>CANSNZ010001198.1:0-155000 GCA_947646795.1 Beta lomatogona | reverse complement strand
AAGTAGGTTTAATTTTAGTTAATTGTTATAAGTAGGTAAGTTGGTAATTTAACAGGTCAAAACTTATCAATTTGGAAAATTAAAAAAAGTGTAACATGTATTTTGCACCATTTCGGTAAAGGAAATTGTAACATGTAAAAAAAACGGAGGAAGTATATATATCAATATATATGTTTTTTTTTTTTTTGGAGGTAAGAAGAAGTGGCCGGACCCTACTCGGGTCTTAATGGGCCGAGCACTTGAGAGTAAGGGGAAGGGTAAGGGGAATCCCTACTCTCAAAGTGCCTCTAGTGGGGATTGAACCCCAACCTCAAGGTTGGAAGGGTGCTCTCCTTACCACTAGACCAAGTACTACTTGGTATATATCTATATACATGACATATACATATATACATGTACATATACATATATACATGTACATATATATATATATATATATTATTTTTGGGCCCCCACTGGGGACCCTTTGGTAAGAAGAATGACTCAACTGGACCAGCACCTATCGCAGGTCAGCCAGCTCAGCTACACAGGTCAACGCTTGAGAGTAGGGGGAAAATAAGGGAATCCCTACTCCCAAGCACTAGTAGGTAGTGGGGTTCGAACTTGTGACTTCAAAGTCACAAGGTGAGTTCCCATGCACCTCCCTTGAGCAAGCTTGGTATATATGTATATATATATATATGTACTATATGTATATATATGTATATATCTATGTATATATGTATATATATGTATATATGTATATGTATATATACATGTATATATGTATATGTATATATATACATATATATATATGTATATACATATATTTGGAATGTTTTGTAGAAGAACTAGACTATTATTTTGGTATTTTATCTTTTTAATAATTAAATCTATCAAAGAGAATATAAAACAAATTGTGACTGGCAAAGAAAAACTGTGCAACCTAAAGAAAGAAAATTAATTCATTCAAATATAACATTTTAAGTTCAGATACACCAAAAACTGTAAAAACGCCGAGTTTTGTCAAAGATCCATCTCTAATCTTTCTTGGTAAGAGCAACCAGAATTACTTGATCAAATCACAAGAACTAAATCTATCAAAGAGAATATAAAACAAATTGTGACTGGCAAAGAAAAAAATGATGGTTCTCATTGAATGAATGTTGTAGTAGGTAACACAAAAGATGGTAACTAAAAAGTAAAATATATCTAGTTTAATTGGTGGAGAAGTCAAACAATATGTTAAGTTAAAGTTATATATAAAAAAATATGTATAAATGGTGAAAATTATAGTAAAAGTGAAATGAATAGTGATTATAATGTAGAAAAATCAATTAAATAAATTCTTTTACATGCATGCAGGGTGAATTCTTTTATATGGTACGGTAGAAGGCCAAGAATTAACGTCACCAAGCCAGAACACATAAGGGAGATATTCACCAAATATGAGGTGTACCACAAGGAATACCCGAGTGGGAGTAGGAGTGAGAGTTTTGGCCTAGTGATGCGAGAGGGTGAAAATTGGGTCAAAATTAGACGAATTCTTAATCCTGCTTTTCATGTCGAGAAGTTAAAGGTAAACATTATTTCATTAGCATCATTTTCTTGTTTATTGTTTAGTTAAATTGGTCGTAATAGCTTTAGGCCTATATCCTAAAATTGGGGGGTAGCCTTTTGAGAACAGAAGTGTTTGGTTATGCAATTTAGATTTCTTTTGACGGAATTATATATGCAATATAGATTTTTTTTTTTGATAAGTATGCAATATAGATTTAATGGAACTAAAATCTATGCATACATTTATAGAAAGGATAACTTTTTGTAGAGCACCCAAATAAGCGTAGGATGTCATAATGAAAGTTTACCACTAAACCAAGGGGATGATTAAGTAAACTGATGATAACTTTTGATACAATTCAAAGATTCTTTTTTTTACAAGATACAATTCAATGATTCTAATTTGTCTACCATTATTGTTAGTTTGAAAGGTAATTTAAACTGGGCTCCAGTATGATAAACTATTAATTTTTTAATTGACGGTTATAAACATTATACTAGTACAGTATTTTTCTATCAGCTAATTAAACAATATTTGAATTGGATAGGATCTTGTTATTTTATTTAATAAAAATTTTGAACTTTTATAATATTAGGAATAAGATTCTTGAGGAATACCACAATGTATATTAGTGCTTTGAAACAATGTATGTTGTTGTTTACTACCTCCGTTTATTTTTAATCTACACACTTTTCTTTTTTGGTCTGTTTCTTTTTAATAACACAATGTTGCTTTTTTTTATTTTTTGATAACATGTCACATCTACTTTCTCCCTTTTTTCCACCCATGTCATCCACTTGTTTAGTATTTTAACCCACTTTTTTAGTTTATCTCTCTCATTTTTCGGTTTCTCTCTCATACTTTTGCACTTTCTCCCTTTGGTTCTCCTCCAAAGTGAAGTGAATATATCTTAAGTCGTGGGACGCACAGTTTTTCAAAGTTTCAGTAAACTAGTAAAGTATATTGCACGAGATGCCGGCCTCCCCATTTGTAATAGAGAATATTTATTCCATACAAGAAAAAATAAAGGAATTTGTCCGGTTTTCCATTGAAAATATCTCAAAAAAATATTCCTATTTAAATCTTCTACTTTTTTTTCAAATCTTTCTACTTTAATGATTTACTTAGTTGTAAATTTATTGGTTATCTGTTTTATTTAAGTTAATTTTATTGACGAAACAATCAGCACAATTACCAAAAGTTTCAATTAATGTTGTTTTTTTTTTTTGAAAAAAGATAATTGTTTACTTTCCAATACAAGTACGATAATAAACACAAATCATGATGTTCCACTTTCCTTTATTCCTTAAATATAATAAAAGAAAAACTATATTATGAGATGGATGAAATAATATGTGGGCATCTAAAGGCGGATAAAGTACTCCATCTGTCTCCCCCTTAAAAAAAAAAGTACATCCGTTTCATTTTACTTGTCAAATTTTCCATTTCTGTATATCCCAATATAGTTGTCATATTTCCAATAATAAACAACAAAAGCATTACACTAAACCTAATTTTTATTGGTCAAAAGTACTCCATCCATTTTTTTATTACTACATTGTACAAGAGTCTAGGTAATGTCACTTTCAAGCTTTTTAAAGGGTACTTTTTGACTCATATAATGTAAAATAAGGGGAAAAGTGATAAAAGAGTATGTTGGGTGGAAAAAGAAAAACAAATATGATAGTATTACTTTTTGATAGGTCCATTACTCAAAATAAAGAAAGTTCAAATAATGTAGCAATTAAAAATGAAACAACCATTAAAGGAAAATGTAGCAATTAAAAAAAACGGAGGGATTAATATAATAGGTGGAAAACAACATAATAAAATATCTATTTATGTAGGTCCAACTCAAAGGTGTAATAGGCCTCTGGTGGCATTCCTTCTTTCTGCACTTTGTAACTGCTGGACTTGATCCATTTATTGACCTAATGAAATCTTACCAAATTATACAAAAAAAAAAAAAAAAAACAATATAACAAATTATATTCTCTTTTTTATTTACATTTTATAAAATCGTATTTTTTTGGTGAATCTTTTGCATTACCAAATCATGCTTTAGTGATTCCGATTACTTTTCAGCACTTAACTCCAACTCTCCAAGTTCAAATGAAGATTATTTTAGATTCTTTCATTACACTCGGATTAATTCAATGCTTTTTCTCTCACCACGCTTCACGCTTGTTTTGTAGAGCATGGTGCCAATAATGCAATTAAGTTGCGAGACAATGTTAAAAAAATGGGAAGAAATGGTGGTAGAAAAAGGATCGAACGAAATTGATGTGTGGTCTTCTTTAAGTAGTATGTCAGTGATGTAATTGCTAGAGCGGCGTTTGGAACTTCTTACGAAGAGGGGAAACTACTATTTAAGCTCCAAGATCAACAAGTAATCATCACCTTTCAAGTGCTACGTTACTGTTACTAATTATATTCCGGGATGGAGGTATGATGAATAATACTCGAACTAAACCTTGTTATTATGCCCCTTCTTTGATACTCGTGGTACCCCGAAAGACCAAAACTTCACTCATTATTTTCAGCACAAAGTATACGAATTTTGAGCGAGTAATCTTATATTAGAAAGATGCAAATAATATAAATGAATTGAAATAATAGATATGATTGGAAACAATAAAAGTTAAAAGGAAGCAAAAAGTGCGATTGAAAATATTACCTCTGTTTTTTTAGTTGCAACATTTGCTTTTTGACTATTCATCAACCAACTTTATTAAGTAATCTTGCACCAATATATAAGAGAAAACATAGTCAAGTGGTGTCTTGTTAGATTCGTCTCAATACGATGATTCCAAATATCAAATTTTTATAATTTTTACTTACACCCAATATGAGATATTAACGTTCAAATAAGTGTCTAGGTAAATGTGAAAAAGTAAATGTTGCAACTAAAAAAACAGAGGAAGTATATGATAATTTTGCGCAATGTTCATGGGTGTGCAAAAATGATTTACAAAGCAAAACAACCCCTAATTACATTTAGGATAATGATAGATTTTTTTTCAGAATCAGAATGCCTAATACATCAATTTTTTGCTTCTTTCTTTTTCTTTAACTTTGGAGAATGGTCTTATCTATTTAGTCGTTCTGTGTAATAGAGAATCATGAGGATTAATTAGCGTGATAATCCCAACAACTATTATAGTATGGTCTTATATTATCTTAAGGACGTCGATCTTCATTATTATATTGGTCAAATTTCTAATATATACATGCGAAATCAAAGAAGTAGCTAGCAAAATATGTCAAACTGAAAATCTATGCCCTAAAAATTTGCAGGTACATCCCAACAAAATTGAATCGGAGGATGACGAAAGTTGACCGTGAGATCCGAGAAATAGTGAAGGATTTGATTGGCAAAAGGAAGCAGTCACTAAAAAAAGATAAGTATAAGTACAAAGATGACTTACTAGGTATAATGTTGGAGTCAAATGAAAAAGAGATTGAAGAGCATGGAAGTGGGATGACAATGGACGACATAATTCAAGAGTGCAAATTGTTCCATTTGGCTGGAGAGGACACCACTGCAGCTTTGCTTACATGGACAATGTTGTTGTTAAGTCAATACCAAGACTGGCAAACTAAAGCAAGAGAGGAGGTTTTTGAGCACTTTGGAAAGGATAAATCTCCCGATTTTGAAAGCCTCAATCATCTTAAAATAGTAAGCCAACTTTATTTTTTACCTACTTCGTACTTATATTATTCAAAAATTAACAAGTGTATCTCATAATGTCAAAGTTGTAAGACATTGTTAATTTTCTATGGCAGGTAGCTATGATTATAAATGAAACTCTCGAGATTTTACCCGCTCGTGACATCTCTCTCTCGGATGATCCACCAAAATACCAAACTAGGTAAGTTACCTCTACTAAAAGGGAAAGAATTTAGTTTGCCAACTATTCTTGTTCATCGAGATCCAGATCTATGGGGTAGTGATGCAAACGAGTTTAATCCGGGTCGATTTGCACAAGGAGTATCAAATGCAGCTAAAGTTCCAGGTTCCTTCTTCCCCTTTGGTGGCGGACCTCGAGTTTGTATTGGCCAAAACTTTGCATTAGTAGAGGCGAAGCTAGCTTTGGCAAAGATTCTTCAACGCTTCTCATTTCAACTCTCCCCCTCTTATGTTCATGCTCCTAGATGTCTTGTGAGCGTGGAACCTCAATTTGGGACTCCTCTTATTCTATACAAGATCTAAGTACTTACTTAAGTCTTGATTTAATTTCAATTGTACTATTTAAATTTTAGCCTTTCTTTTCAATTAAGCCAATGTTCCTATTGGGAAAGACATGCCGTTATAATGGCCACATTTAAATAAAGTAGTTTATCCGGAGTTTTGCATTCACTTGTTTGAAAGAAACAGCTTCTTACTTAAATATTTTGTTGCTAAATCAAAAATATACGACACTTAAACATCAAGAGGGTGTTTGGTTTGGAAAAATTGAGGTATGGCAATGGAATTCGGATACGAGAATCCTTTAAAAATATTTTGGTTGGATGATTATCAATTTACGTAACTCTTTAAAATACGAATCATTTTCCCCATTCCGAAAGCCTCGCAACTCTTGCGATAACATTTTACCTTGTTTTCCTCTAACGGAAGTTGCAAACCATAGCTCAATCCCCTCTTAAGCTCTCCTCTCTATCCTCTGTGTCTCTGTCACCTCTTATATATCTAAAAAAAGGTTATTTTTTCATATATATTTTTTAAATTTCATTTTCTTAGATATGGAATTTTGGTCTTTTTTTTCGCTAACTCTAAAGTTTTGGTCTTTAGAACGTCAAAATAGTAGGTGTTACACAGGGGTTTTCAACTATTTTCAGATTCTTTAGGGTTACAACTTACAATAAATAAGAACAAATCAACAGTTTATGAATGTAGCATGAATGAGCAGGATTTGAATAGATTACAAGAGGTGTTTGATTTCACTCATTATGGATACCTTTCAGATACCTACGGGTGCCTATAAGTAGGAATGTTCATGGGTTGGGTTGATGCGGTTTGGGATGTAACCCAAACCAAAATGTAAATATATAGTTTGACTTTTTTCCAACCCAAACCGCACCACTGTACGTTTTGTGGCTTAAACCATTTGTTCAACCGCGATATGAGTTTTGTAATATAAGAATTAAGATTTTTTTTTTCAACAACGATAGGAGCAAAAGATATGTGAAAGACCTAAAAAAAGTGAATAAACCCTAACCTAATATAATCTTATGCCTTTTGTCTAGTGTATTTTGTAAAAAATCAAAACAGATAAACTTTTTTTTTAAATCATCTAAATAGTTTTGCGGTTTACAATGCGGTTTGGTTTTACAAAGATTCAAACCCAACCCAAACCGCAAACCGCGAGATTGCTTGAAATCACAAACCAACCCACAATTTTGAAACTGTAAACCAGCCCAAACTTTGAAAAAAGGGGTTGGGTTGCGGTTTGGTGCGATCCAGACCACACTCTGAACAGCCCTGCCTATAAGGCTATAACCACCATCAAACTAAAGGCTCGTAAATATATTTTAAAAAATAAGGTAAGAAAAATAATTTTAGGAGGCCCTCCGCGCGAGAGGAACCCCTAATGCATCGTTTAGAAGAGTAGTATAATGAGTATAATTATTACAAGTAGAACTAGGATCAAGAGCTCTAAACACATGTAATTAATTGAAGGGTTACAAGTACGTAGTATAATAGTATCTTAAACGAGTGTTCTGTGTTTATTTGCATTAGGAAAATATTTTTCTCCTGCCTAAGGCCACCATGTTGTGGCAGGAAAGCATATCTCTATTATATAAGTGAAGGGAGGAGGCATGGTGTCCCCCTATTAAATGACTATAAAACCCTTATTTTTTTAGTTACATCAATTTTGTTTTAAATTTTAAAATAATAATATTTGCCATTTTAAAAAACTAAAACTAGAATAACTTAAAAATTTAGGTTTAGAAAAAGGAAAGACTAAAAAAGTTTACAACAAAAACAAAGATAACAAATTCATTTAATAATATTAAAATCTTCCATCAAAAGGAAAAATTGTCAAAATAAAAAATCAGCAATATACTTCCACAACATTATAGTCATGTAAAGAAATGATCATTTTAATGAGTTCATATAATCTCATTTTGTGTAAGTCAATTACATAGAGGATAATAAGGTCAGATCAACACAACGTACTACATTTGAAACTTTAGCTATATTATCAGTGATAGATAAATAAGAGTTAGAATTGAAAATAGATCACAACTGGAGACAAAAGAAAAGCACAAAGATATGAAGGTAATCTTTGCAATTATGGAGAACATAAATTTGAATCAAATTTGGGATTACTTATTCCGATTACGGAATTATCCTTCGTTACCGTTACGTTGTTCCCATGCCCGTTGCTGGTCATCAATCCGGTATCGATTCCCGGGTTTCCGGGGCCTCCTACTGATGTAGTCGACTTACTGGCATGAAATCGCATAAGAAAAAACAAAAATAGAAAAGAAATATTTTTTTTTTTATTTCCACTGATAAATAAAAGATAAATATATTTGCAATTATGAACTAATTTGCTAATCAAATTAGATAAACTTGACAAAAGAGGTGATTATGCAATTATTCTTATGGACATTGTTTTAGTACTATGTTTAACATATTAAGGGAAATTCTACATGGTGGCTCGAACTTTTAATTTTTCTATATGGTAGCAGGGCAAAAAAAATATTAAACACAGTGACTCCCAACTTTGATAAATTCTACCTAGTGATGGCTAACAAATTAAACCTAACTATTTCTCTCTCCTCCCTCATCCCTTTTTTCTCTGTAACCCCAATCCACACCCCGTTCGCACAATCGCACCACCCTAAAATGAGTCCACTCATGGTACACCCGGGTGTACCATGAGCATGGTACACCCAGAGGCATTTTTGTAATTAATTAAAGCTTCAATTTCCTAATTTGTTCTCCTGGCAACTTTCACCACCATCATCATCTTCTTCCTTCATTTCTTCATCTGAATCTCCACGAAACCTCGAAAAATGACGCTGATTATCGCCGCAATTCGTATTAATCATCATCATCAACGCATCAATCTCTTTCTCTCTCCTCCATTTCATCTGCTCTCCAGTTCCAGTATTGTTCATTAATGGCGACGTGAGTTTTTTCGACTTTTCATTTTCATTCCAGTACCTCCACTTCTTCTCCTGCTTCTTCTTCGTTTTCTCTCATGATTTTCCCCAATTTTTTTCCGCCATTTTTCTTAATTTTAAGAAATTTCTCATGATGATTGGGGGTTTAGGGTTTTCCGAAGCCATTGTTGCACATTTGTTATGTTGTTGTTCATTTAATCGTTGCTCATTTGTTCAATTGTTCTGTTGTTGTTGTTGTTGTTGTTGTTCGGTTGTTGTTGTTTCAATTCTTCTCTCTCCTCCTTCCAAATCTTCCAACAATGGAGATTTAAAATTCGCAAAAAAAAAAAAATTCCAGATTTGAAAGTGAGGAAGATGATGATGAGCAAATGACAAAGATTGCTCATTTGGGTAGAAGTGTTTGCTCATTTTCTTAAATGAGTAAAAATACTTCTCTCATTTGCTCATTTTACTCATTTGCTTCATTTGATTATTTGCTTCATTTTTCTCATTTGCTTTCATTTGCTTCATTTGTCCATTTGCCCATTTTGCACATTTGACGAAAATAGCCTTGGGTGTACCATGAGCATGGTACACCCAGGTCTACTATAAAGATTCCCCCTAAAGTTCGACCCTCCTCCATTAGTGAAGGCTGCTGTGTTTCAGTCTGTCCGCGTTTGTTGCGTTCTGCATTAACGCCGCGGTTTTGGTATAAACCATGTACTTAATGGGCGCATTCCAGCTTTGTGTGCTCCCATTTGAGTGAAGGTTTCTCTGGCTATTTAAATCATCTTAATTGAGTGTTGTTCCCCTAGTTTATATTGAGATATTCTGCTTATCTAGCATATGTTGCTGGCAGCATCTCAGCGCTTGAGGTGAGCCGTGTTAATGGTTTGGGCTAAAATGTGAATACTTGCATTAAGTGCAGCCTTCCATTTGAATTCTGCAAGTCTGTAGACTTTTTCATCTTTACTTACAATTCCCACCTCGACTTTTCAGAAGAAATGGAAAAAAGATGATGATCCTTAGATGCAGGAACATTCACTTGTAGTTTCTTTTGGGATATGTTTTGTTCACCAAAACCTCATCATAATTTAGTTAAATGCATTGACTTTGAAAACATATAAAGGCTGACACTGTCTTGTCTCTTTGAAAGTGTTAGGTTGGGTGGTGAGGAGTGGGTAGACCCACTGGCGTTCGTTCGATGGCCCGGGTGGCAATGTAGGGTTCCGGATTGGGGTTTACAGAGAGAAAGGGGATAAGGGAGGAGAGAGAAAGAGTTACGTTTAATTTGTTAGCCACCAATTAATGAAATAAGGTCACTAGGTAGAATTTGTCAAAGTTGGGAGTCACTTTGTATAATATTTTTTTTTGCCCTGCCACCATGTAGAAAAACTAAAAGTTTGAGGCCACCATGTATAATTTCCCAAATATTAATTAGAAGTGCATGCTTTCTTTAACTACTTTGGTTCCGTTCTATTCAACTTATTTTTGTTTATCTGAACTTATTTTTGCTGAAAATAACTTCTAATAAGTTGAACACAACAGAGCCTATATTGATAAAAATTGTCAACTTAAACTACTATAATGAGTTGTCGATGCATGTATTGCGTGCATGTAAAACTAGCAACTCGACATTACGAAATATCACAATGAAAAATTTATTGTCGCACACATCGCGTGCTTAGAAAGCTAGTAATTATAACATGTCAAGCTATGTTGTTTCAGATACCTTATGTAAACCCAAAAATGCAAGATTATTGGCAATAAGAAATCACACTTTGGAATGATGCTGCTATAGAAAATTGATTTCGGCGGGAAATAATACTTTAGAATTAAAAGATTAAACTTGAAATCACAAGAACAAATTGTGTCATGGTAAGTGAGTCACTGCCTTATAAACGAATTTCGCCACCTTCAGTGCGAATTCTTGATGAAGTTCGTCCCCTGGCCCCAGGTTAACACAAAGATCCCTGATTTCGTGCACCTAGACCAAGGATGAGAATTTTTCAAAAATTGTTTAAAAAAGGGAAAAGTAAGGTCGTTTCTAATCAATCAATCCCCTCTATCAAACACATTTATAAAACCCAAATTACCAAAACTAGTGTAGTGGCATGCTAGGTTTAATCCACAAAGAATGGTGTTTCGATTATCTAGTTCTTACGCGCATAATCTAATTAATTCGGAAACAAGTTTTGGATTTGAATTAGACATTATTAAGTGTTAACAAACAAAAAGCAAGAAAAACTATGCAATAAGAAGGTACTAGGGGAATCGGATCCACGCCTAAGCTAAGCAATTGGATAATCGGGATTGTACAAACATCTAACAAGCAACGATAAAATGCAATAGAATCTCAACAAATCATGAAAGTACTCCTAATTCCTAGACCTAGTTCTCACTATAATCTATCAATCATGAGCATGAATCCCAAATGAAGTATGAGTGCTGCAAATTAAGCACACGTTCTCATGCCATACATAATCTACACTCCATGAGTCACTACTACAAAAAAGGGCAAAGAGAACTGCTGAAATAGGCCTTATAGAACGCTCCTAAGGCGTTCTTCTACTAAGCACTCTATCAAGTTTACCGAATGGGTCTAGGAGGCATTTTTTTTTTGCCTAATCAAAGAGAACATTTGTCTCAAATGACCATTCTCTTTCCCCTTCCCAAAATAAGAAAACAAGGAATAGGTGACATACAATTACAATACATGATAGTTTTATATTCCTTTAGCATATAGAGCTGCTATCATAGACAACCGTTCTCTATTCTTTCCTTTTTCCTAAAAATATATAAAACAATAAATACTCTATTTAGAACTACATGAAATTTGCAAATTGTAAATATGAATTTACAAAAAAATTAGGGAAAAATTATCAAAAATAAGTCAACCTTTAAGCCATCCACTAAAAACAAGTCAACGTTTTGATTATCCCTGAATAAGTCAACCTTTGATACCAATCTGTTTTTAAAAAGTCCTTGCCTGTTGTTAACTTATTTAACCGCTTAAATATGATATGTGTAACTCTTCAAAGGGATGAGAGATAAAACAAAAAGAAATTACAAATTACAAAAAAGAAAGAAAAATGTCATATTATTTGTAATTTAACTTGTTTAAAATTAATAAGTACTAAAGGTAGACTTATTCAGGATATAATCAAAAGATGACTTATTTTTAGCGGACGGGACAAAGGTTGACTTATTAATGACAATTATTCCAAAAATTAAAAATAAAACTTAAAAATATCCGATTTCCTATGATTGTTAACTTGTTATTAACATTTGACATATTACATTTTACAACAATGTTATTGTTTATAGTTTATACTCGTAGACATGTTATACGTAATAGGAAGAATTGTCAGTAACTACCTTTTAAAGGCACTTTTTTTTTATAAAAAAAAAAACTACCTTATATCACGTTTATATTACAAAACTACCTTATAAGTAAAACTTTAAAAAGCACTACCAAATTTCGAATTTCCTAACCATAACTATTCTCTCCAAATCCCTCCAATTTTTTGAGACTTCCCTCTTTTTTCACACAATTTTCCCCTCTATAAATTCATTACCCTTCTCTCTTTTAATTGTTTTCCTCCCACCTCATGCTCTCTTCTCTCAATCAAGTAATTCTAACTTAGGATTCTTCTTATTTTCATAATTGGGTATTTGATTTTGGGGCTAATTGGGTAAAATCGACTTAGGGTTACGTGATTTGCTAGCATAATTGCACCAAATTTGCCTCTTTGGTGCTTGAAAATGAATTTTTTTTTGCAGCAAAATTAAATCTAATGCTTTTTCTATTGTTTATGAGATTGAAGGATGTCAAGCTCCTCCTAAGAATCAGCCCATGTGGTACCTTGCGTGTGTTCATACAAAAACAACATATGTTGTTTGTATATCAACATATGTTGTTTTTGTATAAACAAATAGTGTTTGTGTATAAACGAGATATTGTTCGTATTATTTTTTCTACATATCTAAATAATAGTTAGAGAAGGGCCGGGTAAAATAAAAATATAATGAAATTATATCAAATGGATGTCTATTTGTAGAGAATAAAAATATATGAATATTGGTATATTTTTTATTTTTTTAAAACATAATTTTTGAGATATACAAGTTTGAAAATTGGAAAAGTAAATTTTTTTTTTGGACAAACAATATGATGACATGTGTGCCAATTGTGTAGTGCCACATAGCTGTTAGAGGAATGCTAAATGTCTACCGGTTAGACATTTATCATTCCTCCACTCCTAAAGCATGCAAATCATGAAAAATCAATCATTTAATCAATTTAATCACAAGATCAACATCAATACAATTCCAGTTTCTTTAATCAACCAACTTAGGAACATCACCATAACCCAAGCATGAAAATATACTCACTAATCATCATTAAGCTATTAAAAAATTGCATTTGAAAAGAAATCTATATCCATAATCACAATAAAAAGGAAAACTCTAAACAAAGATAAATAAGCAATAAAAGAAAAAAATGTTCATTGATTAATTGTTGAAGCTTCAATACAAGTTATGTAACAGTCCTTCCTTTTACGAAAGAGAATTAAAAGAAATAGACAACCAAAAATAATGATGAGACGATAACGGAAATATCGTTGAGATGGAAATGATACTCTGAAGGCTCAAATTGCAATTATTATTATAAAAGTAAAATCTCTAGATAGAAAAAAATAGTCATATTAAGTCAACTGAAGACTTATAAAAAAAAAAAAGTCAACTAAAGAGGCAAAGAGGCCTCAAATCCCAAAACATGGTTAAATATTCAAAACTCCAAGTGGCAGAACAACCACAAAATCCAACCAAGGTTACTTAACACCTAAGAGGCTAAAAGACCTCCTAAATCTATCATAGATATCATCCACAAGGACCAAGACAAGAAACTTAGATGCATTGTCTATCCTCACTTCTCAAGCCCATACTATAATCAATTTAGCTTTCAACTCCATCTGCAAAAATATAATAAAAAATATTCCGCAATCAGTGGGGAATAACTAGCAGTTCCCCATAACAGATAGAATAAAGATATATAGTGTTAGTAATAAGACTTAACAGTCAAGAAACCATCACTTCGACTTACATAAAATCAAAGATACACAATTGTACCATCGGCAGGAACAACTTGATTCACAAATAAAGAGATCCGACAATTACCTTGAACATGCATAAACAATAGAAATAACCTTTCTAAACAATACGGTAATAATTCGTTAAGCAATCAAACCAATAATAAAAAGTGTTTGAAAAAGAACACAACAGAAGTGGATCGCAACCCATTTCTTATGGTTTGTCAGATCGCAACCTCCAAACAGCCTATGGACTTACGTTCGCTACGACATGTGTATAAGAATGATCAAACTCCCGATGCAGGTTAGTACCCAACTCATTACTTCCCGACCTCACGGACGACCACAATTAACCACTACTGCAAAATAGAGGCTATAACAACGCTCTTTTATGCAACGATTTTCTGGGCGTTGCTATATCATAACTATTGCAACAATTAAATAATTATTAATTTGAGTGGACTTTGACTTTAGAAAAACGTTGCTATAGAAAAACTATTGCAACAGTTATATATTATGACTATTTTATTGCAACTGTTTTTAGTTTTTTAATATTTTGATGAGATATTGCAACTGTTTTTTTTGTCAAGCATCTTAAACCAGTTAAAAATAAAAAAAATAAAAAATAGGTTTATTAAAAAATTTCAATAGAGCGCTTTTTTTTGTTTTCCCTCCCCACTTTTGTTCACAATTTTGTTCACCCAAAACCCTTTGAGACACTTTCTTCCTGCCTCTGCGTTCTGATTCTCTTTTGCCCTACTCGTCGTTGTATTTGATCTTTCTGTAATAGCCTTGAAATTAAAAGAGTTTATTTAATACTAATTATAATTATTGACTTAATTATGTAATAAATATTCTTATTTTATTTGTGTTTTTATATTAATTTTAATGACTTATATTTATAAATCAATGTTTGATTTTGTTTTAAATGTAGTCATGAAACGTGAAGTGTTATGTTTGTAATTATTTATGTTTTTATGATTAATTATGTTTTTAGTTTATTTACCAAAAATTAAGATGAGTAGTATTTTTGCTTTACAAAAACGATATTTGGAAATCCCAACCCCAAGTCCCAACTCCTCCTTAGGGGTTAGATTGAATATCCAAACCCCAGAACCCCACCTCTCTCACCCAAACCCGAAAGGCCAAAACCCTCTCTCTCTCTCCTCCCCGTGAAACCCATCCGTCTCTCTCTCGCTCACCTCGTTGTCGCCTCGCAGGCGTTTCCCAATCTTGTCGGAGGTTTTTGTCTTGTGCGATGGTCTCTTTTCTCTCCCTTTCTCTTCGCTCGTTGTTGCTGTATTGCTGTGCGCTCGGTGGCCCTGTTCCTTCCCCTGCTCGGGTTATTCTCTCTCCTCCTCTCTTGCTGCAGTTTGTCGCTTCTTTCCCGCCAACCGCCGTTGATGCTGAAGTTGCTGCAGTTGTTGTTGTTGTTGTGCTCGTCCCTGCTGCAGTTTTCAGTAGTGGTGTTGATGGTTGAGCGCCGCTTCATCTTCTCCCGTTTGTTCTATGAGGTACAAACCCAAATCTTCATCTTATTCTGCTAATTTGAGGAACTCAAATTCAGTATTATGTGGATATAGATGTCTGGTAATTTTCTAATAATTCAGTCTTGATTTCTGTGTATGTTGCATAAAGAATTATGATTGGTGATTGAATTATGACCTTGTTTCGTGAAACCTTATTGTTCCTTATAGATTTTATGTAGAACTCACTACTTGATACATATCTCAGTTGATTGAATTATTTTGTGATAGTTAGTTATGGAATGATTGTGTGATGAGTTGATTTTAGTTCAACATATAATCTGAATTTTGGTTTGATGTTACAGTTTGGTTTTCTAGAAGAAAGGAATTTTAGCTTGGAGAAATTTGACACTACTTAGCTAGTTGTGAAAGAATTAGTATATGGGTGTGTATTTTACTCATATATTCAAAGTAGTTATGATGTAAGATTTGTTAGAGACCCTAATAAATTGGATTCATATTTGTTAAAAAATATTAAGTTAGCTAAGTTAGTTCATGTATTGGTATGTTAGATGTTACTACTCTTACTTTGAGAATTAAGTCTAATCAATAGTTTGTGGGTATTTTTGTTTCATTAGTGTAGTGGGTTTAGAAGCAAATGACGATATAAGTTGTGAACAATATCTCTTACTAAAGAATTTTACAATAGCAAAAGCCTATTTTACTAAAGAATTGTAGATTAGTTAGCTATTCAGTCACCAATTGTTTATCTTTTCGAAGTTTCTTTTTCTTCGTCAGATCAGTTTAATTGGGTTTTAAATTCAATAGAGGGGCCGAGGTTTTAAATTGGGTTTTAAATTCCATAGACTTCCGGTACTCCGCCACGGCTTCAGCTTCCCTATCTCTGGCAGCCTGAAGCTCTTCCCTGACCTTCTGTAATTCTTCGGTTTTATTTTTCAGATTAATCTTCATAGATTCATTTAATACCTTGGCTGAATGCAGATCAGCCTTGGCAATAACCAAGTCGTCCTTCGCCGACTTGATTTCGTCTCGCTGAGCCGTGAGCTTCTCCTTGGTCACAACGTGCTCATCTATTTCATTGAAATAGGCGCCTTGGAAGAACCGGTAAAGGTCACAGAGCTCTTTACCAGAATGAGCTGACTGGAAAAAACAAAGTATCAATTAGAAGCATTCAACAAAAGTTGGTAAAATGATATAAGGAACAAACACTTACCACGGCTAAGTTGTGGGAGTGCACAACAGCTGCTGCCTGGATAGTATATAACGGAATGTCATACTTCAATTGTATGCCCTTGAGTAGCCGGTAGCCCAAATTACCACCCTCCAAATGGCGGTCAAGCAGCAAGCACTCGTCGGGGTAGAAACTTCTCGCCGTCCCTTATTGGCGAGCTGGCCCATCTCTTCCGAATGCTTTCTGATATAGCAGTAATTGACTCCTCTATCCACCCCTTTGCCCTGGGCTTGGCAAAAGGGCGAAGCTCCGGAATCATTTGGGTCTGAGTTTGCTGCTTGTAAATTTTTGGCCGTAGTGAAGAGTCCCCAACTTCCATGACCTGGTTTGACGGAGGAGCAATCACCTGGGTGACCGCTGCTTTGCCCTCCTTTTGCTTGGCCGGGATGGTGCACCGTTTGGAGTCCTTCTCTCCCGTCGGCTTGTCATCAGCCTTCCTCTTTTGAGGAACTTGGGTCGGCTTCTTGCTAGAGCCTACAAGAGGATTGGCTTCGGCCAACTTCCTCCCGTTGCCACCACCATCGCGGCCTACACCCCCACCTTGCTTCCCTCCCCTGCCGCCAATGCTGGTGGGGATGTAAGTGAATTTCGGAGCTGATCTTGGAGGCATGTTGGAGATGGGAACGTAGTTGCGATTGAAATGAAGGGCATCACGAATAAGATGTTCCCGGCCTGCAATAAAAAAGAATATCATCAGTACATAATAATGAAAACATTTAAGAAACATGCAAAAATTATGACGGTAGAGACTACTCCTCATGCTTACCGTGAGAGTCCATTTGGCAAAACCCCAAAGCCGATAAGGTCGCATTGCCTAGAACATAATGGGCATGGGGCAGCCAGGTCATGGGCACCAGAATGGGTTTTAGCCCCATCCTTAGGTGCCGGCACTAAGGATGCATCAAAAAAGTTGAAGGCCACCAACTCCCGCCGAGTCATCCTTTTATCAGGAATATGCTCCATCCTCGTCCGAGGTCGGTGAAATGTCAGCGCAAGGGGAAGTCCTCTGGTACCCTCACCCAGAAAAAACGAGGCCGCCATCCCTTTATGGAGGTCAGCTTCGGGTAGACAATCAGCTTTCCACCCTTAGTATACATCGATATCCATCCTCCCTGTCCTAGCTCTTTGTCGGCCTTGGTCTGAATCTTCTTCCCTTTCCCCTTTTCCTTAGCGGATCATCCTCCTTTATCTAGTGGAGCTTCCAAAAAAGGTTGAGAGTCTCACGTAATCTCTTATAATGCACCGTCCAGGCATACACTATTAAGTTGCGCCATCCTAACGTCGTCAACTGGGCCAAGCATATATTCCAGGCCTTAAAGATCTTAACTAGGAAAGGGTCCAGAGGAAATCTAAGGCCAAAATCCAAATGATGGGCATAGACTGCTATATGCCCTGGCAGGCAATCAATACCCCGACTTCCGGGAGATGGCATGACTAATTCATAACTGTCAGGAAAACCAAAAGCTTCATCGCCTTTCCGGCAGAAGTCATTCTCTAAAGCGACATTGCGCCATTTCTCGTCAATTTGAACAAATAAGGGACTATCCTTATCACAGACCGGCATGTAAAGGTCGTTTAGCTCCTCATCATCTTCCTCCTCAATTATTTCCGGAGAATCGGGGTCATCCTCTGCCTCAAGGTTCGGATCATTGTCTACCTCCATTCTCTCCACTTCGGCACGAAGAGTATCGTCATCCTCAAAATAATTATAGCCGGAATCTTCTTCTGGCTCATCACCTTCTTCCTCATCATCACTTATTGAGCCCTCATCCTCACTGACCCCTACTGGCTTTGAAGACGAGGCCCCAACAGGGGGAACATCGGAGGGACCCGCCATATCAGGCAGAGTACCGACTACATTCGAGAATAGTTGGGGGATAGTTCGAGGGATCTCTCGGCTAATCCAAGCATTCTACCATAGGGGTCGGGAGGGACTGTAATGACCACCTTATCCTGAATGTACCAAATGGTGGTTAAGGGGGAAATAACTAACGGTTCAGAGTATTTCGCAGTCTGGAATGGCGACTCAGGACGACCAGAAGTACTACAGTCCACAACGGACTATACTCTATGTTTTGTTATACTATTCACTACCAGCGAATTGGCCGAAATCACAGGACTAGGAGATTTGTCAGACTTAAAATCGCTACCGCTCATAGAGGAAATACTCCTAGATAAATTTTGAGAATCAGAATTTGAAGACATGCTGAAAGACAGAATTGAGAAATGCAAATGAAATTTGTGAGGATGAATACCTGGAAAGACGAAGTTGATAAATTGCATGAACAGGTCGAAGCGATTGGAAAAAGAACAACGCTCAAATGAACTGGCAGAAAAGTTCGAAGAATTGGTAAATTAGGATTCAGAAATTGACAATGATTGATTTGCGTTTGTTTTTAATGAATTCTAACAAGAAATGAAAGAGTTATAGGCAAAAGAAGATTTGAGTTTAGAGAGAATGCGCCTTAAAATAGTTTGAGAAAGTCTGAAAAATGTGAAATGAGCGGGGAAGCAAACCTTACTTATAGCCGATTGAGCGGCCCGGATCGGAAGAAGTTTCAACTTCCCGTCCGGATCACGCCACGTGTTGTTAGGTGTAGACATAGTGTTAGGCGGAGTTATCTAGGGAGTCCCGGTTATGCCATAGCATGAAAACCGAGGCAACATTTCGTATTCGATAAGCCTACCATATCCCTGGAATCTCTTACCGGTCTCACCTCATTAATAGATTGAAATATCGATTCTTACAACACTCATGACGGCTTGATGTGATTAAGCAGGACATAATGGTGCCAGTATTACCGGCTTGGTGGCTAGTTGTATGGGGGTTATCCAGTTTACATACCGGTCCAATTGCACCGCTATTGGCCATCATGTTCAAACCATCTAGGAGACTACTAATGATTGGAATGGTGATATGCATGATACTGGTGTTCCTACATTACTCGGTCTTAATCATTCACCCGGGCTATTCTTAACGAGCCGGGCCCGATCCAAGACTATCTTAATTAGGTCTATGGGCCTAAACATAAGTATCAAACGAGGATAGAATTGTATTCAGCCAATAGAAGCAGTGTCATACCTAGCTTGGGACACTGTTGGCTCCTATAAATACCCCATGATCTGAGTCATAAGGTACGTTCACAATCACAAATATACTGCACTTAAGAGTTACCGGCTTTACCTTTACTGACTTAGGCATCAGAGAGGCGTTTCTCGGATCAACACCCTATGTTAGTTCACTAGTGGAAAAAAGCCCATCGAATTCGGCCAAAATCGGGCTTACAAATATGGTTTTGGTCCGGATCGGGTGGGCTCGCAACAGGTATGCGTGATGAACTAATTCGGTCCTAAACCGGATTAGTTAGGAATTTACTGATTCGGTCATGGCACAAAACCGGATTCGTTAAGAGACTCCAACTGCTCCGGTTTTATGCCATGACCGGGATCAATTAAGTATATTGGGGTATTAAAAAAAGCACTGCGTACAAAGTACAGTACTTTGTATGCAGTTCCAAATTTCCAATTTTCAACTTCCATCTCTTTTGGTGTCGATTTCCAATTTTTAACATAGTAAAGGACGAGACGAAATAGTAGAGCAAACGACGGCAATAGAACAGAGCAAACGATGAAATCAAAAGGCGAGTATAACCAACGAACCCTAATTACAACCAACGAAATTGCAGTAAAAAAATTACAAAAATTTACCGCAAAAAAATAACAAAAAATTGCGGGAAAAAATCGAAATTACAACCAACGAAATTAAATATTACAACCAAACGAAATTAAAAATTACAAAAACTGAAATTAAAAATTAAATCAAACGAAATCACAAAATACGAAATAATAAGGAAAGAAAAAAAATGCAGCCAAAAAAATGATAATAAAAACAAACAAATGCTAATTATAGAACAAACCTAATTACAAAAATGAACACATTTTTAAACAAAACCGAACCCATTTTCGCTTATGAAGAAAACCCTAATAGAGAATCTAGCGAGGAAGATGGAAAGAAGGAAACTCATTTTCCTTATTGGTCTTCGCTGATGAACGCATTTTTCGCTGAGTTGTTGTATTCACTAATAGTGGTGTCGGTGGTGGTCTTCGTTGTCTGCGGTGTATACGAGGTAAGGCGAGAGCAGGAGGAGAATGAGAGGGTGTGATAGAGGGTGGTGTAGACGAGGCGAGGCGACTTTGGTGTTTTAGCCCATCGGATATGGTGGTGGTGGTGGTTGAACGTGAGAGAGGAGGAGAGAGGAGAGAGAACACAGGAGAGACGGCTCAAGGAGAGGAGAGGGAAAAAAAACCTAAGTGAGGAGTGCGTTGAGAGAGGGAATGAACGAGATAGGGTGTGGGATTCGTGCTTTATATATAGCCCAGCCCAACTGATCCGCATTCTACATAACCTGATCCGTTAGCCCAATAACTGATCCGGGCCCTGTTCCAACCGGATCAGCTGTGCTTAACTGATCCGGTTTGATCAGTTTGTGTGTGAACATTTGATTTTTTTTTTCACTAGTGGTTTACGTGTTATGTATTGCAGGATATCAAATCGGCATACGTGACCAGAGGATACCGGTTCACCTCAACAGTAATTACTCCATATCGTAGCAATAACGTTGTAAACATTGCACGCCTAAATTACGATAATAGATCATCTAAATAATATGAATTTAACTAAAATATTATAACTTAAATTAAAATGTTATAGACTAAGTTTATAATTTTTGAAAAATAAATTTACACGGCTAAAGATTTATTTAATAATTTAAATACTCAAAATAAGAATTAAGGGAAAATAGATGAGAAAAAAAGGTAGCGAAAATACGAGGTGTTACAAGTTGTCACTCCTTGGATTTCAAAATCTCCAATCTTTCAATTTTTTTCACTTATTCTCTCTAACCTAAACTATGGGGGGTTTATCCTCCGTAAAATCCTAAACTAATCTAAGTTAAATAAAAGTGGGTGATAATTTCCTAATTCCGACTTTCCTTCATTTTTCATTAGCTCTCCTAAAATATGAGTTAGGATATTTATAGAACCTAAAATTAAAAGAGGAAAATAAAAAGAGGATTAGACGCTAGAAAGTAAAGAAGTTAAAATTATGGAAAAGTAAAAAGGTAAAAAGAGTAATAAGGAATAAGGGTCAGAAGAAAAACAAGAAGAAAAAAGAAAATGAAAAAATAAAAGGAAAAATTGTTTTTGATAAGCCAACCTTTGGGCCATATTCCCAAATTAAGTCATTCTTTTGATTATCGCAGAGTAAGTTAAACTTTTAGGGGGTATTTCTCCCAAACAGGTGTTGATCTGTTAGAAACCTGTTTTACAGGTTATATATGTCACGCGTTGCCATATAATTGGTCTAACTTATCTAATTAATATAATTTTTTTAATTTATTTTGACAATTTTAATTGAACTATAAAATAGTTAACATCATTTTCTTAAAGAAAATAAAAAGACTTATTATCTCTCGTCCCTCAACTCTTTTCACGGCCTTCCCCATCATGGGTCTCATGACTACCCTTCTCCCTTTGCTCATCATCTAACCCAACAACCACCGGCCCACCTCCACAACCACCTCCTCAACTACCTCCTCCTTCCCCTCTTTGCTGCCTTATTATTATATAATCCAACCTTACCGCCAATCACCTCCTCCTTTTCTAGAGCCGGAACCACCGCCATCATCCTCCTCTTTTCTCTCTCCCCCTTTTTTGGATTGTACAACTCCCAAAGTCAGTGTCAAAGTTCGGTGGTGGTGACGTATACTTTGTTATTTTGGTGGGTAAGTTGATTTGTTCATGGATTTGTGTGGGTTGGGGTGTTCAGAGGTTTCGGTAGGATTGGGGTTGTTAGGCGAGCGTGTTTTATGGTGGTGGAGGGAGAAGGAGGTGGGAATTTCGTGGGTATTGGATTTGTCGTATTGGTGGGATTTTGTCGTAATCGTGAGTATTATCGGGATCAATAGTGGTGTTTCGTGGCTGGGACGGGTTTCAGGGGTGGGGGTTGGTGTTTTGAGGGCGATTTTGGTGAGAGGTGAGTTGATTCCAAGGCTCGGGTGCATGTTTGATGTGGTGGGTTTACTGGATGGTGGTGCGAAATGGTTGTGGTGATAGTGGCGGACATGATGGCTGTTGAAATTTAATTGATGGTAGAGAGAAATGAGATTTTTTTTTTTTTAAATGAGGACCAATTTATTTTAAAGAAAAATTAAAATGTAAAAATAGAATTCAGACTTTTACCTATCATCGGTCATATGACGTATTTAAAGTAAATGAGTATAAAAAAGGTAGACTTACTCCAGAATAATCAAAAGCTTATCTTATGTTGGGAAGACACGTAACCCTCTCTTTCCTCCCCTCCTTTTCCATTTTTTTTTATTTTTTTTTTTTTTTTTTTTTTTATTTTTTTTTTTTTTTTCTTTTATATTTTTTTTTTTTTTATTTTTTTTATTTTTTTTTAATTTTTATTTTTATTTAATAAATTTTCTTTTTTAAAGTCCAAAAATGAATGTATTGGAAAAAAATATGGATAAGACTTAGTTCTTCTCCAAACTATGCCAAAATAATACAAAAAATACTTATCTTATTGTAGTTTCATCGAAGTATCCATATTTTTTTATTACTTATCAGTAATGAAATTTCTCTTTCAATAAAAAAAAAATGTTGGGAAGACACGTAGAGGTTGACTTATTTAAAATAATTTTTCCAAAATAAAAAAATAAAACACATCAGCCCCCAATTTCTTCGTGTTTCTTCGAAGGGCATTGCTCCCTTGCTTCACTGTACTATGCCAGCCATCATCAACCGTCATCAACATCCATTATCATCGTCAAGCAATCTTGGTCGTCGAGCTTCATTAAATCTGCATATATGTGAGCTGCAGAGCTGCGGGCGCTGTAGAACGTTGGTCGCAGGCGCATCTCATTAAGGGCTGCAACGCGGGCGCGGCAATAACTGCTAGGTTCCTGCATAGTTTCGGTGCGGGCAAACATGGTGCATCCATGGGGTCCATGGGGAGGCTGCGGGCGCGGTAAATTAGATGCGGGCGCAGTGAAGTGAAGCTTGTGTGCGCAGCCGAATTAAGGTGATGGGAACTGCGTGCTGCTGCATTGTGGTGCTGGCTGCGTTGGTGAATGTGGGTGGCTGCGGCCTGTGAGGCTTCTTGTAGGTGAAGGAAAGTGAAGGTTGGTTGAAATGGAGTTGGGAAAGGAGATGGAGGGGTTAGTTGTTGTGGCCAGGAGTGAGCTGAGATAGAGCTTAGATGTTGGTGACGTGGGTGCTGCGTGGTGGTGGTGTTTTGGAGGCTGAGTAGATGGCGAAGGTTGGTGATGGTGGTAGTAGCACGGATACGTAAATGGGGACGAGTACGGGGATGGAAAACGGCAAAATTAATTTTTTTAAAAATGGGTCGGCTTGCATTCATTACATATATTAAAAACTATTGTAAAAAATTTCAGTCATCCTTCAAAAAAGAGTTTCGGTTATAACTAAAAGTAAATTATTAAATAATAATGTTTCTTATCTATGAAGTATTGCAGTGTACTTAATAAAGTCTTAATATTCCTTCCAAAAAAAATCTTGTTATTGGAAGATTTGAAAAGTCAAAAGATTAAATAAAGAAAGAGTGAAGAAAAGCTTGAACACGTGAGTTTAGAACCTAAATAAAGACAAATTGAAAAATTCACCATATACCCCTAATGTTTAAGATATTGACCATATACCCCTTTGGTTTAAAAAAATGTGCACCAACTACCCTTTTTCCTAACGGACGTTAAGTCGTTGTTTGCATTCTATACAACTTTGCCATTATTAACCTAATTAACCCTCCCTCTAGCCTAACTCCTAACACTAATGCCCTAATTAACTTAACCTCTTAACCCTAATGCCCTTAACCCTAACTAATTAATCTTAATAAATGAAATTCTATATCTCACAAACAAACCGACATTTTTTTTTAAAATGGACGCCACCGACGACCCTTATGGGAACGAATCTCAAGAAGCCCATCAAAATGGGTACCAATACGACAGTATTCTAGGCATGTTTCCCGAGGTGATCTTAAACGGCCGATCTCACCGCCAAAATGATTTTTTTTGAAAGCAAAAGACTCCACCAACGACCCTAAAACGGCACGAATTCCGAGAAGCCCATAAAAACAAGTACCAATATGACGATATTATGGGCACGCTTTCCGAGGCAATCTTAAACGGCTGATTGCACCGCCAAAATGATACGCCACCGACGACCCTTAAAGGGCACGAATTTCGAGAAGCCCATCAAAATGAGTACAAATACGATGGTAATCAGTCAGTGTTGATAGTGGAGGAGAGAGATGGAGATTTTTTTATTTTTATCTAAAGATTAGGGGTAATGAGGTTTATAGTGGCAAAGTAGTAAATAATGTCAAAAGGCGAGTTAACGTCCGTTAGAAAAAGGGCATATGGTAAATGTTTTCGAAAACTCAGGGGTATATGGTTAATATTTGAAATATTGAGGGTATATGGTGAATTTTTTAGTTTGTCAGGGGTATATGGTGAAAAAACCGAAAAGAATTTGTGAGAAAAAAGTAGTACATCTGTCTCAAGTTGTACTCTAGCACCTAAATATATTTTTTAAAATAAGGAAAAGGGAGGTATCAAAGAATAAAAAACGACATTTCTACAGAAGAAAGGACTTCCTTTCATGGGAGAAAAAAGGAGTACCGCACCAAGATTTGAGAAAAAAGCACCATTGTCGAGCTCTTCAATAAGTTTTCGGCTCGAGAACCGGCCACGGCTAGCAAAAGTTGGACTGAAAGTCTCTACTTAGATCTGAGAAAAAGAGAGGAAGAAGCAGGCGGAAGGGTATGTCTAAAAGCTTCAAGATTCGTCCCCAAAACGTCCCCATAAACCTCCATAGTCATCCCCTACTGAACCTGACGTCCCCACCATTCAAGAGTCGTCAAGGGGACGTTTTTCGACATATCTGACCCGTACCATAGCTATTCCCGGTACGGGAAGCGACAATCCGAGGAAGTACCCGTGCTTCATATATGGTGGCTAGGAGTGAGATGAGGGAGATGGAGTGGACATGTTGGTGATAGGTGTTAAGGGAGAAGTTAGTTAATAAGTTGTTAGCTTATCAGGCAGTTAGTTACTAAAAGTTAGTTAGCTCAGTTGACTTTGCAGTTGTATAACAGAAACTGATTGTAATGATTTCAATTTAAGAATCATAATAAATATTCTCCTCTTCTCTTCTATCTTATCTCTTTTTCTCTTCCTCATTCTTAGCTAATATTCTGCAGTGATCTTGTAATAGCCGATAAACAGCAGGAATTTAATCTGTGATTAATTAACCTAAGTTCAATGACTAGAATGTAATCGTACTTGGTTAATACATATGATAAGTCGTGTGTGAAAGTGTGCTGTGATTAATATGTGCTTACGAATAATCGTTGCATGTGATGTGAAACAATGTGAATGATATCCTTAGTTGTTAATATGTAACCAACCATTTCTACTAAGTAAGTATTTAGGGTCGAGGTTGTTTATATGGAATTGTAATCGTGCGAATTTGTGAAGTTATTAAAGGATGAAAAGTTAAGTAGCGACTATTAAAGCACACTAATGAGTACGTTTACTAGAATAAACTTTGGGGACTTCTCTTAAATTAAGGGGACCTTAACTAATCAAGGGAGATTATGTCATGTGAGTTAAAGTAAGATAAAAGCTTTGTGGGGTCCTTAGGCGACTAATAGGTTGCAAATTATAATATTAAAGAAATTACATTAGGAGAAAGGAGGGTTTAGGAAGCTGTTTGTTGTACCAAGTGGAGCAAAGACCTCCTAATACATCTTAAAAAGGTTGACCAAGGGTGAATATATGTACCCACACCTTCCTCACATACACCGCCTCATTCCACATAAGTTTCATCACCAAATTCAGTCAAAATCCCTCTGCCCAAACTCTTTCTCGCTCTCCCTTCTACGCGCCATTTACGCGGTTCTTCCCCTCTGCACTCCAACTTGTTTTTTTCGAATTTTTCCTTCATAACTTCTGCATTCAACGCCCAATTCTCACTCTCTACATATAGATGCTTACCGGGAAGGGATGAAATAGAGCTTCCAAGGCAAAAAAGTTCAGGAAATAGAGCCATCTCTTCCAGCTAGGAGAACAGTAAGTATGTTGAATGTTTTGGGTAATTGAGGTGCTTCCTTTGGGTGTTTTCTTATGAAAAATTTTGTGGATGTAAATTTATGTTTTAGGTTCCTAAGGAAACCAGAAGCACAACATAAGGATAAGGAGAAGTCGAGTTGCACCCTTTTGAAGATAAAGGTACACAAAACGCTCCAAACTAGAACCTAGTATTACTATGGATTTTTGAAGAATTATTAAGAACAATTTTGAGGATGAAATTTATGAGCTAATTGCTTCTTAGCTATTGTATGTTAGTTAGGAATTGGAGATTTTCATTGCATGTTCAAATAAGTAAGATTGAATGTAAGTTTTTAGCACTATAAACTAACCTAGTACATGTTTTGTCGATTTGGTGAAGAAATTATGTGCAAAAATGAGTTGGTTTGCATTTGGTTGGTTTGAACAATAGACTAGGTGGTATTTTGACGTTGCATGTGTGACTTAAAGTTTCAAGATTTATTACTAAGTTATGATTCCGATTTAGTCGTTTGAAAAGCTTATATGACACCTTGTTTACGGTTTCCGAATTTATGGCAGTAACTCAATGAATTTCACTAATAAAGTTTCACTAGTAGAAAAAATCTCATCGGATTCGATCAAAACCGGGCTTACGTATCCGATTTTGGTCCGGATCGGGTGGTCCCGGAGCAGCTCATACAGATTAACTGATCTGGATTTCGTTCAAAACTAGATCAGTTGAAGTGCAAATCTGAATAAAAAAAAAATTGGCCAGGAAACTGATTCGGTTTTCTTGATGAACCGGATCAGCTACCTGTAATCTGAAATTAAAAAAAAGAACTAGCTGTCATTCAACCAGCAGGGGCAAGCCCCTATACAGCTCATCTAAACACTTCCTTCATTCTTGTTTTCCCTATACAAGCAGATGTACCATCCAAGCAAATATACCAACTGGTTTAATCACCATCATTATATATCAATTTTGACTAAAACCACCCTGTGAGTCAGGGGAACAAAAATTAACGAGACTAATTAACCTATGTCGGTTGAAAAAATGTAACTATCACTTGCAATGTGCATGGAACTAGACTGCTGCCGAGCTTGTTGGGCAACATATTGCTGATTCCCTTTTGAAGCAGGAGCCACATCCATGTCAGACGAAGATGGGGGTGCAACATAGGGTGCACACTGTACTGCGGCAGCGCATAACTTCTGTTAAAAGCATATGATATAATTGTAGCAGTTTGATATGGAAAAATAATATTTAAAATTCCAAAAGACACTCATTAACAAAATAAAATTGTAAGGTAGCTAGGAAAGTGCACATACTAAAGTAATGATATAAATAAACATTTATCTAGGAAGTTTGAGCAACAAACATTAGCAGAGAACATTAGCCACAAAATCACAAAGAACATAGCTAGAAAAACTGAATTTATGTTTGTTTAATATTTAAGAGTCACTTTTCCACTTATACACATTGAAGAAAGCATGAACGAAACAATGGACTCCGAATGCTCAGCAACTACGGCAAAAATTAATCTACTACAGCACCCTGTTGGGTATATATCACATCCATCACTCTAATAATATATGTAAATTTGAAGAGGATAGATGGTAGCTAAAGGAGTTGGAACCAAAGCAATATTAGAGTGAGCAATATGGAGCTGCAACCACAAAATGCGCTGATCTCCTGTTTCTTTTTCTGGTTAATGAACGAAGCAAATGTTTCTAGGGCAGCAAATATACACCAAAGAGTACAAAATGCCATAACAGAATTCAACTGATTTATTCACAAGTTCAGCATTTAAAAGTAGTTATGCAACCATCCAATTTACCAGATTATGACTGCAAATTTAGGTGGCAGAAAAGTCGATACGCAAAATGAATTACCTCCACGTACAAACACCAGCCTTTGAGGTGGAGCCATCAGAAGTAATGACTTTTGAATTCACACACATTGTATAAGGAAAGTCGTCTTCTAGAGGCAATACGGCAAGAAAAAGTGTACCTATACATCAAAAGATTAAAGGAAAAAGGATTCATTCACTCATTTACATAGAGGAGATTGGGGATGAAACCTTCGCACATAGTTACCTGGACTCGGCTAGGAGTGTCGGATATGAGTACGGATCCGAGTGTCGGGTACGGCAATTCCAAAAAATCAGGACACGGGGACTCTGTCCGGAATTTGGACACGGGTACGGGTACGCAAAAATAATATTTTATAATATAAAATTTAATAATTAATCAGCTAATTTATATTTTATAATATATTAATAAAATTAAAGTATTTGTTGAAAAGAACAACTTACCCATACTGCCATAGGCTAAGAAGAAAAAAAATATTTTAAGGAAAGAAAGCAGAACAGAAGAAGGAAAGGAGAGAAGGAAAATTAAAAAGAAAAAAGAAAAAAGAAAAAAGAAAAGAAAAAGAAACAAGTCACGTGGACTTGTGACAAAAAGAAAAAGAAAAAGAAAAAGAAAAGATGAGAAGGTCTCAGAAGAAACGCAACAGAAGATCGAAGAGAGAGAATAAGAGAAGGAAGAGAAGTGAAGAAAGACGACACTTACCGGCGAGTTCGAAGCTCCGGCGGCGAGTTCGAAGCTCCGGTTGGCGAGTCAAGGTGAGTTATCCTCTTTTCCTCTTCTCCACTTCTTCTCTTCTTCTCTTCTCCTCTTCGAACTCTAGGGTTTGAGAATCTAGGGTTTAGAGTCGCCGTGTCCGAGTGAACTTTGTCGGATCTGACACGTATTTCGTACCGGTGTCGGTGTCGGCGTCGTGTCGTACCGACACCGGTATATGGCAAAATTTGCCTAGTCCGGGTAACAGAGCCTTCGCATTAAAAAACAGCATGTAAAGAAGAAATAGGTAGTCATAAACGAACAAACTGCCACTATATTTTCCAAGATACATAGATAGACTACAAGTTTTAATGCCATGAATGTGATCCCTGCTCACGCTCAGTTAACAAAGCTTTCTAAAGAGATACAACAACAAAAATCCCAAGAATAAACTACATATCCAAAACTATATACATAGAACTGCTCAAAACTGTACGTCATATATTAATGAGTTAGAAACCCCCAAGATTACCATTTCCGTGATAAAAAAGAAGAGTTGACACCAGTCACCACATGACAAGGCCACCAAGCAATGTAGAAATTACACGAAGTTTTTTTAAAATATCTGATTTTATTGAATCAAACATGCACACATTTAATCAACTACCTCACTGGGTTTCATTTAGAGGTGATCATGGGCCAGGCCGGGCTGATTTCGGGCCGAGTCGCAATTTGGGCCAAAAATTTGTGCCCAAAGCCCGCTATTTTGGGCCACAAAGAGCGGGCTTTTCTGGCCAAAAACGGGCCGGCCCAAAATTAGACTAAAAAGTCATTTTTGGTTTGCCCGCGGGCCAAAAAATTCTGCCCAAGCCCGCCCAAAAATCGGGCCGTGCTGGAGTTGACCAGCTCTAGTTTCATTGTACTACATGATTTAGTTATGTATATACCGACACTATACTTTTTGTGAGTTAAGCATAAATACAGGACTTAACATTTGGTATTTTTCACCTTTAAGGACCTCCCACTTTTTTTTTCACCTTTAAGGACCTAGAGTTAAATCTCATGCCATTTAACTAACCTGAGATCAGCGAAAAGTTGAAGTCCTTTAAAAAAAAAAGTTAAGTCCTTCATTGCATTAATTACATTAAAAACTTAGGTCCTTCAGTGCATTTATACAACAAAAAACTTAGTTTCTTGTTGTTTTACTGCTACATGGAGATTTTTTTTAACAATTAAAAAAAGTAGCCGTTACATAATCTTTACAAAAAAGTAGCTAAATCTGTCGTCATTCGAGTATTATCTCAACTCTGATCAGTCAAAACTCAACTAAAATTGACCTGAAGTTCCCTAATTCCTTATAACATAAGTCAAAGATAATCCTCCATCATTGCATTCGCTTCCCTGTCCTATCAACTCTATAACTTCAAATATCAGCAAATTTAAACAACATTTCCACAAACAAATTCAACAACCTATTGTAAACCACCAAAAAATTAAAAAAAAAAACACAAAGCAAAGTGAGTTACTTATAGAAATGTAACAACATCAAAACGAGCACAATTTTATTGCTTATACCTGATTGTCTTGGGGTTTTCTCTTGTAATAAGCAAGAAGAGAGGCTCAAGAACAAAATATCTCATGTGAATAAAAGATCGACCAATTTTCCTCCTCTCAATTCTCACCATCCATCCTTCATACACCACCTTAGATGATGATCACATCACTTACTTCCACCAAAAAATTAAAAATTAAAAATTAAAAAAATCAACCAAAAAAAAGCGATAATAACAAAATTCCACCAAATATCGGCGAAATTATTTCAAATCTTCAAAATTCGTTTGATCGTTGTTAAATTAACATATCAAAGTAAGAATTGATCTCAATTTATCAGCATTCAAATGATTCGGTGGAAACGGATTTTACTCTTTTTAACCAGAAATTCAAAATTCTGCTGATGAATTCAGAATAAACTCGGACAGAGAATTATCAACAAAAATATCGAAAAGATTTGAACAGATTTTAGGAAATTCAATCGTTGAAGCAGCAATTTGATGCAGAATAAAAAAACTTCTCTCGTCCTCCTCAGCGCACGTTAAGGCGATTGCCTAAGCTGTGCTGTAGCCATGGCAAGAGGTAGAGCGAAGATGAGCGCACAGAGAGGTAAAGGAAAAGCTACTGGTCCGTCTTCATCGCCAGTGAGGAAAACAAAATCGGTGGATGAAGTTACTAGAATTGAGGGTTTAAAGATTCCTAGTCCGATTAAGGAGACGAATGTTACTGATGAGTTAGATGAAGTAACAAGGGTGATTCAACCTCCTACCTTGGAGGAACAAAAACAAACACCAATGGAGAAAGCGACGTTATCTCAATGGCTGGAGGTGATGCAAAGTGGGTCGAAGGAAAAGGGTAACCCACAACGTATGTCTTGGGCTGCTCAAGTTGATGATGAGATTGTGAGGAATGGCAATCAGGTAAATTCTAAGGCTCCTATTGTTACAATTGAAGCTGATGATATTCAGAAGGAGATAGAATTTTGGTCTTCTTCCATTGTTTGTTATGTTCTAGGAGCAAATCCCCCCTTACTGTTATGGAGGGTTATTTTAGACGAATTTGGAGCCAGTTAGGGATTGATAAATTTGCGATGATTGGAAAAGGAGTGTTTATTGTGAGATTCAATTCGTTAGAGTCTTGCCTAAAGGTGAAAACAGATGGATTCCAGTTTTTTGACCAAAAACCGTTGATCACACAACTTTGGGAACCTGATATGATTGTGGATAAAAATGCGATTCATAATGTTCCAATTTGGATAAGAATGCCGAATCTGCCTCTTAAGTACTGGGGGGAAAAAAGTCTCTTCAAGATCGCTGGGTTGGTTGGAAACGTTATTAGGATGGATCAATCAACACGGGATAAAGAGAAATTGAATTTTGCTCGAGTAATGGCTGAGGTTGGAGTGCAGCAGACATTACCTGAATTGGTGGCATTTTATAATGAGCATGGAGTCATTATGGAGCAAAAGGTGGAATATGAGTGGAGGCCAGTTTTATGTTCAAAATGCTCTGGTTATGGGCATATAGGTGATGATTGCAGGAAAACAGATATGGTAAGTTGAGATGGGTGCAGAAGAAGACCACAAACATTGATGCTGATGGCTTTGTGGCTGTGGGGAATAGGAAGGCTAGTAATGTGGTAGAGAAGCCAGCAGTTTCAGTCCATAATTCTTTTCTGGCATTGCAGCAAGAGAGTGTGAATGTTGATGCAGAGAAGAATACCCACTTAGACTCTAAGATGGGAAGAGGTAATGAAAGTGTTGCAGAGGAAGATGGTGGTACTGTGAAGAATGGCAAGGATGTAGGTGGTAATGAGGTTGGTGTAGCTAATGGAGGAACTCAATCAAGACCAAAGGAGCAGGGGGTGCCATCACCTTCCTCCAATGGATAGGATCCTTGCATGGAATGTGAGGGGCATAAACAGCAGAGCTAAACTGAATGAGGTCAGGTATTTGCTTTCCTCTAATGAAGTGAAGCTGTTTAGCCTCCTGGAGACTAGGGTTAAAACCCCTAAGTTAGGTGATGTGTATTCTTTGCTTTGTCCAGGGTGGTGTTTTACACACAACAATAGTTGCCATAGTAATGGGAGGATAATAATAGGGTGGTGCCCTCTATCCTTTACCATTAACATTGCTTGTATGAATAGCCAATTCATTCACTGTAATGTTAAACCAAAAAATTGTGAGGAATTTGATTGTACTTTTGTGTATGGTTTTAATGACCAAAATAGTAGGATGGCTCTGTGGAATTGTCTTAAGGGTTTTGCTAGTAATAATAGTAAGCCTTGGATTCTGTTGGGGGATTTTAATGCCTTGAGTAATATAGATGACAGAATTGGGTCAGTTATGAGATATGCTGAGATTGCACTGGCGGGCCGCGCTTGTCGTGAACGCCACCCGGCCAAAGATAAAATTTCTCCTACTCTCTTTTACACTAAACTAGTATAAGGGAAGTAAGGTTCGTATCCACAGGGAAACGGGGACGAGTTATATACTTAGCGTGCGTTAGTACCTAGAAGACTCTAACGGTCGAGAAACCTAATAATAATAACAAAGGGGGTTTTCAAATAGATTTACTAACAAACTACAACTAACTAGCATATAAACAAGATGAGAAATCAATATAGGAAGATCTTGAATCCGATTAACATGCACTTCAATTCATTATCGATCATTGAACCTCGACTCTATTCATTTCCATAATTATCTATTGTTGAGAATTAATCTCGCATTCTCCTTATTCTTAGTTGAATAGCACGATCAGCGTGACTATAAAACCCTAACTAAAGGATAACCTAGTCCGATCTGCGTCTAAGTTCAATCCAATAGCAGCAATAAACACGAGAGAACCAATAGACACCGCTAATGTCATACACGCGATAAACATTCAACAGTTTATTCAATTTCCCTAAGAAATAACCAAGATGATCAGCATCTAAATTACTCCCTAGTTTGCTACCAAATGATAAAAGAATAAAACAATCCGATTCTATTCTTAAATCTAGCATTAGATTAATCACACAATCAAACTAGTAACGTTCCTAGCATAATCATGCAAAAACCATTGAAAGCAATCATAGAAATTAAACCATAATCAAAGGAAATAAATAGAGAAGAAAGATCTCACAATAATGCTTGAAGCTCCATATTAATCTCGTTCAAGAACGGTTCAAGCTACAATCGGCATAGCAATAGCCAATCCCATAATTGAAATCTACGAAGACTAAACTCGAAAACAAAAACTAAAAAGAGAAGAGAAGAAGAGAAGAATGGAGTGTTGGATATTCTCTCTCCTCAAATGTGTGTGTGTTTTAGGTCAAAAAACTAAGTTTAGTATTTATACTAAGGCTCAAAAGTCAGCCGTCATTTAGACCGCCATAGGGGTCGCGAGGTGCGGTACAGGTCGCACCGTGCGATGAGCTACTGCCTTCGCAACGAGCTGAAGACTTGGGCCAAACCACGCAGGTCGCACCGTGCGAGAATCCTCGCGAGGTGCGAGATACAGGTCGCGAGGTGCGACCTATCTCGCGTGGTGCGAGCTGGGCTGCTGCTGGGCGCTGGGCTTGCGCGATGGCTGGGCATGCGATGGGCGATGCGATGGGCGATGCTGGGCGTGCGATGGGCGATCTTGGGCGTGCGATGGGCAAGCAAGCTGGGCAAGGCAGTTTGATGGCTCGACGATGCTTCTTTGGATGGCTCGACGATGCTTCTGGGCGAGCGAGGCTTCTTGAGCTCTACTTGGTTGGTGATGACGAGCTTGCGGTGATGCGATGCTTAGGCACACGGTGGAGTTCCAAGAGCTCGAGAACTTTACAACTTTAACAACAATTAACATACAAAATTCCGAACTTCCGCTAAGGATGATTTATATGCAAACCTTAACAATTACGAACAAATCCCTTAGCAATGTGCACCTGAAATACCACAAAAACATCGTATAACTTGAGCGTATCATGCACCCATGTTGGATTGTTTGAGAACTTGTAATTTGGTGGATGTTAAAGCTACTGGCAGGCACTTCACTTGGAATAACAAGCAAGATGGGGATCAGAAAGTTTTCTCACGCATTGACAGAGTGCTTGCTAACTCTGAATGGATTGACAAGTATAGTATGGCTGAGGTTGCTTTCCTTCCTGAAGGCAACTTTGACCACACTCCCATGTTATTGAGTATGTATACCGATGCTAGGTAAAGAAACCTTTCGGGTTTCAAGATATGTGGTGCAATCATAGCTCTATGTTAGATACTTTGTTGCATAGGTCCGCAAGTCCCTCGTCGAGGTTAGTGCTATGTATAGAGTTCAGCAGAAGCTAAAGAAGGTTAAGGAAGCTTTGAAACTACTCAATAAAACTGGGTTTGGTGATGTTGATGCTGCTGTCATCAAGGCTAGAATGGTGTTTGTGGAAGCTCAAGATGCTATGCATAAGGATCCTGGTAATAGTATACTTGTGAGTAGAGAAAAGGCTGCTAATGAAGTGCTTCAAGTTGCAATGCAGAATCAAGTCTCTTTATTGAAGCAAAAATGCAAAATAGCCTGGTTAAAAGATGGCGATGCCAACTCTAAAATCTTTTATCAGGCTATTAAAGCAAGGAGGTATAAGAATAGGATACTGTCCATCCATACTTCTTCTGGAGATTGGGTTAATGAAAAAGGAAAAGTTGGTTCAGCTTTCCTTGATTTTTACCAGAATTTGTTTGCTCATCAAAAACAAAAACAAGCTGTTTTGAGTGCATTGGTTGATAGGGGTAGGAAGCTCTCTCAAGATCATCTTAACATCATTAACACCGAGTTTACGGGGAGAGGATGTGAAAAGAGTGTTGTTCAGTATTCCTGATGATAAAGCTCTAGGGGCAGATGGGTTTAACAACAAATTTTTTAAGCATTGCTGGGCTATTGTGTGTGATGAGGTGACTGAGGCTGTTTTGGATTTTTTCAGAATAGGAAAGCTTTTGAAGGTTATGAATGTCACTACCATAACATTGGTCCCTAAGGTGGAGTGCCCTGACACTGTATCTGACTTTAGGCCGATTGCATGCTGCCCCATTCTATATAAGTGTATCACTAAGCTAATTAGGGAGAAACTTAATAGAGTATTACCGAGATATCATCTCAGCTAACCAGGGAGCTTTTGTGGCTGGTAGGAGCATCCTGAATAATGTCATGATCTGTCAGGATTTAATCAAAGATTACAAAAGGAAATATGTTAGAGCTTGCTGCATGATGAAATTGGATCTCAGGAAGGCTTATGACACGGTGAATTGGGAGTTTATTCAACAAGTGCTTGAAGGGGTAGGCTTCCCTAGTTTCTTTGTGGAACAAATTATGGTATGTGTGAGAACTCCTACCTTCTCGCTCATGATAAATGGCTCTCTCACAGGGTTTTTTAAGTCTCACAGAGGGCTTAGGCAAGGAGACCCGATGTCTCCTTTACTATTTGCTCTAGGAATGGATTACTTGGATAGGATTTTATCCTATGTTGGTGATATTGAAGGTTTTAAGTTTCATGTGAGATGCAAAGAGCTTAAACTGATACACTTGTCTTTTGCTGACGATTTACTCCTCTTCTATAATGGTGATTTTAGGTCGATTTACATCCTATTACAAGGCTTCCAGATGTTCTCTAATGCATCTGGGCTGAAAGAGAATAGAAGTAAATCTAAAATCTACTGTGCTGGTATGAGTGCTAATGAGATTACAAGGGTCACTGATGTTAGTGGCTTTTCTTGTGGCACGTTACCTTTTAAATACCTTGGAGTCCCTATCTCTACAACAAAATTGAAGGCTAGAGACTGTCAAGGTCTTGTTGATAAGTTGACAGGGAGAATTAGAACTTGGAGTTCTAGGAGTCTCTCCTTTGCTGCTAGATCTCAACTGGTCCAAAAGTGTGCTGATGAGTATGCATATCTATTGGGGGCAGATTTTTCTGTTTCCAAAAGCTGTTATCAAGGAAATAAATGGTATATGTAGAAGTTACCTATGGACAGGGGCCTGGAATGATGGTAAACCAGGTGCAGTTGGCTGGAATAGTGTTTGCAGGGACAAGAAGGTTGGTGGTTTAGGCTTCAGGGATATTGATTTGTGGAACAAAGCTGCTGTTTGTAAACTTGCTTGGCAGATTGCTCAAGAGAAGGAGAACCTTTGGGTTAAGTGGGTCAATTGTATTTACATAAAAGGGGCTCAATGGCAGTCCTATGAAGCTCAAACGACAGCCAGTTGGGCTTGGAAAGTGGTTTGCAAAGCTAAAAATGATGTGAGAAACCAACTGAACCGTACTCAGTGGATGCAGGATAGCAACTTTAGCATTCTGAAACTTTATAAGAGACTTTCTGTTGATGGCCCCCAGGTCCAGTGGAGTAGAAGTGTGTGGAATATATACTCTATTCCTAAAAAACAGATTCATTATGTGGCTTGTGATGCGGGATAGGTCAAGACAAAAAGCGAGATTAATGCGAGATGGGTGTTTGTGGTGATGACCTATGCTACCTATGCTCTCGCATAGTGAGACTCAAACTCACTTATTCTTGGATTGCGTGTTCAGTAGGAGATGCATAGAGGAGATTATGAACTGGCTGGGGCTGAATTGGCATGGCAGGAATATTTTCCAGAGCTGCAGATGGCTGAAGAGGGTGAATGCAGGATCAAAGTTCAAAAGACAAGTTGGTTTGGCTGCTGTGCAGGCTACTGTTTACAAGATTTGGATGAACAGAAATCTTGCGTGCTGGGATTCAGTTGTACATACTATAGATCATACAATTACAGAAATCAAATACAATGTAAAGCACAGAATTATACAGATCATGAGTAGTAAAATTACAAGAGATGATAGGATGTGGATTGAGAATTTACAAATCCGGGTCTGTCCAGTTTTAGTGTTGTTGAGATAGATTTCTCAACTTAAGTGTAAGTTTTGCTTTGGTTTATATTACTCTTAATTACCAAAAAAAAAAAAAAAATTGATGCAGAATAAGGTTTAAGTTATGAAGTTCGAGGTTGAAAATTTTGCGAGAAGACGTGAAAGAGAGGGGGGGAGAAAGGAGGGAAGGAGCACGAGAGAAGAGGTACGCAAGATGAGTGTAATCGCCTTGCTTTTTCCTTCAACAATGGTGGGTTTCGTTTTGGAGCAGGGGAGAAAAAATGAAAGGGTGCCAATATTTTTACGTCAAAATGACTGCAGTTCTGTACATTAGACGCCCTCCCCAAGACACGTAATTATTACTTTATGTCATTTAACCATGACTTAGCTACACTTGGGTTATTTTTATTTAATTATGGCCTGAAACTAAATGTTAGGTCCTTAAAGGTGAAAAAAAAAGTGGAAGGTCCTTGAAGGTGAAAAATACCAAATGTTAAGTCCTGTATTTATGCTTAACTCACTTTTTGTGGATCAGTCAAAGGCTTACAAATAAACACAAAAAGAAGGAATATCCTTCCCACTCCATAAACAATTACTACTATTCATTGAGGTAGGATGACAACAATGTAGCAAGAGGAATAACTAGTGAAAGAAAAATTAACATCCAAAACAAAAAACCATGATGTGTCCAATTTTGCATTATTGTGAAGGTAAACCTAATAGCACATTCAACAATAGAGGGCAAGAATAGTAAAATCCAGTACAAAGATGATTTTCAAAGCAGTTACAGCAACAAAACAATTGTAAAATTATAGTGAATACAGAACACAATCTTACCTTGAGTGACATATCATCAATGCCTTTAGTTGTTAGAATAACATTGGCTCCAGCTTTTAGTAGCTTTTTAATACGCTCTTTGGTCATATCAGCTTCCCTGTAGAACAAATATAGACATGATCACAATTATTATCAATATTGATGACTGTTGATCACAATTCACAAATATACCTATCAACTGTATAACAAACAAAGAAATAGAAAGAGTGAGCACATAGCATGGGAAGTGAGGTCAATTTCAAGAGTTCATCATGAAAATTGTTTGTTAACATTATGAAAAATGTGGCAATGCAAATATATACCTCTCAAGACAAAAATATTCAACAGACCAAACTCATATTATTCCCATCTTCAATCGAGAAAAAATCTATGAATCATGCAAATTACAGGTATTCTAACCCCTTCTCCAATTGCACGCTCTGGAATGTGAGAAGCAACCAGCACATCAGAATGACATGCTATGGGCACAGATATAATCATGCGACACAATGCTCATGCCTCAATCCCAAAAGAAGTGTCAGCTGAGCATGAACCAAGAATTAATCTCTTATGGTCGTCCACAGAGATATAATCATGCAGAGCAATAAGAAAAATGAGAGACCACTTCCATGTATGAGACTGAACAAGCAAATATAAGACAAACCTTGATAGGATACTTTACTTCACCACGCGCATTTGTCGTCTTTATTGACAATACTGCATCTACTTCCTGCTTCGAACAAGCCTAACGATGTATATAAAAAAAGAAAATTAGAAAGAAGAAAACACTTAAAAACAAATACATAAGAGATTAAAATGACAATCACAGAATCAATCAATTGAGAAACTGAAATTCATGTTCAAGCAAATGCTAGGCTTAACGAATTAGCATAATTCTTACCAGTAAACTGAATCACAGGAATCAAACACAGCGATCAAAATTGGCGAGAAAGAATAAGAAATAGGCTCCGTTTGGTAGGGCGTAAAAGGTTTTCACTGAAAACTATTTTCCTCATTTTACATTGTTTGGTTTGGGCTGGAAAATTGGGCTGTAAAATAAGGGTGTAAAATGATTTTCCAGGGAAAACATTTTCCTTCTCTCGACTTGGAGCATCTGACTTTCTCTCTCATCTATACTCAGCTCTCCCTCTCATCTACACTTAACTCTCCCTCTCATCTACACTTTCTCTCTCATCAAACTGGAAAATCTCACGCCGTTTTGAAGCAGATTCTCTCAATACATCTTCTCAATTCGTCGAATTTGGTACATATTTGTTCTAATCTCTATTTTCCTCTTAAAAATTTCGGTATTTAGGATTTTTTTCTGCAACATTCAATTTTTTTAGGGTTTGTTTGCTGAAATATTTGATTGTTTTTATGGTTCTTTATGCACGAAATTCGTTTATATTTAGGGTATTTTTGCTGCAAATTTGTTTGATTTACTTTAGGTTAATAAGTCCAATTATTTCTAGGGTTTTGATTATTTGATTATTTGATATAGTTTTGATTATTTGATTAGTATCCTGGTATTGTTCTTTGCACTGTTGGAGATTTTGAGAATAACACTGATTTTAATTACAGAACTCTCAAGGATAACGTTGACATGTTGAAATTGATTCAGTTAGGTTTGATTATTTTCTGACTTTTCTTTGTGGTTTGTCTCAAGTTAGGAAACTATAATGGAGTCGAACGATGTTCAAAAGTCTCAGGTAATAATCTGTTTTGCCCATTAATAATTTGTTATATGTTCTGTCTATGCAGGAACTAATTTCCTTGATTTTCTTTTTATTTTTTCAAATATCTGTAGATAATCCGTAAAGGCATGATCATAGGTGTTGTTGCTACCATTATTGCATCTGTCCTTGCTTTTCTTAAAGTAAATAAATCTAGGACTAGAAAACCTATAATAATTAGGCAACCTTATGTTAATAGGGATAGCTTGAGGGAGGCTAATATCGATAGTGTTTTATATTGTGGTGATAGTCATTGTCTTGGGCAGATTCGTAAGAGACCTAGTGCTTTTTTTAGCTTGTGTAATATTTTATTTGAAAAGGGACTTTTGTCGGAAAGCAAGCAAATGAGCGTAAAGGATCAAGTACTACTTTTTTTTATATGTGTTGGGTCATAATGTAAGATTTCGGGATGTTGGGGGGAGATTTTTTCGATCTATGTGGACTATACATTGCTACTTCCATATTGTGCTGCAAGCAATCCTTCAATTGTACCCATATGTCGTGAAACCACCGGGAAGTGATCTGCAACCAGAAATTCAAAACAATCCTAGATTTTTTCCTTGGTTTGAAGACTTCATAGGAGCTATAGATGGGACCCATGTACGTGCATCTGTTCCTCTTGAGATGCAAGAGAGATTTCGGGGAAGAAAGGATAAAACAACGCAAAATGTTCTAGCAGCTGTTGATTTTGATCTAAAGTTCACGTATGTCCTTGCTGGTTGGGAGGGTTCCGCTCACGATTCAAGGGTTTTGGGTGATGCACTGAAAAAGGGGTTTAAAGTTCTTGAAGGTAAAATATCCTCTTATTGATAGTAGTGGTTTAAAGTTCACTTGAATTGAATAAATTATTGATGATAATTTACGGATGTAGGGAAATACTATCTTGCCGACGCTGGATATGGGGATCGTAAAGGTTTTATGCCTCCATTTAGACGTGTTTGTTACCACTTGAAAGAATATGCCAACAACCCTCCCGAGAATGAACGAGAATTATTCAATCTTCGCCATTCTTCGCTGAGAATGTGTATAGAGAGGGCGTTTGGAGTTTTAAAAAAAAAATTTGTGTCTTGGATGCAGAGCCTTTTTGGTCATATGAAACCCAAGTGGATGTGGTTCTTGCTTGTTGTGTAATACATAACTACCTTAGGGGGATTGATCCAAGTGATGAAATTACAAAAGAGGTTGACTTAGAGATTGCATCACAAGACACAAGAATATCGCTTACTCGGAAGGAAGTGCGTGAAGAAACCAAAGAGTGTGTGAAAAAGCGAGATGCCATAGCATTGGCTATGTGGAATGCATATAAAAAGCGTCGTACTAATTAAAATTGTATTAGTACGGTTTTTGCTCATTCTTACTATTACAAAAGGCAACATGTGCTTTTGCCCTCTTTGTAAATTCTGCTGATTTAGTTAAGTTCTGCTGATAACTTGTGAATTCTGGTTCAGTTGTAAATAATATTTGTTTGTTTGTGTCTACTTTGTTCTCCCTATTGCAACTATGTTTTTACACTTCTGCTACTGCTCTGCAAGTAACTTGCTGCAATTGAACCTATACTACTGAGTTGTTGTGTATTAGTTCTATGATCCTATGACCCTATGACCTATCCTTGTATTATGAAGTTCTGAATTCTGATCATGACGATTGTATCATCATGTGGTATGAACAAAGATTGTTCCAACTGTTTTGTTGTGTCATTAATTGCGAACTTTTAATATAATGTTGAGAAATTTCTCAAAATGTTTATTCAGGTGAAGGAAGAGAAGAAAGCTAATTTTCGTTGGACAAAACAAATGTCCAAGGAGTTATTGGAATTTCTTGCGGAAGAAGTGAGGAAAGGAAAGCGGCCAAATAACACTTTCAGGACCAGCTCCTTTATAGCTGCTGCAAAGATGATTTCTGAAAAGTTTCATACTACATGTACTGTTGACCATGTTGAGAATCATATGAGGACAGTGAGAAGTAGTTGGGGAATTATTTCTCAAGTGCGGGGAAGATTCGAATTTGGTTGGAATGACAATGTAAAGATGATAACTGCATCTCCAACTACATATGACGCTTATATTCAGGTATGTAAAGATTGATGTATCTAACTTGCATTGACTTTGCATTATCAACTTGAGAATTATTGCATTGACTCTGCGTTATCAACTTGAAGAGAACTGATTTAGGCGTTCAAAAGTGAGGATAATGCTTGCTAGATGAACGTTTTAGTTCTTGTGCTTATCTACATAGTCCAGTGAGCAACTGGCCAACTGATTTAGCTGTGCTTTTAGGAAACATATATTCAGGTTAGGTTGTCATTATATTTGTGATATGGGCAGTTATTTGTTTCTTTTTTCTGTTTTGTGCCTGTAAAAAAAAAAAAAAGTCGAGAAGCAGAGCTGCAAGAAAGAGGAGGGGGTTCTTTCCTGTCAAAAAAAAGGGAAAAAGAGGAGGGGTTCTTCTCTCTTTTTGTTGTTTTCTTCGCAGAATGTTGGGCCTAATTGCAATTTTTAGCTGTCTGTAACTTGATAACCCAGCCACTATGACTCTTGAACCTGAAAAGTCAATCAACAGAAATATAAATGGGACAATGTTTGTATCAGTAGGGTGCTTCACCGAACTTAAAACATTTGAACTTCCATTTACCATTGGTTTATTTTGAACAAGGTGGCAAAGGGAACCACTTGTCTTTTGTGCTGACAATTTGCTCCTGTTTGTTTTCATGATATGAATGATATCTTTGAGAAATAGATTAGCTTGCCAAATTGTAGATGAATGGCAGGGAATTAATTTTCTGTCTAGAGAACTACCTTGGCTGACCAACCGCGGCATAATATTGGATGATTGATGTGTGTTAATCCTTTACTTGACAACAATATCCATCTCATGAGAAATATTTGAACAAAAAAATTGAGATGTATGAGGAGATATCGATAGTAGCGGGCAAGGACATTGCAAGGGGTAATTTTTGCAAGACGTTTGGTGACATTCAGACCTCAAGTGAACAACCAAGTACTGTTGAAACTGAGCCTACCAAGTCAGACAGTGCAACTTCTTCCGAGCCTAGGTCTCATAGGAAGAGGTCTCGAGTCGAAGAGGAAGAGGGTGACTTGCAACATATTTCTGCTCAACTCGAAGAAGTTGTCTATTCTCTTAAAAAATTTTCTGACAACCAACTTGATGTGCAAATGCTTTATGAAGAGATCATGAAAATGGATGATGTCAAAGAAGCCGTTCGTGTTGCTGCTTTTGATCACTTAGTTGAGCGTGAAATGCTAGCTAAGGCTTTCTTGACAAAGAGTGAACCTCTTCGCAAGCTGTGGCTCCAAAATTTGTCAAGTCTCTACGTTGAGTTTTTTTATTCTACTAACTTTGTGATGAGAACTATTTACATAGTATGTTTTTTAGGGGTTTTTATGAACTATTGTTATGCCTAGTAGTCTTATATTATCATGATATGAATTGGTCAAATTTTGGAAACAATAAAAAATGATTGTTTGGTGTTTTTTAATAATCTTATATTATTATGCTTGAAATAAAATATAATATATTGTAATTTTTTTGTGAACTTATCATATTTGTTTCTCATAATAATTTGGGGTAGCAATATGAGAGGAAATATAAAAAATAAAAAAGAAGCGACAATACTATACAATAAGGAGTATCAAGATTCAATAGGAGTAGTTGATTTTCCATCCAACAAAACAAAGGAAAATGCTTACAATGGAAAATCATTTTCCATCCAACCAAACAAAGGAAAACTTGCAAGGAAATGAGTTTTCCATTGTAAATGGTTTTCCATGTAAAACCATTTTCAGTTGAAAATGTTTTACGCCCTACCAAACGAAGCCTAAGAGTGAATGATTAACATTGAAATCAATGTGATTTGATGAAAACTGGGCAGTAGATAGACTCCGAAACCCTAAATGACAAACACACGAAAACTGTACTCGAACACAAACATCTCTTTCAAATAACTAATCCAATCCAACAATTCTTAAATCAACTAACCAAATCCAAGCGAAAATCACACTATAAAAACCCTAAAATCTATCGCCAGCAACCCCTCCTAAAACATATAACTAGCAAATTCAGCTTTTAAGAAGAAGAAAAAAAATCTTCAAAGTGTCAACAAACACCAGCAAGGCAACAACAAACCAAAACCATTCTACATTGGAATTCTAAGGCAATACAGCAGCAAAATCACGACATTAGTTGGATCGCGAATAAATCTATTTGATCTCGTAAATTGTAATACGAATTTAAACAATGTAAATTCTTAAAACAAAATTGTGGAGAAAACTAACCTATATGAGACGAGTTTCAGAGATTCGATAATAATACCCCAAAGAAATTCAATTATCGACATCGATCATCCTTGCGAGTGTGTTCACATCGATCAGTTTCGTCGGCGTTAGTAGTAGATGAATCATGATTTCCAGCGATAAGCTCGATTACCGATGAAATTCCGGTGAAAAAATATTCAATTCCGAGTTAAAATTTTAAACCTCAATTTATACATGAACAAGATCGAGTGATAAAATTAGAGGGAGTAGAAGATGAAATAACTTCAGAAGGAAATTTATGGATTCAGGGAAGAGATAAGACGAGAGTGATGGAAGAGGGGTGAGGATTGAGGACTGATGAAGGATGATGGGAGGGTGAGACGGCTGTGAGGAATGAATAACGATTTGGGCTGTGAAATAAGGGAAATAGGAGCGCGTCACTTTAATGATTTGGGCCAATTTACCGATCTGGTCTGATAAATGACCGGATCGGTTTATTTAATAAGACTTTTGCGTTATGAAAACTTGAACTAACTGATCCGGTTTGATAAATGACCGGATCAGTTAATTGATATGTTATCTTGTGTCATAAAAGGTTTTTTCCACTAGTGTTTTACCAAGTTTTCGTCAAAACATGTTGTGACTTACGAGTCACAAAAACGGCTACAAACTGCGTTTTAAGCTGAATTGCGTAGAATTCTTTACAAACGATTTGAATAAGGATTTATTCTAACTAATTTAGGGAAATTACAATGGCTTAGCTACTGAACAATATACAAACCAAACATAGAATTTGATTATAAATGTATCTTTAAAGGAAACCTTCTTTCGAACTCCGAAAACAATGTCTTATTTCATTTACTGCCCTTTCCTAGTTTCAGTGTACATTGTGTATTCTTTTCTTTTGATAGTGATAAACTTTAATAGCAACTCAAAACCATTAGCTACTGCCCTAAACCACATAAATCATTGCTTAAGTTTTAAGTGATTTGAGAATATCTTTCCATGAAGAAATGTGTTCAAGATTTGTTCTTCTTGTGAATCAAGGATTAAAGGATTGTGTTCTTGAACTGTTTTGCGCGGGAAGGGTGTTATGTGTATATTTTGTGTGAGGACATATCCTAGAATAGCTTGCAAGCAAGTAAAAGTAGGATCTTAGGCTTCGAAAAGTGTGGAGGTCTACACTTTGGTGTACCTCAATGTGGAACCACTCTTCCTGCCTTCATTTGTTAAAACTAAAAGTTTGTGAGGTTTGATACCTGGTTTTGCAAAGGTTGTTTTGCGTCAAGTTGCGTTACAAAATCCAAATATTTTGGAAGCCTTATTAATATGTAACTGTTCAACTTATGTTTTGCTATAAATTACGGAATACAACTCCATATTTTCAGCCACCATAAGTAGTTCTTGGTTTGGTTTGTGTACCAGCTTAAGCAGATTTTGTTCTCCGAACCTTTCCTGGTAGGGGCAGATTCTTTTGTGCAGGAATTACAAGGTAGGCTTCGGGGAGGCTTAAGGGATATGTAACGGGGTACCCATAGCAAGCTGGAACTTGAGCATGATCACATCATTTTACTAAATGGCTTTTGTGAAGAATATTTGAATGTATAATTGCACCAGATTTGTGTAATTTATTGCAATAATTTGAATTGTATTTGCAAGATGTATGGTTTTCTAAACTACGCTCATAGAGTCGACCCAGTCATATTAATGGGTTTGACTCCAGCAGTCCTATTATTCTAAATTATTTCCGCTATTCCAATTTAATATAACTTAGAATGATTTATGAGGTTATATGACGGCGGGTTGTTACAGATCTGGTATCCTGCAACAATGGTATCAGAGCCGCCCATCCCTCGACTATGGCATGTGTGACTGATAAAGGTCACTACAAGAAAATAGGTTTTGGGCAACAGATCTGAAAATCAAGGGCGACAAAACTGAATTTTGTGGCCCATAATTGAGAACAAGGGCGACGAGTTGAATTTGTCGCCCATAGTTAAATTATGGGCGACTAAATTCATTGTTGTTGCCCCAAATTCATATTTGGGCGACGAGATAAGTTTGTGTTGCCCATTACCTTAATTAGGCGACAAAACTATACATTTCGTTGCCCTTATGTAGTAAATGAGCCAATTCAAATCATGTGTCGTTGCCCATAACCAAAAGAAAATAGCGGAAAAAAACCCGCTTTAAACCTTTCACACGAAATCACGTATTTCTTGAAGACTTCAACTGCTCATCGCCTCCTCAACTCACACCCTCTTCCGCTCCGCTCCGCCCTCATCTTTCTTTTTCTTCCAGTGAATTGTTGATGCTTCCGACGAGATCTTCGACGTTTCTCAGTTGATGAGTTTAATTATCATGGAAAATTGAGTTTCTCACGAATCAGACTCCTACAATTGACGTTTCTCAGTTTTTCGATATTTTCAACCACCTCACGTGTCTCAGGTGACTTTAATTTTCTTAGGATCTCTACATTTCTCAGGTGACGTTTCTCGGGTGATGAGTTTAATTATGATGGAAAATTCGATTGATGGTCAATTCTTACCCTCTTCTGCTCTGCCCTAACTTTTTTTTTAATTATGGCAGGTGGTGAGGTGGGTGGCGGCCGGAGTTCAGTGGTGAGGCTAGCGGCGAGTTCGGCGGCAAGGTTGTTATCTTTTATTATTTGCCCTAACTCACGAATCAAACTTCCTTCTTGTTAAAAAAAAAAACGATTGTTTACCTGTGAATTATTGGTATGAATTTGTCAATGTTTTCTTGAATTGCTTAGATTTCTTGTTTTTATTTCTTATCAAATAAAACTGCTTTCGTGGCAGTAAGTCTGAAGACTACTCTAGGAATGTGATTTCACTTAGATGCAAAAATATAGGTGCTACTGCTGATCATGCTGATTCTGGGATTGGTATAGGTGAGCATAAGTTTTCGTTGGTCAAACCATATAAGACCCTTAAACTAGTAATGTACACACACCTACTTTTATTTGCAATCCTTTGACATTTTTGTCTGGATTGTTTGCTTGTTTTACTAGAGAAAAGGAGTACTGGTATACAAACAGATGACAACGATGAATCTCTCAATCCCAACACAAGTGGCTCTACATCCACGTTTGGCAATCTTTCAAGATTGCTTTCAATTTGGTCCCGATTAAGCAACCATAGATCAGGCATTGGGTCTTAATGTCATGTGCAAGTGATTTTTGTGCTCTATTTAGCTATTTGGGTCTTAATGCCACCTTAAAAATAGATATTTAGCTATTTCTGTGCATTCTAATGAAGTTTCCAGGGTATCGCAAGATCAACTATACTCTGTGTTGACAAAGGTATTGTAGAATATAATTCTCTCACTACAATATAATATTTCTCTCTCTCTTAATTGGTGTGCTACCCACCTCCTGGTGATGTGCTGTCCACTGTTGTGCTGTCATCATCAATACCCAAATAACAGAATATGTCATCATTTTCTCTGCTAGTGAGTGGTGACTAGGCTAAGTTGCCTATATTACCCCTGTCCTTCTGCCTCACATAGGTGAACCTCAATGGTGGGTGTGTTGCAGCTGCACTATTTGAGTTTGTTACATAAGTTCAACCATTAATTTGTCAAAAATATGCATTGATATGGAGCATATAATTACTGTTTCTCAAGTGAATATGTCTCTTTATTTTGTATGCCAATTTTCATGTCTCTTTATTTTGCATGGTGTTCCATTAATAATTACTGTTTATATTGCATTTTGCAGAATTTGCAACAAACTTTGGACGACCGTCACGTAATGGCTATTCTGTTGTGAGTATCTCGAAGACTATTGTATTCTTTTTACGACTTTGTCTTTTCAACAGCAGTAGATCTGCATATAGTTTCTCATATCTGATCCATGAGGAAGATTAGAAGACAAGATATTATTACGTGAATTATTCTACCAAGAATTGATAATTTGAGAAGTTGCAATGCAATGCATGTTGATACATTTCATTTCATTTTATTTTGAGCCTTCTGTATTCTACCCTTCCCTTGCTGTGTTTAGGGTATTTGTTTTCCTTTGTAGATATGAAACAGCACAAGCTTATGCATTCTAATTTTTGTCTTCCATGCTACAATAGAAGGGTTGCAAGTAAACAGGCATTACATAATACATAGCATTTATAAATAAATCTTTGCAGCCATGGTGATGTTTTCACTATGTCATTGATAATCACAAGATTGATATTTGTAGGTGTTTTGTTAATCGTTGTGATAGTTGTGGCAAATTGGTAAATGTTGAACGTTCTAATCATAATTTATACTAGCATTTTGCAAGTTATACTTGATATATAGCTTCAACATATTTGTTATCATTATACAAAGAAATGAGAGGCTTCTAAACATTATTTTTAAGGCTTAAATTTTGACTGAAGGAGTTGTATCTGTGAGAAACAACATAATCAAATTCGCTATATATATAGCTGCTTGAGGACCATAATGGACATTGCAGCATGTTTAATTGGTTATTATGACCACAACCCAAATCGTTAGTGGCTTATTATAGAGGCCGTGTGTAATATACTAGTCTCTATTCCATAAAATCATCTGTAAGTTTGTTTCCAAAATCTGATATGGCCCAGTATACAATTATACGGATATTCTTCAATGAGTTCATGGAGCACCCACGGTGACACTCCACATGAAAGACTAGTCTGATCTCAACTTCTTATATACTAGTGCCTTTAACAAGAAATCTGCACCCTACTCTCTTTATTTTTTTTGCTTATTTGGTACTTTGTATCATATATTTATATAATTATCCAAGTTGCTTTGTCTTTTCAGTGCATAGTTGAGGAAGTGCAGGGTCCAACTCAAGCTCGTTCTCGGAAGGGTCGTTTTATATCTGGGTACATATATGCTGATATTTTATTCTTTTTTCTTTATCTAATACTGCTCTGGTTTTTATTAGTTTACCCACTTTCCTTTTTGGCAGTTTTATCTTCTGCTCATTTCATCAATTTACTGCTGAACATCACTTTTGCTGGTTAACGAGGTTTTCCAGTTGAAGTTCTGTTGTGATGGTAGTTAATACTTGTTATATTGCTGCACCTATACATATTTTTTTTTGGGCAAAAGAGTAAAAAGATCATTAATCCCCCCCCCATTTTTTTAATCACATGGGTATCTAATTTTAACGTTTTTGCTTTTATTAGGAACAATGGGTCGTGACTATCTTCCCAAATTAGCAGAGGAAAGCTATATGAAGTATGATAAGGCTTAGATTATATGAATTTCTTCGTAGATTATAGTAGTGCTAATTAGTTTTTTTAGATTTACTTTGAATTATTCAAGTTATGTTGGATGTCGAATTCGAAGATTATTTTGTTGTCCTTCGATTGTCTACAATTTGCTATACCACGAATACTTTTTTCTATTATGTCATACTTTTGTTTTTAATAGGTTCATCTAATATATATGAACAGGGAAAAAGCTTATAGATTACACAATAACAATAAGCTCGTAGTCCATATCAATTTGGGCAACAAAATAGGGTTCGCACATTGTCACTTCAATTTAGCGCAAGATTGAAAACTATGTACTACAATTCGTAGCCTAAAGTATTTTGGGCGACGAAACTGGTGTTGCACAAGACATCATGCGTGTAAGACTACAAGACGTAATGGGCGACAAAAAAACAGTAATTGTTGCACAAAGTTCAGTAATATTGGCGACGAAAGTTAACTTGTTGCCAAAAGTCAGTGAAGTATGGGAAACGATTTATGAAACTCGTTGCCCAATTGTCCCCATAAATGTGCAACGGATACGAGGGTCGTAGCACAAAAGACCATTATGGCCAATGCATGTAACTCGAAGCCCAAGATGTGGTTTGTGTGACGATCACAATTTTCGACGCCCCAAATACAATGGGCGTCGAACCTTAAGCGACGAAATTGGGGTGTGAAAATTTCGTCGCCTAAACTTTTGTGCAACGAAATTGTCCCATTGGGAAACGAAAATATTCGTTGCCCAAAACCTATATTCTTGTAGTGGACACCAGTGCTCGTCCGGAGCTAGGAACACCTTCTCTCTCTTGCCTAGCACAAAGCTTTCCACGCATGAGGCTATGTGGCTCTAAAGAGGGGTGGTATATTACGGTACCTTTGCATGGTATGTGACTTGAGTCCCACATCGGTCATATGGGGGGCTGATGTAGGATTTATATAGGATTACGGGCTCTCCTCCCTTTAGGCTAGCTTTTGGGGAGGTTATCTTATGATCCTAAAACATTGGTATCAGAGCCAAATTTTGATCAATTTGGATAAAAAATTTCAAAAATTGTGTTCAATAGAATCACTATCAAATTCCAATTCTCTTGAACTAAAAATTTTGAAAATCCGAGTTGAGGTGTGTCCTTAAAGTGACACTGTAATCCCCCATAATTTTATGAATTCTATAAATACATTTTAATATATAATTATTATATTTTAATGTTTAAATAATTTATTTCTCAAAAGGTTGACTAATTAAAAGTCAAAAGAATTATTTAATGATTTGAAGTAATTAAATATTTTATTTAGTCATACATTGAAAATTATTTAAATAGTTTAAACATCTTTGAGTTTAGTTAAAGGGACTTTAAAATGGGTTAGAGGAGCTCAACTATGCCAAGTGCCAATCATTAAATGATTATTGGAGTCCAAACACAATTCCCTAAGCCCACAAGGGTTGACTACATAAACCCACAAAACCCAAAATTTTCCCCACATCAAACATACTCTATTTTATCTCTCTTCTCTCTCTATTTTTTCGGCCCCCTCTCCCGATTTCTCTCCTCCTCCTTCGGTCTTCTTCGGCTAGCCACCAGGCAGCCACGCCACCGGCCGACCACCACCGTCACCGGCGGCAGCACGCCGTCCTTCCTCCCTTGCCGCCGTTTTCCCTCCTCTTCTTCTTTTGGTTATTTCTTCCTCCTCTATTTTTTTATTTAATGTTAAGTTTATGTTTTTAAGGATTTATTTAATGTTTTAATGATTAAATTTTATAGTTTGATGATTTAAATTAAAATTTCATATTTATTAATTATGTTTAAACTAAGATTTTAAGTATCAAATTATAGATTTTTAGGGTTTTATGAGTTGGAAAATAATAGTATTATATTATAATTTATGACATTGGATACTCTTATGATTATGTCTACATGTTTTAATGGGTTTTGAAACACATTATAAGTTGCTGGAATTTTTATTAGTATGCTGATGATGGATTTTTGAGGATTTTTAATGACTAGTATAGTGATACTATACTAGGAGACATTAATAATTAAGTTTTAAGGGTTAGAAAAAGATTTTAAACACTTTTAAAAAGGGTCTGAAATATTCTAAAGTTGCTGGAATTTTATTTGAGTATTGATTAGTGGTTGTGTTGGTAATTGGTAGGCAGATAATTCTCTTTAGGCGACTTCTAAGATTATCAAAGTGGTCTCGCATATTGTCTACACAAGGTACGTACATACCTATGTGTTGGTTGGATTAGTATCATGTCCTAAGGATAGGATTGATGTAATATCATGTATAGGGAACTATTTATAGTTCATATATGATTTATTTTTAAGTGAAATGGCATGTTTTATGCCGTTGTGTGAAGCATGTTGATTATGTTGGTTATATTATGTTTGTATGGATGATTGATGCAAGCATATGATATTGGGAACTTTATTTTATTAATTCACATGAGGGATTAATAATTATGTTGAATTGGATCATGTTGTTGTTCCCTTTGGATTATTTATTTACTTTATGAGAACCGAGGGCCTTATTTGGTAAGTTGGTTATTCACCTATGAAAGGTTGGTTGATTGTTGACTTAGATCAACAAATAAATAATGGTTATGGAATTTATAATTGGAATTATTCCTGGATTGTTAAGTTGATGATCACCTTATCTAATCCTAAGATAAAAATGGAAGTTTATGTATCCTTGATGACTATATTGTTTGTCTTACTCTTATGAGTCATAAAAAATAAATAAAGTATTAGTCACTTAAAGTGGAAAGTGAATAACAATAAGCTTTAGACTTGTCTCGTCTGAAGTGTTGGGCTAGTATGAGTTGGAGTACATGGTGGTAGCCTATGGCTTTTATGGGACTAGATTGATCACCGTATCCTATTTTATTTAAAAGGTTCCTCGATATCGTTGGTCAGGGGAGTACGAAGTCGTGCCCGTACTTCGTCTTCTAATTTGAAGACTGGTTTGGTTTGGACAACTCTTTCCATTGCCTATTCAATCTAAGTTATAATTAATTTAAGTTGTAGAGTCAAGTTCAGTACAATAGGTTGTTATGTTATTATATTATTACTTATCTTTGCTTAAATGTTCATTAGTATCATGTTAGGTTTTATATTTGTTTATTATGTTGTACTCAGCTTTGCTGATTACGTGCTTTTGTTGTGTATGTCGATCATAGTTGTGCCTTATTGATCCTGTGATGACCCATTTGGTGAACAGTCTCTCAGGATAAATAGTGCATTATCCATTTCAGGTTTGAAGATGATGCATCATGAGTTCGGGATTCGTGGAGAGCTTGTGTTTAGATTTTATACTTTATAGTTGTTTAAATTTGGATGAATTTGACTTTGGTTAGGCTGACTGTTGACTTTTTTGGTTGACTAAGTTTATTATTTTCAAAGTTGTTTGTTGTTTTCCGCAGCAAAATTCTGAATAAGCCGATACGTTATCACACGGGAGATAATACTTTGATACTTCTCTAAGTTTTATATTAAAAAGGTATTTTGAAAAATAGTGAATTGTCGGGGTATTACAAAGTGGTATCATAGCTTAGGTTTTTTATTGGGATTTCGTGTCAACCTTAAATTTTAGGCGCCTGGTTACTTAAAATGAATTTCATAGAAATCGAGCTCCAATTTATTCGTTGTGCTTAAATCACTTTTTGAAACATGTTTCAAATTTTAAAAATAGGTTCAAAAATATTTTTGGTTCGAAATATTTTTTTAGAAGTTGAAATTTTTTTAATTTATTTTATTATTCGGTTCAAAAAAAATTTTAAGTCCGAAAATTCTTATTTTTGTTATTTTTTTTCGGTTCTTTTCATAATTTCGAAATTTTTTTATATTATTTATTAGTTATTTATTTTAATACTTCTAGTTTATTTTGGTTACTTCATTAATTTTGTGAGAGATGGGCAGTATAAGAAGAGCATATAGGATAAAAATATTATATGTCTGCATTTAATTATTTAGTTCAGCATGTTTATGTTTTTCTTATCTGCTTAACTATTTAGTGTTATTCCTAGTTTTAAATGATTTGTTTATTCTTGATTATTATTCATTGCTGGGAATATACGCTAAGTGAGGGTGTTATGTACTTATAAATGTCGTATTCATCTGTTATAGGATCTCTAGTCATGTCTGATAGTGAAACTGCCCGACTAGGAAGCTACTTCAACCCTATTGTGCTTAGTGATGATGAGTCCGATATGGAGTCTCATAGCGAAAGTTTCACTAGCCTAGAGGTCATCATGCGTCATGTATTAAAAGAAGGCATTCCTGATAGTGATGATTAGGTCCTTCAGGTCTTTGATCATGCTAGAGGGTAGACTAGAATGGACATCTACCATGCTATTTTGAGAGCTGAGAGTGATTTTGAGTCAGAAGAGGACGAGCATCAACCTAAGAAGATTCGAAGATCTACTAGAGCTAGAATTTCATATAGCTTCTATTACAATAGTGAGGACATTGAAGACTTTGAAGATGAGATGTTCACTCCACAGAATTACAAGGAAACTAAGGATAAGACTGATAATGTATCTCCATAGACTTTTTATTTATGCTTAAAAAAATTTAGTTGTTGGATAAGTGGCCAAGTTACAATGGTTTAAATTTCTTTCTTTAGTATCTTTATCTTGGTTAAGGAATAAGTATAGTTATTATGGATTGGAAAAATATTATCTCCATCATTTTGAGGAATAAAAGTGATTATTTAGTTATTCAAGTGAGCAAGAATTTATTTTAGTACGCGAATGGAGGATATTTTATTCTATTGTTGTCATTGAATTTTATTTGATCCTTATACACACACACACACACACACACACACACACACACACACACACATATATATATATATATATATACATATATACATATATATATATATATACATATATATATATATATCAGTGATGTGAATATTTATTCATGAATGAGTATATGGTTGTTATGTTTCATAGTGTATGAACTTAATGTTGTTGTGATTAAAGAATTGTATGTTGATGCGACCCTGTATGGTCAAATCAAGTGATGCCTTCGTAGAGAATGGCAAGTAAGTTGTGAATTGAAACCTAAAGTAGATTTACTTTAAATTTCGGGTCGCGAAGTAGAATGGCTAACAACGATAACGCCTTAGCTTCTGTTATTCGCCTATTGGCAGAGAATTTGACTCACGAAAGAGCTGAGCGGCCCGATCCTGCTGGGGACATGTTTGAAAGACTAGTTAAGATTAAACCACCATACTTTAAGGGGCAAGCTGACCCTACATTCTTAGAGAGTTGGATTAGGGAGTTTGAAAAGATTTTTAGGGCTGTAAATTGTCCTGAAGCTATGAAAGTAGGTCAAGCTGTGTTATATATGAAAGATGAGGCTGACTTATGGTGGAAAGAGAATGGAACTAGACTTAGTGTTGTTGAAGGGTTTAATTGGGATTCCCTTATTGTGGAAAAGTTTACCCTGTTTTATGAGAAAACAAAAGGATCAGGAGTTCATAAACCTTAGGATGGGGAGTATGACCATTTCTGAGTACTATAGCAAGTTCATAGCATTGTTTAGGTTCGCACCTGAGGTAGTAGCTACTGAAGAGTTGAAGTCTCAAATATTTGAGCAAGGTTTGACTGAGGAAATCCAATTGGGGTTAGGTGGTGAGACTTTTGCATCCCTAGATGTTGCGTATGGAAGAGCCGTCCATATTTATGCTCTTCAGTCGTGGCGTGACAAGAAGAATGCTGTAGTGGGTGAGAAAAGAAAGGATTTCAATGCTGGAGGAAATCAGGGGAACCTTAACAATAATAGAAATGGGAATGGAAATTTCCAAGGAAGGAATGATCAAGGCTTTAATAATAAGGGCTCGTATGAGAGGAGTTACAACTGTAAGAAGTGTAATTACCAAGAACCACCCTAGTAGAGACTGTAAAGGAGACCTAGTAACCTCTCACTATTGCCAAAAGAAGGGGCATAGAGAGTTTCAGTGCTTCACCAAGCAAAGGAAATAGCAGAATGGTAATGGGAGTGGTAATCAGGGAAGGTCTGGGTTCACCCAATCAGGCAACCAAGGGTCGAAGCCTATAGGGTCGCAGAACAATCATGGAAGCTACAGTAAGCCTGCTAGTGAGAAAAACAACAACAACCAGAATAAAGCTCCGGGTAAGCAGTTCGTGATGAGTCACAATGAAGCTGAAAGATCTGCCGACATAGTTTCTGGCACTTTCTATATTAACTCCGTTCTCGTTAAAGCGTTATTTGATTCTGGGGCGACCTATTCGTTTATTTCGTCGTCCGTTATTAAAAGTTTGGGGTTGGTAGACTTTGAAGTGATTGACCTGCCTATTATTATACCTACTAGAGAAGTCATAAGTTGTACCAAGTTGTTTAGAGACATGCCTTTGAAGATAGGAGACTGTGTATTTATATCTAATTTGATAGAATTCAATCTGGGAGACCTAGACGTTATTCTTGGGATGAATTGGTTAGGTTTTTATAAGGCCAAAATAGACTGTGAAGCTCAGAAAGTAGTATTGAGAAGCCCATTGGGGAAATTGACTTCGTATTGACGTTTTGGAAAGCCTAAGAATTTTGGGGTCATTTCTGCAATACAAGTGAAGGAGTTGGTGAGGAAGGTATGTGAGTTGTTTTTCTGTAGCGTGCAGGATGTAAGTAAAGAAGTTGGATTGAAGATCGAGGATGTACCAATTGTAAATAAGTTTATGGATGTGTTTCTAATAGGCTGTCGTACACCTGTCAAAAATAATTCCTGCAAAACCTTCTAACAATGTAGTAGGGTAAGTAGGGTCGAATCCACGGAGAGATGGTTGTTTTAATCTAGCTTCTAATGCATGGAGAAACTAAACAAGATCAGGAATAATGAATTAAAGTTCTAAACTAATCAAACTACGAAAATCAAGCTAAAAAGGATCTAGGGCAATGGTTCACCATGTTCATAACTATAATCTATCAAAATATCATCAATGATTCAATTAATCAGATATCTAGAGCACATGTTAATCCTACGGTCGGGCCTTAACGCTCTCAAATCAACATATGCTAGTACGGTCGCTCAACATAATCAGATTTGCTAATTGTAGGTAAGCCTCTAAAATCAGATTGCAAGATTAATAATAAAAACACTAATCAATTAGAGATATCAATAACTAATCAAACCATTAATAAATATCAATAAAAAATCATAGCATATAAACATGGATTCCCAAACCCTAGAATATAAACTACTCAATCATGAAATAAATAAAGAAATTCAAATCTACAAAGAAAAGCATGATGAAAGAAATCAATGAAAGAAAAGAGATGAAAATTATAAACTCATGAATTAATGAAGAAAAAAAGAAACTAGGGTTTGCCATGAAAAACAAGAGAGAAAAGGAAGAAAGAAACTAAAGCTAAACCTAAGAATATAATAACGTGATAGAGGGAGGAGGAGGAGAGAGATATCTCTAATCTAAAAAATATTCAATAACCTCATAAGACTAGGAAAGTCAGTAACATAAGGAAGGTCGAAATATCATTAAATGGGCGGAATTAGTGATCCGTGCGTACAAAAACAGATTCCAACAATAACAGTCCCAATTTCGGAAGGGCATAACTACTTGACTAGAAGTCTCCTCGGGGCGTGCAACCTATCATTGGAAAGCTCTTCAAGTCTAGTTTCCAAATATGATGGAATTACTCGATTATAAGAAGCACATCAAAAGTTATGCTCAGAAGAGTAGACATGACGCATTTTTCACATTTCTTCTAATGATTTTCCACTTCGTTTTCGCTCAAACTCGTACTATGACATATCCATACGATCCTTATGCATTGTAGTTTCTTTGTAAGTGCTCCTAATCCTCAAATTTAGCTAATCATACTCCAAATACGTCCTCAATGCCTGAAATACATCAAAAACAAGAAAATATACCGAATAGGAGTAGAATAACATAACTTAAGAATATAATGCAATAATGAATCTAAATATGAATCTAAATGCTCTAAAATGCAACCTAAATGCACCTAAAAACTATATGTTAATATGAATTATCAAACTCCCCCAAGCTAAACCATTGCTTGTCCCCAAGCAATAAGACATAGACATGGAAAAAGTAAGACAACCTACAATATAGGACTAAAACAGGGCTAAACACTCAACTGAAAACACAAGAGTTATAATCACTACACAAACCAAGCATCGAAACAATCTCGAACAAAGCCGCATAGCATGTCATGTATCGCAATCGACTCTCCAATCATACCACATACCATCTCTCCCAAGCTGGATTTAACAAAACCTGACAGACCTCAATATAGTTATGTGCACTCAAATCTCTCATGTGTTTAAGGCATAGATGATGACACTCAACCTAATCAAGTCGACTCAGATGAAGCAAATACTCTTTAACTTTGACTTTTTAACTCACTTAATACTCAACAATACAATACACAATGATCAAGAGGACTTTTAATGGTTGTAATGGGGCTGAGATTAAAGGTATGGAATTTGGGAATTGTGGTGGAAAAACCAAAAAGAGGGAGCATCATATAACTGAAAACATGACCAAGAAATATCACAACAACTCCGTGCAACAACCAACAATCTGCAAATATAATCAACAACCTTTTTCACTCAAGAAATTCAATCATAACCCTTTTTATTTCACTTAATTCACAACTCTTTTTTTTCACTTCTTTTTCATTTCATTTTTCACTTTTTTTTTCGAACTTTCAATTCAATTTCAAAGCTCACTAAACATACTTTTCCATCCATCTAAACCACAAATAGAGCACTTCAATTCAATACAAACTGAACCAAAACTAATACTCGCTCCCCCAAGCTAGGCTTAGGACAAATATCAAATGAGGCCAAGGGCTTGTAATGTAGGTTTCAATTAAACACAGTCGGGGAGGATCAATGGGGCTAGAGAAAGGATAATATGAAAAAAAAAGAATAACTCTGGAGCTAAGATCATGAAATGAAACCCCTCAATCATATCAAGATGTATACATTATCGAATATCAAGGAGTACAAAATCAAAGTCAAGATCAATGCGACAACTGAGGAACTAATCACACATGAAAGAACATAACTGACACAGAAACGTCAGTTTATAGGCACAGAAGCTCACTTAGGCTAGGGTGTCTGCATAGTCAAGTTAAATCGAACCAGAGGGAGATCAAATAATCTTACCACAAACAATCAACTGCGAAACAATCGTGCTATGAAGAGTCATGAACAAAATGAATGACGTGTAGCAAATGTAGTAAAATATCATCAAGGTTCTCAAAAAGTGTCAGCAATAGTCCCATAGATGCAAACTAAGATGACATGAAATCTAATATGAGATGAAATATGCTAATGCAACTACGAAAGCAATACAATATTTTTTTGGTTACACGTAAACTCCCACTCCTAGTGAGCGGTACAAACCGTACAACATCCTGCAAAAGCAATAAAATCTACACTAGAAAGCAATAAATGATAGAATATTCCTCCCCCAAGCTAGAATATGCATTGTCCTCACTGCATATACCAGATTAGAGAAGGAATGATAACCAACATTCATCCAATCACCAAAGTTTCCCACCAAAAGCCACAACAAACCACCAAAACCACACACAAATCCCAACAATCCAATGAACTAAACAATCAATGCACAAAATATTCCCAACAAGATGGCATCAAAACAAAAATCCAAGCAAAAATTCGAAATAAACATTAACAACAGGTACAAGTGAGAATAGATACGTACTACCCAATTAATTGGGATAAGAATCAAATATTCTCAAAAACCATATCGTAATGCTTCACGAAGGTGAACTTGAACCAATTTGGGGCCTACTGAATAGAATCCTATAACATCCATGGATCAAAAAGGAAAAAACATTAGAATTAGGATTTTAGTGGGAAAAAATAGTGATAAAACAAAAGTAAAAAGAAAAAGGAAAAAAAATAAAAAAAGGAATTAAAAAAAACGTGACAAAAATAAGGAACAAAAGAAAGAAGAGGAAACGAGAAGAGAGAAGAAGGGGATGGTGGCTGCTGCTAGGCCGGAATTTATGGTGGTGCAGAGCGGCCACGGCTGGTGGTTCGTCAGAAAAAGCGGATGTGGGATGGGGAGAGAGGAATCGTGGGTGAGAAAGAGGGAACAAAGGAAAGAAAGAACAGAGAGGAGCGAGAGGTGCTGCGAGGGGAACGCAGGCGATGGTGGGAGTCGACGAAGAAGTCTGGCGCGGGTGGTGGTGCGCTGTGCAGACTAGGAGAGGCTTGTGAGGGGGGTTGGTGTCGGAGGGGGAAAAACAAGGCGTGGGGCTGACGAGATCAAAAGAGGCAGACTGTGATGGTGATTCGCCGGTGCTGGGTCGGTGAAGAAAACGACAGGACTACAGGAGGCAGGTGAAGGACGGAAGAGGACGAAGGACAGAACCAGGGGGGAAGGAGTGAAGCAGGGCGTGTGTGGGGGAAGACGAAGACGGAGGAAAGGAACAGGTGGTTCTTCAGCGAGCGCTGGGCACCCAACGGGCCAGACAGCTTGCTACATTAGCGACCAGTGTGTAGGCCAGCGAATGCTGACCAACCAGCGGGCTGGGCAGACAGCTGCAGTGTGTGCAGAGTGTGAGACCAGTTGGGCGATGGGTTGGCAGCGGGTCCTCGATAAGTTTGTGATTACGGCTCACTTGTCCAAACGCACAACTTCAACCTGTAAAGCTTTCAAACCATGACAACACAACTGACAAATTTTGTTAGCTCGTTAGTGGACTACAACAAATTAAAAAAAAAAACGAATTCAAGTGAATTCAAAGACAAAGAATAAAATACGAAAATCAACTAATTAAAATAAATAAATGAAAATTCAAATGAATTCACAAATATAAGAAATAAAAATAAAATAACTAACCTAAAAATATTGAAGTCAAGTGAATTCAATAAAAAATAAAATTAAGATTAGTAGATCACTCATAATAGTTCAATGCTCTAAGAAGTTTATCATACGTTCCTGCAAACAACTCACAACATATTAAATAAGAAAGAAAAGTAAAAATGAAAAAAATTAATCCTAAAAAACTACTAAAACTACAAAAAGAAAAATCAAAGGAAAATTTAGATTTACAAGAAGTAGAAAAAGAAAAATCATTAGTCTTTTTACATGACTCAAAAGAAAGAAAAGAAAATAACTGTACATTAATTACATTATCATGAGAGTCATTCAAAAGGGGAGAAAGAAGGAACGATGGAGGATATAATAAAGGGGAAGAAGGAATAAGATCAAGTTTTTTAGAGAAGTGAACGTGAGACTTAAAAACAGTATCAGATGGAACTGACAAAGACTCATGCATTATCTCACTCCCAACTTTAGGCTCATATGCAGACGAAAAGTTTATCGAAAAAGTGCCAGACAATTCACTCTCAACTATAGATTCGTCAACATAGATACACTCACTACCAACTTCACCAATTACACCCTTACCTTCTACCAAATTATCATGAGTTAAATCAATGTCTTTCTCCTCTGAAGTATAATTCTCAACACCAAAATCATTATCATCAAGTATAACCTGTTGATTAGTACACTACAAGAAAGGCTGTATTTAACGACGGCTAAAAGCCGTCGGTGATATGACGGAAACCGTCGGTAAAACATCACCGACCGCTAAACCGTCGTTAAAAGGCCGTCGGTGCACGGGTAGTCACTGAATTTAGAATCACCGACGGCTCAGCCGTCGGTGAATAATTTACCGACGGTTTTTTAGTAATCAGCGACCGTTCCTAAAAAACGACGCTGGCGCCAAACCAACGACTGTTTAAAACAGCCGTTAAATCAACGACGGTTACAAACCGTCGTTGATTTAGCGACAGTTTAAAACCGTCGTTAATTCCCCAACGGTTATAAACAGTCGTTGTATGGGCCAAATCAACGTCTGTTATAAACCGTCGCTATTCTGTAAAAGCAGTCGTTGAAGAGGAAGTCTTTGGGTCCATAGTATACCTTACAACGACTGCCTAGCCGTCGTTGATTTAATGTTTAGCCGTCGTTGTTTTTTTAAATAATATTATTTAGAATATTTTTGTTGTTACCAATAATTAAACCTGTACCAGCACAGCTGCATGCTTGTGGACCACACTAAAGCTGTTCCTCCATCGCATTCAATTACAAAAATATGCAATTTTGATATATATTACAATTTGCATTGATACTTGTAATTTGCATTGATACTTGTATAATTACATGAAATAGATTACAATTATGTACACAAAATAGATCCCGATGTCGGGAAATAAAGTAGAATTCTGTGTTTACAAAAAATATATATCGACAAAGCTGGAAACTAATAAGCTAGATGCCGATAAATATAGACACTAAATGTCTATAGTTAGACAAACTACCTAGATTAAATATATGTACGCAAAATAGATCCCGGTGTCGAGAAATAAAGTAGAAGTCGGGTTCCAAAAAAAATAACCCGACACATCTAGAAACAAAGCGAGATGCCGATAAATATTGACACTAAATGCATAAAAGTTAGTTACCAAGTTGCCGAAACCAAAAACACTACACTGTCAAGGGTGTCTGTGTAGCACTACCGCCACCACCAAACCCTGGGTCATCGTCTGGTCTGCGATGTGGAGGGGGGCCTGGGTTGCAACCTGAGGACATGTGGCCGAAACTAGACATGTTCCTCATCATTTCCTCAACAATGGCCCGACTTGACGCTTCCACCCGTGCTGCGACCATTGCCTCCACCTCTTCCATCCGCGCAGCGACCTTTGCCTCCACCTGCGCCTCAATCTGAGATAAAATGGACGGCTCATATGGTTGTGAAGAGCCGCTATCTCCTCGCCTTGATGAAGAGTTGTAGTACAAATGATCTCCCTGACCCAACCCCTGAACTTTTCCTCGGTTCCTCCCCCAACCTGTCTCCCCAATACAACGATCGTGGTTCGGCTGTGACCCCTGAGTGGTACAATGATCCAGCTTCTTCTTGTACGTCTCCAGCATTTGGTTAAATATACTCAAATTCAAGTAAAATAAAGTGGGCAAAATTAACTTACCAAAAAAAAAAAAAATATTAGGCTACATTTGGTTCTAACTTTCCTACTTTGTGTATTTTCAATCAAAACAACATATAAATACACTAAACTAACTACATATATGATGTTTGAGGTGGTTATAACTTAAACTATCATCAAAGTACTCGTATTCATTCAATTTCAAGTAAAAAGGCCTAAAATGGCCTATATTAGGCTACATTTGGTTCTAACTTTCCTACTTTGTGTATTTTCAATCAAAACAACTTATAAATACACTAAACTAACTACATATATGATGTTTGAGGTGGTTATAACTTGAACTAGCATCAAAGTACTCGTATTCATTCAATTTCAAGTAAAAAGGCCTAAAATGGCCTATATTAGGCTACATTTGGTTCTAACTTTCCTACTTTGTGTATTTTCAATCAAAACAACTTATAAATACACTAAAATAACTACATATATGATGTTTGAGGTGGTTATAACTTAAACTAGCATCAAAGTACTCGTATTCATTCAATTTCAAGTAAAAAGGCCTAAAATGGCCTATATTAGGCTACATTTGGTTCTAACTTTCCTACTTTGTGTATTTTCAATCAAAACAACTTATAAATACACTAAACAAACTACATATATGATGTTTGAGGTGGTTATAACTTAAACTAGCATCAAAGTACTCGTATTCATTCAATTTCAAGAAAAAAGGCCTAAAATGGCCTATATTAGCCTACATTTGGTTCTAACTTTCCTACTTTGTGTATTTTCAATCAAAACAACTTATAAATACACTAAACTAACTACATATATGATGTTTGAGGTGGTTATAACTTAAACTATCATCAAAGTACTCGTATTCATTCAATTTCAAGTAAAAAGGCCTAAAATGGCCTATATTAGGCTACATTTGGTTCTAACTTTCCTACTTTGTGTATTTTCAATCAAAACAACTTATAAATACACTAAACTAACTACATATATGATGTTTGAGGTGGTTATAACTTAAACTAGCATCAAAGTACTCGTATTCATTCAATTTCAAGTAAAAAGGCCTAAAATGGCCTATATTAGCCTACATTTGGTTCTAACTTAAACTACCATCAAAATTTTCAATCATATTTGCCTATAAATATATGTTTAGAAGTATGTACCGAGATTTGCTTTGATTTCTTGTTTGCTGGAATTTCTCCTTTTCCAGGAACAGTCTTGAAATGAGTCTTCAAGAACAACTCGGGAGCAGTAGGGAGTACTCCTCCTCTACTCTTTGCCTGTAGACATTGTTGAATTAACAAAGGCTTTATGGAACATATTCATGTAAATTACACTATGTAGTAGATATGAAACATATTTACCATCTTCCTAGCATGTTTGTGCCGCCGAAATAGAACCCCGAAAGTGTGACGGCTCAATTGGATTAGACAGGGAGCCACCTCTTCGGTTCTTCTTCGCCCTGTTCGATTTTTCCCGAAATGTTGGGTCTTCACTTCTCTTCTTCATGTCTTCGTATATCGTCTCCCCCAACCATTTTGGCCTTTCTTTGGCTTTCTTAACCACCCAGTATCGCAAGTCTCGCAGACGAGATGAAGCTTTTTTCTTGTAATCCTTCCTCACTAGGCCTTCTAACTCAGGAGGCCATTCGTAAATACCCTTTAGTCAAACATTAAACAAAGATATTAATAAAGTAATATAATCAATTTCATTTTTCATAATTCGATTCATACATACTGTGAAAATGTTCCACCAATGCGTCTTTGTTGCATCATCGACCTCACTGTAATTGAACCATGGTTGTCGAAAATGGCCCTGGAAAATGTCGTGATGGACCCACTAACCTAGTTATCATCAAACCTGAATTGAAAACCAAACAAACACGTGAATTGTGAATATCATTGCATACAAATATCATGAAATGAAGGCTTACGAACTTACCACAATCCAAGTAGGGCTTAAAACCTTTCTTGGTGCACGGTTCGAACCTTCACCTTCCTCCGTATGAGTCATCGGAGTCTCCGGTACGTGGTCACCAATGTCATGTGCCTGTGAATCATCTCCCTGTGTCTCTGACATAGGGTTCTGGCTTCCTTGTACATCTGGTGACTGAAAAAGCTCCCTCGGAGTCAAAGTCCCACGACCTTGGCTTCCACCTAAGCCACCTCGACCTCCGCGGCCCTTAGGATTAGACATGATTACCTAAAATGCAAGAAAGTAGAAACGCGCAAGATTAAAAAAACACAATAAAATGTAAGTTATTTCTTAACCCCCCCCTCACTCCCCTGCTGGCCCTTTTGTTAGAATGTTAGTGAAATAGGGAGAACCAATAAACACAAATAAACTCCATACAAATAAAGAGCATATATGAGAATTTATCCAAAAAATTATAGATCATATTCATATAGAGTCCCTTGTATGTCTACACAACACATTACTAGACATACTAATTCAAACTAGACATATAAAGATGGGCCTTGTTAGAGATTTGCAAGTACCAATAATCCAAACTAAGTCGGTGGGGTAGATTATGAAGTAGTCCTATATAATTTATGTAATCAATGTTTTAGCTTTTTAATATAAAAAACAAAAGAAGTTTGTGTCCCCTGTATAATAATTACTAGGTTTGAAGTGGGGAGAAAGCAAGGCAGAGGAAACATAAATATTAATGCGAAAAGAGAAGTGGGGAGAAAGCAAGTACTAATTAAATATTAGAAAAACAAGTAATCTTCAACATTTCATTACAAAAGTCCTATATTTTTATTGAAATGTTGTCCTTAATACAAGCTATGATATACTCAAACAAATCAAAGTGAATTCCCATCCTCGCTTAGTTCATCATCACTATCGTCATCCCAAAAACCATCATCGTCATCGTCATCATCCTCGCTTTCTCCGGACTCGAAACTAGACTCTTCTTCATCATCACCTGATGGGGCTTCAAACAAAATTTCTTCGTCATCTCCTTCAACACACTCGACATCATTACCACCTTCATAATCGGGAATATCATTTGGATCACAAAGCGTTGGAGTCCCAACACTTGTCTCCTGAAGGAAGTCGAAGTCAACCGGAGCATCAATCACAGACCTTGCCTTTGTCCTAAACACAGCCCACCATTGAGCACGATCTCTTTTCAAGCTTGGGTACGGTGCGAAATATACTTGGCTAACCTGGTATGATAGCACAAAGGGATCAAACTTGGGGTATTTCTTGGTGTGGTTGACTTCAACTAGCTTGTATTGATCGATGTTCATTCCCCTCACATTGTCCATCCAATTGCACTTGAACAAAACAGTGCTATATTGACTACGAGCACCGGTAAACTTCAATTCTATAACATCATCTATAATCCCAAAGAAATCACTCCCACCGTCATTAGACACACACACTCCATAATTCATGGTGGATTGGTGGATGCTTGATGCTTTTGTTTGGAAATTGTATCCATTAACATAGTATCTATTCCAAGTGCGAACTAATGTCGAAGGACCCATTGCCAAAGCAAACAAGACATCATCATTGGGTTTGTCTTGAATAACCTATTGAAATTCATTCATATTGTTAATAAATTAACATTTCTTGAATAACCTATTGAATAACCTATAGTCACACAAACTCACTTTCGATCTAAACCAATCAAGGTATTCTCGCTTCATGTTGCACCCACACATCTTCCCTACGTAGAGTAGGTCGAATTTGAAGAATGTGGTCCTCGAAATCCCTTACAAACATAACAATTGTTAATGTCTAAATTTAAAATGAAAGTTAAATTTATAAATAATATGATTAATAACAAGTGTTTTACTTCTCAAATTCTTCTAAGATGCCCGTATTTGCTAACACATATAGGTGTGCACGTTGTAGTTCCACTTCGCTTAAAAATCGTGTTCCTCCCGCATTAGACGGCCGACCACAATTAACCCCGAATAGCTCCGGGACAGCTTCGTCGAGCATCCTATCAAGTTCATCATTTACATTACGGCCTGAATCTCGTGTCTTAGTATCCACTCCTTGCTGAAAGTAGCTTGAACGTAAGTTTGCAATCTCTTCACACAAGTACGCATTACAAATAGAACCCTCCACACGAGCCTTGTTACCAATTTTGCGTTTCAAATGATTGAGGAACCTAAGAAGGTGGTTATAAAAAAGAGTTACACAATTGCGAACAACAATAAAAAAGGATATATGAAAATGAAGGATAAGGTACCTTTCAAAGGGATACATCCAACGGTATTGCACGGGACCACATAGCCTAGCTTCGCGTGGAAGGTGAACTAGTAAGTGTTCCATGGAATTGAAGAATGATGGTGGGAAAATCTTTTCGAGTTTACAAAGGATCTCGGCTATGTCCTTTTCCAACCTTTCCATGTCACTTACCGTGATGGTGGAGCAACACAAATCACGGAAAAAAAGGCTAATCTCAGTGACAACTTTCCACACATGAACCGGAAGCAACTCCTTTAATGCAATCGGCAATAATCTTTCCATGAAGACATGACAGTCATGGCTTTTCATATCGTGCAGCTTACCGGACTCGCATGTCCACACATCTTGTTAAGTCGGAAGCATAGCCATCGGGAAATTTCAAATCTCCGACCCGCTTGCATAATACTTTCCTTTGGGACTTGTCCAAGGCGAAAGGTGCTTTTGGTGGAGTTTCTTTTCCGTTCGCATCCTTGGTGACATGAAGTTGAGGCCTTTTGCACAATTTAGCAATGTCTTTTCTAGATGCCACGGTTCGCCGCTGTCTGTTTTTTCACATCCATAACTGTGTGAATGAGTTGGTCGAAGAAGTTTTTCTCAATGTGCATGACGTCAAGGTTGTGACGAAGATGCAGATCTTTCCAAGTATGGGAGCTCCCAAAGACAACTTTGTTTGAACCACCCATTTTTCAACTTTTTCAAAGCGTTAAGTGCATCCCGTCCATCCGTAGCCTTCGGCAAGTCTTTAACACATGACCACAACTCTTCCCCGGACATGATGTGTGGTGGAGACCCTTTTTCAACCTTATTTCTACAAAAAGCTACTTTGTTTTTACGAAAAGGATGATCTTCGGGGAAGAAATTGACGGTGACAATCAAACCAAGAAACTTTACCCCCATGCTCGAGCCAAAAAGCTTTGGATTTATCCATACAATAAGGACAAGCCTTTTTCCCAGCGGTAGACCAGCCGATAGCATACCGTAAGCGGGAAAATCATTTATTGTCCAAAGAATGGCGGCACGCATATTGAAATTTTGTTTCCTATAAATGTCATAAGTAGTTGCTCCAACATCCCATAATTGCTTCAATTCCTCAATTAAGGGTTGCATGTACACATCCAAGTTTCCCTTCGGATTTTTAGGACCAGGAACGAGCAACGAAAGGAACATGAAGGGTTTTTTCATGCACATCGATGGCGGCAAGTTGTACGGGGTTAAGATGACCGGCCAACATGAATATTGACCCCCCAAACTTTCCATGTGGACCAAACCCATCGGTACACAAACCGAGCCGAACATTCCTAGGCTCGGATGCAAATTCGCCAAATGATCTATCCAAATGCTTCCAAGCTTCACTTGTCGCTAGGGGTGAGCCATTTTGTCTTCGACTCTTGGATTTTTGGCATGCCATGTCATTTCTTCAAGAACGTTCTTTGTTGCATACAACCTCTCGCAATCTCGGTGTGATTGGGAAATAAATCAAAACTTTCATTGGAACTAAAGACCCCTTAGAAGTCCTCTTGTATCTGCGCTATCGCACACTCTACATCTGTCCAAGTGTGCATCGTCTCCAAAACAAAGATACAACCTTTGGGGCAAGCATGAATCTTCTCGTGGGGAAGCTCTAATCCCTCCAAGATCTTCTTCGTATCGTAAAATGTGTTACTCATGTTGTTGTTGCTAGGTATTGCTTCTTTCATTAATGAAGCAAAAGCATCAACACACCTATGTGGCAAATTGTACTCACACTTCAAAGATACGATTCTAGATGCCATTTCCAACACGTACATGGAGCTCCCGTCGTACAACGGTTCCTCGAAGCCTTTAATAGGTCAAGAAACACCTTTGCTTGAGGATTAGGCTCCTCCTCCATTCCACTAGGCTCTTCAACAAGTGGACGGTTCCGGGTTATTCCTAAGAGCATCGAAAACCATTTCACGGTACGGATTAGATAGCTCTTCTCGCGGGTTGAGGTAACTCTTCACCATGAGAATACCAACCGTAGTAATCAGGTATAAAGCCCTTGCTATACAAATGCACTTTAACCGTGTCTCAGTCATGCATACGTCCTGTTCTTGCATTTCGGACACGGACATCTAACTTCATCCTTACCCGGGGTTTCGGGATTGACTTTGCAAAAATCAATGAATTCATCAACCTCCCTCAAGAACTCGGGCCTCAAGTTACGCACATTGTCATATCTATCATACATCCACCACCGCTCCTTCCGTTTCATGGTGACCAATTCTACAATTCTAAACCATTTCAATGACAATACTCATTAACAACCAACATACGTACAATTAAAACATATTTGTGAAATACATATAGGGCCTAAAATGATGTCCAAAGGTCCTTATCACTCCAACCTAACCCATTCTTCGACGTCTAACCCCACTAGTGAATGTATGCCAACTATTCGCTTCTACGTAAATTCCGGCAAAGATTTCCCATGAGTTCTCCAAGTACACAATGTCGCCTTCGTAAAAGCTTACATATGTACCCGAGAACAACATAGAGAAACAACATCACCGGAAATTACATAGAATAGAACAAAAGGCATACATTCACCACCTAAGTGAGGTCACACGTCGAAGAACAGTCCCAATCGGGGACTATTCAAGATATACTCCTAATGAGTATACCTTGAACGGGTATCTAGGCACATGATGATGCAAATATATTTATTTAAACACTTAAATTAAATTTATAACATCATCCAAACTATTTCCACGAAAACAAATATGTCAAAAACAATATAAACAATTTAAATAGTGTAAACTAAATAAAGGAATGTGCAATAAATAAATTATTGTGATAATTATATAGTTTTTCACTTTTATAACCTTTAATAAACGAACCACTATAAATACTATTGTGATAATTATATAGTAACTTAAACTTATACAATTAAAGTAACTTAAACTTCAAAGTAATATAAACTAATAAATTATATAGTTTTTAACATTCTCTAAACAAAACTTTTTTTTATACATTACATTTCATGATATAAATAGAAAATGAAGACAAAATATGGTCAAAATTGCCACTAACCTTACAATTAAGCCAAAGAGAAACACCAAAATGCTACGTAATCCTACATCATGTAGAAAATCAATTATTAAACGGTAATCTTTAAGCATTTAGCAGAATTTATACATAAAATTAAGTAATTAAACATATAAACTAAATTTACTATTAAAATTAAAGAATTTAAAAATTAAAGAGTACCTAGAGGCGGCAGGGCTCCGACACAGGCGGACGGCAGTCGGGGGCGCGGTGTTTGGCCACCTACATTGACAATATCAATATCAACCTCAGATGTTGCGATAAAGTGTCCCGAGCATAAACTAACAAGTAACAATATCAATCAGAAATTCAACAAAAAGAGAGGAAAATCAGCAATTATTCACACTTAGATAATTTCTAATTCAAGCCAAATTAAACATACATTACAACAGTGAATCCTCTTCAAACCCTTAAACCCTCCAATTTGCCTCTTAAACCCCTGAAACCCTCCAATTTGATTCTTCAATGTTCCAAACAAAAAATGTGCAGAATGATAACTATGATTGCTTTGAACTAATAAATTTACACCAATAACTATGTATATATATTATGTAATATAAGTAAGTAATTTATATATGAATTGAAAAAATTGTATTAATTGCAAAATTAACTTACCAAAAAAAAATATAGAGGAGGCAGAAGCAGCAAAGTCAGTGCGTGGGCGGCGCCGGCGACGTGGCACGGTGAAAAACAGAGAAAGGAGGGAGTTGTGACTGCTTCAGCCTGCAATGCGGCTTTAATTCGATAGGGAAAACCCACTTTTTAGGGTTTGGTTTCATGAGTAACAAAAATTAAAAAAAAAAAAATAACAGAAAATGAAGCAGTGCTGCTTACCGGCGGCAAAGAGGAGGAGAGAAAATGAGGTCGCCGTTCGCTGGTTAGAGGTCGGCCGTCAATGGCTTCTTGCCTTCTTCAATTCGCCGATGGCAAAGAGAACCAACTTCTCTCTTTAAGTTGCGTTGAAACAAAACCCGACTGAAAGGGGCCACTTTATGTTAACCCCCTTTTCCTTCCATCACCGACCGTTTCAGACCGTCGCCTTAGGTAAACAAAATTTCAGAGTCACATTAATCAGTTTGACGACGGCTTGGAACAGTCGTTGTTTTTCAACGACTGCTAAACCGTCGTTGTATCCTTTACAAGCAGTTGGTGTTCACCGACGGCTTACAGCGGTCGTTGTTTTAGTATTAACGACCGTTTTTATGACCGTCGTTGTGAAGCAGTCGTTGTTTTAGCATTTTCTTGTAGTGGTAGATTGTTGCACAGCAAGTAATACAATAGATTTCGCCATGTTTTGGTAATCATGAGCTAATTCATTTAAATCTTCATGTTGTTTAACAATATACTCTTTCATGATCATGTTAAATAATTCCTGACCCTCAAATGTTTCGGGTTAAAAATAATGATTCACTTCAGGTTGATAACATTGGGTATAATGAGGCACATATGACACATTTGGGTGATGGGAATATTCATAGGAATTCATGCACAAATTTTGTAAATTTTGACAATCATATGATGCATCATAAACATAATCATTCGCATTATAATACCTTGAATAATCATATTGCCCTTGATAATTAGAAAAAGCATCCCCCTCTGAACTGTAATTATTCCACTACATGGCAACACACTAAAACAGACAAAGAGAACAAAAAAAATATTCACAAAAATAAAGAAAAAAGAAAAATATATGTATATACAGTTTAATTTCACCAACAATAAAAACTAAATAAAACAATACCGTCTCCCCGGCAACGGCGCCAAAATTTGATAGGCTGTCGTACACCTGTCAAAAATTATTCCTGCAAAACCTTCCAACAATGTAGTAGGGTAAGTAGGGTCGAATCCACAAAGAGATGGTTGTTTTAATCTAGCTTCTAATGCATGGAGAAACTAAACAAGATCAGGAATAATGAATTAAAGTTCTAAACTAATCAAACTACGAAAATCAAGCTAAAAAGGATCTAGGGCAATGGTTCACCATGTTCATAACTATAATCTATCAAAATATCATCAATGATTCAATTAATCAGATATCTAGAGCACATGTTAATCCTACGATCGGGCCTTAACGCTCTCAAATCAACATATGCTAGTACGGTCGCTCAACACAATCAGATTTGCTAATTGTAGGTAAGCCTCTAAAATCAGATTGCAAGATTAATAATAAAAAACACTAATCAATTAGAGATATCAATAACTAATCAAACCATTAATAAATATCAATCAAAAATCATAGCATATAAACATGGATTCCCACACCCTAGAATATAAACTACTCAATCATGAAATAAATAAAGAAATCTAAATCTACAAAGAAAAGCATGATGAAAGAAATCAATGAAAGAAAAGAGATGAAAATTATAAACTCATGAATTAATGAAGAAAAAATAAACTAGGGTTTGCCATGAAAAACTAGAGAGAAAAGGAAGAAAGAAACTAAAGCTAAACCTAAGAATATAATAACGTGATAGAGGGAGGAGGAGGAGAGAGATATCTCTAATCTAAAAAATATTCAATAACCTCATAAGACTAGGAAAGTCAGTTACCAACATAAGGAAGGTCGAAATATCATTAAATGGGCGGAATTAGTGATCCGCGCGTACAAAAACTGATTCCAGCAATAACAGTTTCAACTTCGAAAGGGCATAACTCCTTGACTAGAAGTCTCCTCGGGGCGTGCAACCTATCATTGGAAAGCTCTTCAAGTCTAGTTTCCAAATATGATGGAATTACTAGATTATAAGAAGCACATCAAAAGTTATGCTCAGAAGAGTAGAATGACTCCTTTTTCACATTTCTTCTAATGATTTTCCACTTCGTTTTCGCTCAAACTCGTACTATGACATATCCATACGATCCTTATCCATTGTAGTTTCTTTCTAAGTGCTCCTAATCCTCAAGTTTAGCTAATCATACTCCAAATACGTCCTCAATGCCTGAAATTCATCAAAAATAAGAAAATATACCGAATAGGAGTAGAATAACATAACTTAAGAATATAATGCAATAATGAATCTAAATATGAATCTAAATGCTCTAAAATGCAACTATATGTAAATATGATTTATCAGTTTCCAACTGAGATTTCTGGTATGCCGCCTAAAAGAGCCGTTGAGTTCACCATAGACTTAGTTCCTAGTACTGCACCTATTTCTAAGGCACCATATAGAATGGCACCTCCTTAGATAAGCGAGTTGAAGACGCAGTTACAAGAACTGTTGGATAAAGGTTATATTAGGCCTAGTGCATCACCTTGGGGAGCTCTTGTGTTGTTTGTGAAGAATAAAGATGGAAGTATGAGGTTGTGCATTGACTATAGGGAGTTAAACAATGTGACCATTAAGAACAAGTATCCTTTGCCTAGGATAGATGACATGTTCGACCAGTTGAATGGAGCGAGTATGTTTTCAAAAATAAATTTGCGTTCGGGGTATCACTAGTTAAGGGTAGCTGATAAAGATATACCTAAGACCGCGTTTAGAACGCATTATGGCCATTATGAGTTTACTGTGATGCCGTTTGGACTGACCAATGCTCCGGCTATATTTATGAATTTGATGAATAGGATATTCCATGAGTTCTTAAATAAGTTTGTTGTGGTGTTCATTGATGATATTTTGATCTATTCAAAGAGTGAAGAAGAGCATGATGAGCATTTGAGGATAACATTGGAGACGCTTAGGAATAACCAATTGTATGCCAAGTTCTCTAAGTGTGAGTTCCGTTTGGAGAAAGTAGCATTTTTGGGTCATTATGTGTCTAAAGAAGGAGTTTATGTGGATCCTGCAAATATTTAAGCTGTTAGTGAGTGGCCTACTCCAAAGAATATGTCAGCTATTAGGAGCTTTCTGGGATTATCTGGCTGTTATAGGAGATTTTTGAGCGATTTCTCAAAAATAGCAAGGCCGATGACCAATTTAATGAAGAAAGAGTCAAAATTTGAGTGGAGTGAGAAGTGCGAGGAAGCTTTTCAGATTTTGAAGGAGCGTTTGACCTCTGCACCTATTTTAACCCCGCCTGAGGGATTTGAGGTGTATAGAGATGCTTCAAAGAATGGTTTGGGGTGTGTTCTGCAGCAGAATGGGAAGGTGATAGCGTATGCATCACGTCAGTTTAAACCGTATGAGTCTAATTATCCTACCCATGACCTAAAGTTAGCTGCTATTGTTTTGCCTTGAAAATTTGGAGACATTACCTATATGGGGAAACTTGCAAGATCTTTCCCAACCATAAGAGTTTGAAGTACATTTTAACCCAGAAGGATCTTAATATGAGGCAGAGGATGGTTAGAGCTGATCAAAGATTATGACCTAGATATCTAGTATCATGAAGGAAAGGCGAATGTAGATGCCGATGCTTTGAGTACGAAATCAAGCCATAGCATGAATGCATTGGTAGTTCCCGAGGAATTGTGTCGAGATATGCAAATGCTTAGCCTAGAAATTCTAAATCCTAGGGAGATCGAGGCAAGATTGAGTGCTTTGTCATTGGGGTTGTCAGTTTTCGATGAGATCAAAGAGGGTCAAGTTGGAGACGAGCAGCTGTAGACACCAAATTTTGAACCCCTTTTTCGGGTAAATAAAGATTTTGAAAAGAAATAAAAATAACGAAAATCGTCATGCATCGTGGAGCGCGCGCCCCATCAAATGCATGTTTCCCCCGGAGCACGAGTTTTATTCCATCGTATGGTTTTCCATTTTTGCGTATTAGTCATGCAGTTTCGAGTTAGAAATATAATTTCCCGTAAGTCGTAGTCAATAACTACAACCACCGTTTTAATAAAATGATTCGTAGTATAATCATGCTCGTCTTTACTAATTTGACGAGCTTTCGTTAATTGTCTTATTTAGTCTTTCGAAAAAAGAAAAAACACGAGTCGCAATTAGGCGTCGGGATTTTAATCGTATCCCAAAACCGGTAGTAATCAGTTTTCTTGATGGTCAAGTCATTGTTCATTGAATAAAGAATAAGAATATATTATTTATCCACTAATCACATCCTTTATCCATTAGTTAGAGAATAAGAATCATAAAAAGAAGTGAGAATAAGAATCAAATCTCATGTGTAAGAGGGAAGAATCCGGATTTTTTTCTAGTAGATTCGAGTGTGCATGCGCTAGGCACACGATCATGTGCTAGACGCATGATTGTGCTCCTAGCGCACAGTAGTGTCCTGCGCCCGACGCACACGAAGCTGTGCCTAGTGCAGGCTCATGTGTTTGGCGCAGTGATCTAATCAGTTTTATTTTGCACGTTTTTCGATGCAATTTTTACGTACTAGGATGTATTTAGGGAAGAATATTTTCTGAAAATCTGATTTTGCCTCATTGATGAGATAATCCAAAAAGAATAAGAATATTTGTGTTTCCAAAGAGATTTGATGATGTCATTAGGGTGAGGTCATTAGAGCAATGTCATTAGGGTGATTAAGGATGGGAAAAATCAGATTTTTTTGGGTGAAAAATCAGATTTTTTTGGTGAAAAATATGATTTTCTACTTCTTTGAAACCCTAGTTCATCTCCCTCATTTCCCTATAAATACCCTCCTTTGTTTTACTTCAACTTAATTTCACTACTCTCAATACTACTCTCATCTTCTCTACTTCATTCCTCTAAAAAACACATTCAAGAAAAAGAAAGTAAAAGTTAGGAAAAGTAATTAGTAAGTAAAGAAGTTCATCAAAATAAAAACACAAAAAGGGGTTTAAGTTAGTAATTAAGTGAATTTAAAAACTCACTTAGAAATTAAGAAAATCACAAAAAAAAAGGTAGAAAAATTTGCAAAAGGAAGTGCATCATTGAGCTAGCAAGGTAAAGTTGGAACTCTTGTTATTTCTTGATTATATTCTTAATCACCTACTTACTTTCTCCTTGTTTCTTCTTATCATTTTATTAATTTTTGGAGTGATTTGGGTATGTGTAAGTCCCAATAGGTTCCCAACCTTAAATCACCCCAGCTAGAATAGTCAACTCTAATGGGGGAGACTTTTAGGAAACAATGTGTTTATATGATTTTCCTTAATCAAGTTATTGTTCATCACCAAAAAATGTTTTCATAAAAAATTTCAAGAAGAGTTGTGCATAAACATCTCCATAAAAAAATGTGATGCTGTAATTATAATCAGTTTTAATTTCATACTTTATTTCATTTTTCGTCTGCCTTAACTAAATAGTTAATAAGATGTAGTATTTTTCCTATGAAGTGCAAGATGTTTCCAGCAACTAGGATTTGGAATTTATAAAAATCGAATTTTGTATAAATAATTAAAAATCATACAACTTTGTTGTGTAAAACTGATTTTGTCCAGTACCACATAAGCTTGTTCAGTCAATAAAAGTTTAAAATAAACTCATTTAAACAAAACTAAGAACATCACGTTTAAAGAAAACATCAGTAGCTTTCCATTATAGTTCTTCAAAGTGTCTAGAATGTTCATACCAAAATTCACTTCAAAATAAGTTCAGCAAGTTGGATTTAATTTCAAAGAATAAATTTAATGAAGGTCCTGTTTTAACCAGTTTGAGTATAAAATTTACCATAATTCAAGTTGTTAATAAAAGTTTGTGAAATTTTGATACAACATAAAGAACTCACTGACCTATCCATAGGTGTATCACATGCTCAATTTTATGCTTTCTACAGAAAGTTATGATTTTTACAAGTCAGTACAAGAACAATAGGGTAATCTGGAAAACGAAATAAAGTGATTAACTCAAGTTTCATAAAAAAAAAAATATTTTCTTCATACGAAAATGTTAATTAAAAATCATGAAATTTTAAGTTTCTCTTAAAATGACTCATTTTATCATGTAAATGAAAATAACTAAAAATTATCATAAAAAATCAAATCTAAGAGGTTAATTAATCTCTAATTTTCACAAGTTTTACAAAGAAACATGAATTCCAAAGCCCATTCAAGGAGATGAAGATCAAGATTGAAGATTTGTATAGATCATAGATTTTGTACATATTGTTGTAATAATAATTTCTTTGTAGACAGTTATTACATCACTCATTAATAAAAAATGGAGATGTTTATGCAAAATTTTCATAAATAATTCCACAACTCTTTTTAAATAAAATGAGCAACCAATGATACAAATATTGCATGTTGGGCCCAATATATCATAGTATATGAATTAAATGACCCAATCTCAATTAAGAGGAAAAATTGCAAATCTAACTAAGTTAAATTGTATGATGATCCATCTTACATTTTCAAAATTGTTCTCCATAATCTTTAAATGGATCAATTATATAATTTGACATAATTAAATTGGTAATTGATCTCCGAATTGATTTTAGGCCGTTTAACGTGTCTCGATTTAAATGGCCAACTTCCAATTAGCCAAACACAAATCTCTAAATTTGATCTCAAATTGATTATTTCTCTCTAAATGACTTAATAATCTTCAATTAAGATTATTTCTCAAAAAGCCTTCAATTAGGAAGCAAACCTTTTTCCTAAGACCTCTTGAAAATCATAAATGTGATCACTAATTAAGGTGGTTATTTCAATCCTCGATTAATCGCTAATTAGAGCGGTTAACTCAGACTTTTCATTTAATCACTAATTAGGGTGATTATCTTAAAACTTGGTTAATCACTAATTATGGTGATTAGCTTAACCTTTCATCATATTTAATCACTAATTAGAGTGATTATCTTAAACCTTGGTTAATCACTAATTAAGGTGATTAACTTTACCCTCTTTATTTAATCACTAATTAGAGTGATTATCTTAAACCTTGATGATCATTAATTAGGACGATTATTTTTCTCATTTAATCACTAATTAGAGTGATTATATCAAACCTTAATAATCGTTAATTAGGGCGATTATTTTCCTCATTTAATTACTAATTAGAGTGATTATCTTAAGCCTTGAGTAATCACTAATTAGGGTTTTCATCTTAACCTTCATTTCTAATCACTAATTAAGGTGATTATATTGATCCTCCTTCATATTTAATCACTAATTAAAGTGATTATCTCAACCCCATTTCAATCAGTAATTGGAGTGATTACCTTATTCCTAATAGATTTGTCTAATTCTAAAAGGTGAGTTATTCATAATTAAAGTGATTATCTCAACCCCATTTCAATCAGTAATTGGATTGATTACCTTATTCCTAATAGATTTGTCTAATTCTAAAAGGTGAGTTATTCATAATCTATTTGCCTCCCCTTTTCTTCCCCAATGGAATTGGCCATTTAGGGTGAGACATAAGATCGAACTACGATGATTTTTGATGCATGAGTGGATTCCAATCCCGCAATGATTGGTACGTAGTGCAACTTCAGTGCTCAAACCTACCATGTACAAATGATATATATTGGTCCTAAATAAAAATGGTTGATGTGTATATGTGCAAACTATGTGATTTTCTTTCTTTTTAATAGCCATGATTACTTTAAAATAAAAAATAACGCATTTAGTAAGAGCCCGTTCTGTAGAACGGAAGAGGAGACGAGTTCCAGATGTTCGCACCTCTTAACCTAAACCCCGAACCTTATCTCATGGTATGAAAGACCAATTTTCACAAAAAGCCTTATCCATATGAAGTCATCATCACCAAGCAAGACTTGGCCTAGTGGTAAAGGTTTGGCCTTATGACTTCAAGGTCATAGGATCAAACCCCACTAGGGGCACTTTGGGGGTGAGATTTCCCTTACCATCCCCCTCCCTCCAAGGAGTCTGACCTGCAAACCTGGCTGGTTATACCTGTGCGAGGTGTCAGTTCAGTAGGGTCCTTCATCTTACCAACTTAAAAAAAATATGAAGTCATCATCATTTTAAATGATATTTCTTGAAATTGATTTTAAAATGATTTATTAAATAAATTTGTTCCTATTCAGATATTAATAGGATGGCGACTTCAAAGTTTTCTAAAACTCATAGTCCAATGAAGACTTTCGTGGGATTCATACCGTTAATTAAGATAGTAAAAAATCGGATACCACAGCAGCTAGATAAGATTAAGGAGATAATGAAGCAAGGTAAGGAAGTTGACTTTAAGATTCATGATGATGGAAGCTTGAGGTTCAAAGGAAGGTGGTGTGTACCACAAAAATGTGAAGAGTTTAAGAGAAACCTTATGGATGAGGGGCATAATACTCCATATTATGTGCACCCTGGGGGTGACAAGTTGTATAAGGATCTTAAGGCGATTTATTGGTGGCCATATATGAAGCGTGAAGTCGCTGAATTCGTGTCAAAGTGTCTGACCTGTCATAAAGTAAAGATAGACCATAAGAGACCAATGAGTTTTCGTATAACAATAGTTATCGTACGAGCATTAAGATGACTCATTTTGAGGCGTTGTATGGAAGAAAGTGTAGAAGTCTCATTTGCTGGAATGATTTTAGTGAGATTATTGGACTCGGGACGAAATTTATTGAGGAGACTGTTAAGAATATCAAGTTGATTTAGGTTAGAATTTAAGCTGCTCAAGATAGGCAGAAGAGTTATTCCGATTTCAAGCTAAGCCTGTGAAATACACAGATATGACTTAGTTCCCATTGCCAAAGATGGTCTCATAGAAGAAAGAGGGTAGAATGAATTTCATCGTATAACTACTAGAAATATCCTTCCCGTTAACTTAGGTATGCACAACAACTCTCATACTTTCTATGAAGGGACCCTCAATAAGAAGATCAAGGCAAGGATCTTAATCCACAACAGGAGGCGTGCGACTCTGCCATCCTTTTGTCCTATTTGTTTAGCTTTCAAAGAAGTAAATGGGAAAACCCGGGATATGGATTCATTGAGTGATAATTCTCCTTTATCTCGGCATAAGAGAGGAGGGAACCATTGGTGCTATGATATCAAAATGAACTACGCTACTACCCCTACTCAAGAGTACGCAAAAGATGAGGATCGAGCTTTCATTTCAAATAAAGCATTCTTACCCTATCTCACCATGGGAGTTGAGAGCCTTAGCATATAGGGCGTAATGGTCCTTAAGCGGTTACAGAGGCAGTGTTAACTGAGACTTGACCATAGAAGGAGGGGATGCTGGTGAGCTGCTCAATAAGACTTATTCTCTTCAACTTTGAAAATCCCCCTTTAGAGTAGGGATTTTAGCAAATCTTGGAAAGGGTCGTCCCAAGTTGCAAATTCGCAGTTGGTGATAAAATATTTTTAAAAGTGTCACCAACCAAAGGAGTAATGAGTTTTGGGAAAAATGGCAAATTAAGTGCTAAATATGTTGGCCCATAAGAGATTTTGCAAAGAATTGGGAAGCTAGTTTATAAGTTAGCTTTGCCAATGGAATTTGAGAAAATGCATGATGTGTTTCATATTTCCCAACTCAAGAGATATATCACTGACGAGAATCATGTCTTGGAGCCTGAAAGAATTCAAATTGATAGTAAACTCACGTATGAGGAAAGGCCTGTGAAAATCTTGGATAAAAAGGTGCGTAGTACACGCAATAAGGATGTGAACATTGTAAAAGTGCTTTGGTCTAACCATGAGTCTGAAGAAGCAATGTGGGAAGCCGAAGAAGAAATGAAGAAAAAGTATCCAGATTTATCTATTGAGGTGAGTTACGAGGGCGTAACTCGTTTTACTTAAGGGGGGTAGAATGCGAAATTATTTTGCGCTTTTTGCCTTATTTTATGGTATTTTTATACTTTTTTATGCTTATTTTGGCGATTTGCACATGTTGGTGCAAAATAAATTGGTTCTCCGCATGGAAAATGTGTTCATGAGTAACACAAGTGGCTTTAAAGTTGGTAAAAGTGTGTACACGATGTGACACAAGTATTTCCAAATGAAAGTTTGAGTCAAAAAATTTGAGACTATGAGGCTTTTAAGAGAGGTAGACTGTAATCCCCCATAATTTTACGAATTTTATAAATACATTTTAATGTATAATTATATATAATTTAATGTTTAAATAATTTATTTCTCAAAAGATTGACTATTTGAAAGTCAAAAGAATTATTTAATGATTTGAAGTAATTAAATATTTTATTTAGTCATACTTTGAAAATTATTTAATAGTTTAAACATTTTTGAGTTTAGTAAAAAGGATTGTAAAATGGGTTAGAGGAGCCCAACTATGCCAAGTGTCAATCATAAAATGATTATTGGAAGCCTAAACACAGTTCCCTAAGCCCACAATGTCAACTATATAAACCCACAAAACCCAAAATTTTCCCCACATCAAACACACTCTATTTTCTCTCTCTTTTTTCGGCCCCCTTTCTCGATTTCTCTCCTCCTCCTTCGGTCTTCTTCGGCCAGCCACCGGGCAGGCACCACTGTCCGACCACCACCGTCACCGGCAGCAACAGCCGGTGGCAGCACGTCGCCCTTCCTCCCTTGCCACCGCTTTCCCTCCTCTTCTTCTTTTGGTTATTTCTTCCTCCTCTATTTTTATTTAATGTTAAGTTTATGTTTTTAAGGATTGATTTAATGTTTTAATGATTAAAGTTTATAGTTTGATGATTTAAATATTAATTTCAAATTATGTAATTTATATAGTGAAGTAATTAAAATTTTAGATTTATTAATTATGTTTAAACTAGGGTTTTAAGTATCAAAGTATAGATTTTTAGGGTTTTATGATTTGGAAAATAATAGTATTATATTAAAATATATGAAATTAGATACTCTTATGATTATGATTATGTCTAAGCATGTTTTAAAGGGTTTTAAACATATTATAAGTTGCTGGAATTTTTATTAGTAAGCTTATGATGGATTTTTAAGGATTTTTAATGACTAGTATAGTGGTACTATACTAGGAGACATTAATAGTGAAGTTTTAATGGTTAGAAAAAGATTTTAAATGCTGGAATTTTATTTGAGTATTGATTAGTGGTTGTGTTGATAATTGGTAGGCAAAGCATTCTCTTTAGGCGACTTCTAAGATTATTAAAGTGGCATCGCATATTGTCTACACAAGGTACGTAAATACCTATGTGTTCGTTGGATTAGTATCATGTCCTAAGGATGGGATTGATGTAGTATCACGTATAGGAAACTATTTATAGTTCATATATTGCATGTTTTATGCCGTTGTGTGAAGCATGTTGATTATGTTGTATACTCCTTCCGTTTCTTTTTAATCTACACACTTTCCTCTTTGGTCCGTTTCTTTTTAATCTACACATTGTTGCTTTTTCTATTTTTAGTAACATGTCACATCTACTTTCTCCTCTTTTTCCACCCATGTCATCCACTTTTTAATATTTTAACCCACTTTTTAATTTCTCTCTCTCACTTTTCAATTTATCTCTCCACCTTTTTAGTTTCTCTCTCATACTTTTGCACTTTCTCCTTGGTTCTCCCCCAAAGTGAAGTGAGTAAATTAAAATGAAACGAAGGGAGTATTATGTTTGTATAGATGATTGATGCAAGCATATGGGATTGAGAACTTTATTTTATTAATTCACATGAGGGATTAATAAATATGTTGAATTGGATCAAGTTGTTGTTCCCTTTGGAATATTTATTTACTTTATGAGGATCGAGGGCCTTATTTGGTAAGTTGGTTATTCACGTATGAAATGTTGGTTGATTGTTGACTTGGATCAACAAATAAATTATGGTTATGGAATTTATAATTGGTATTATTCTTGGATTGTTAAGTTGATGATCACCTTATCTAATCCTAAGATAAAAATGGAAGTTTATGTATAATTGATGATTATATTGTTTGTCTTACTCTTGAGAGTCATAACAAATAAATAAAGTATTAGTCACTTAAAGTGGAAAGTGAATAGCAATAAGCTTTAGACTTGTGCTCGTCTGAAATGTTGGACTAGTATGAGTTGGAGTACATGGTGGTAGCCCATGGCTTTTATGGGGACTGGATTGATCACCGTGTCCTATTTTATTTAAAAGGTTCCTCGATATCGTAGGTTAGGGGAGTACGGAGTCGCACCCATACTTCGTCTGCTAAATTGAAGACTGGTTTGGTTTGGACAACTCTTTCCATTGCTTATTCAATCTAAGTTATAATTAATTTAAGTTGTAGAGGCAAGTTCAGTAAAGTAGTCTGTTATGTTATTATATTATTACTTATCTTTGCTTAAATGTTCATTATTATCATGTTAGGTTTTATATTTGTTTATTATGTAGTACTTAGCTTTGCTGATTACGTGCTTTTGTTGTGTATGTCAATTATGGTCGTGCCTTATTGATCCTGTGATGACCCATTTGGTGAGCAGTCTCTCGAGATCAATAGTGCATTATCCATTTCAGGTTTGAAGATGATACATCATGGGGTCGGGATTCGTGGAGAGCTTGTGTTTAGATTTTATACTTTATAGTTGTTTAAATTTGGTTGACTTTGACTTTGGTTTGGTTTACTGTTGACTTTGGTTTTTGGAGTTTGACTTTTGGTTGACTAAGTTTATTATTTTCAAAGTTGTTTATTGTTTTCCGCTGCAAAATTCTGAATAAGCCGAGACGTTATCACACGGGCGATAATACTTTGATAATTCTCTAAGTTTTACATTAAAAAGGTATTTTGGAAAATAGAGAATTGTCAAGGTGTTACAGACACCCTATTTTGTCGAAAGTGAGAAAAAGTTTTGTTTTCTGGAGATTTTCAGTTCATCAAAATCTTTATAAACATCTGATTCTTTCAAGCTAAGAATTGCATAAATCTGTTGAGTAACTTTTAGCTGCATTCATATCCTATTTTATTTTCCAGAATTTGAGAATTTCATTTTGTAATTGAGTGATTGATAACACTAGTGCATAATTGGCCTAAGGTATCACCCCAAAAGTGTTACTTAAAGGCCTAAATGTGTTGCTTTAGGCAATAGGTAACACTTTTATAGGTGAAAAATCTGCCCATGCTACCTATTCTCTAAGGTAAGACTTTTCAGTGCTAATGTTTCACTTTATCAAGTGTTACTCAAAATTCTCTAATGTAACACTTTTTTAAACTAATGTAGCATTTTAATAGTGTTACTTATAATTTTTTATGTAACATTTTTTCATCTATAATAACATTATCCATGTCATCTTTTGAATTATAGTAACACTTTATTAGCCGTTATGTATCATTTTAAGTCAACATATGTAACACTTTATTAGATATTAGGCAACACTTTTTATTAGCTAGCTTTATAATAACACATTTAATTCACATGTCTTATAGATTATAGTAACATTTTTTAATTTGTCAGCACATATAAATTGATAATAATACTAAAACTTACAAATGAAATTAATGAAGAGGAAATAGAATGATATTATAGATATAACTGAGTACAAATACTCAACGGTCATTGTAAAGAATGAGCCAAAGAGTAATATTCATCAATTGAAAACATAATATTGCGTTCAAAATATAAATAGTTGTCATAATATATATAACTCTCCTAAAATAAACCTAAATCAATTTTAAGGTCATTTTTTTCTTTTGTCTTTAATTCCATTGCTTTATCCATGCATGCATGTTTCCTGAAGCATCATGCTATTATCTTCATCATCCTGCAGTAAGAAACAAAAAATCTTCAAAGTCTTATATGATACTTCCTCCGTTTCATTTTAATTTAGTCACTTCACTTTAGGGGAGAACCAAGGAGGAAGTACAAAAGTATGAAAGAGAAACTGAAAAGGTGGAGAGAGAAACTGAAAAGTGAGAGAGAGAAACTAAAAAAAGTGGGTTAAAATATTAAAAAAGTGGATGACATGGGTGGAAAAAGAGGAGAAAGTAGATGTGACATGTTACTAAAAATAGAAAAAGCAACAGTGTGTAGACTAAAAAGAAACAGACTAAAAAGGAAAGTGTGTAGATTAAAAAGAAACAGAGGGAGTAGCAGAGAAGAGTAACAGAGATGGAAGTTCATTACTTAGCACAAGCTTAGTCTCTATAGGAACATTTGATGCTCTTGGAGAAGCCAAATTCATATGAATTTTAGTGGAGAAGAATAACAGAGATGAACTTTCTAGCTCAATCCTATTCTTAGGCACATCAAATTTGAAAGAAGCAAATTTCAATAATGCGTTAAAAAAGCCAAAACAACACCACTATCCCCCCTTCATGCATCAGTAATACTGCACAAATATGATGTGACTGGTAAGCTTCAATCGTGCTCCATATATAACCTGGCTAGCTAGTAGCTACCTTAATGATGGCAAATACGTTAAATACTACGTTCCCAAGTTCTAATTTCCATACAGAAGGGAGGTGCCTTTCTAAATTGCTCCTGCAAGGAGCTATGTGCACCTTCAGAACCAGAACCAATAGCCTTTGCACTGCATTGTCAAAATGTACCAGAAGGATCTGTATAATATCTATACAGTAGATATAAGAAGGTTTAAGCTTCTGATAGACGAACACCAAAAGCACCAAGACTACGGGTGAGGTAGAATTTAATAAAAATGATATTCAGTAAACTGTTCCTGTGAAATTTTAACTTACAAGCTTGGTCCATTTTCATCATGCCCTGCAATGAGAAGAGACACACCAAAAGGGCAAGACTGCACCAAACACACAAGACATTCTATTAGAATAGCTGTGAAATCAAAAGATTTTGTAAAGTAGTGAAGTATAGTCAGAAATTGAACTCTTAAATAGCTGCAAATAGTTGATACTTCATAACACTAGAAAGGAAAGGGAGCTATCTCCAACAATGACAGCTTCTTACATGAAAGTCATCTCATTGCTAACATTACAAAAGTCAGATCCGTAAGGGAGGGTCTGCAATTCATTCAAGGAAAAAAAGTGAACAAGAATTGTTATGTGGTATTGGGGGCAGCTCAATAGTTAGCCACACCACTTGGAGCTGGATAACTTAAACAACAATAAAATATTATGACCCAAGCAAATGGCTTCCGATAAGCAAATCATCAACTAGTTACTGATTGATTTTACAGCTTGAGAAAGTGGATTAAAGAAGAAAAAGAAAATAGAAAGGGGGGAGGGGGGAAGCAACCAAAAGATATGATAATAAAACAAAACGTGAAGGCAATTGGGAGAAGTCCACAAGTACAAAGATAAGGTTGCCATTAGTGCTCATCATATGACATATACCAAGTACCAACTTGTCTTTTTTTTTTTTTTTTTTTGTTTGTTTTGAAACTAAAGATATAGGTAGTTACCTACTAATCATACAACTGAGCAAGCAAAGAAAAGTAATCATCAAATGCACACATTTGTGTTGCCAAAAAGATTCACACTCTATAATAGTTATATAATATTCAAGCGAAACTAACAAAAACTTCAATATTATATAACTAAAATATGTCTATGAATTGAAATTGGTTTAAGTAGATCTTCTGCAGTAGTGAGACTGTAAGAGTGATATATAAGGGAACATCATAACAAGAGTGCCCTTAAAACAAGAAAAGATAAGTGTGCTTCATTTGCTACTTTTACTACAGTAAGCCCCTGCATTCTCTTTCCCTACAGTTCATTATCAATTACAAGTACTTAACAGCAGTTCCTATATAAAAGTATACGGGGATATATGACACAGATTTACTATATCAAAGAAATGCACCAAATTATTAGTTATATTATAGATGGGAAGATGTGTTATACCTCGCCTCCAAAATTTCTTCACTCTAAGATTTTTAGGCTTGGAATCTCTTCCATTTTTTTGATGATCCAGCTGACTTCTAAGTGGCCCACCTTTAGATACAAGCCAAGCCTGCCCCAGAAGCATCTACACCCATAATCACCAATAATAACCAGACAAGGATAAAAAAATATCCAAAACAAAAAATTATCCAGACATATCTTGTCTTCTATTCCATTCATTAACTTATATCATTTAAAAATTAACGTACATGGATTTAACAAGGATCAAAATGTATTACAAACTCATTATATGAATCAACACGGCCAAATATCATGAAATGATATAATGCCACAAGATAATATTGACACAAATTTCAGTAACTTCAAAAGTAAAGAACTGGTCTCCAGGAACTTCTTTCGCCTTATAATTTGGCCTTTGCCCTTTTGTGTTAAATCTACACATCCATTTAACCTATTTCTACACATAATAATATAGTTATCTTTCCACATCTTATAGCTCAAACACCTAATAAAACTAAGCATTTCATCTCCTTACATGATAGTTTTCTTTCATTCTTTCCACTTTCTATAACTTAACACTTAAGCAAGAGAACTAAGCATTTTATCTCCTTACATGTATTTACATCTCCTAATCTCCTATACCTCTATAAACGACGCAATATACAACTTTATTACTTTCAATTTCTTAAAACCTCGTAAAAACCAACTCAAACATATGGCTATAAAAAAAAAATGGTAGCACTAATACTGATTCTTGAATTACTCCTTCAAGCCTATATTGTGCACTAATAGGATAGTCGATTTCTTCAACAGATGGTAAAAGCTCCTTAACAAGGCTACGTCCATTTGTTGGTGTGTTCTCTCTTTGGCGCAGGAGGTACCTAGGCTTATACAAACATTTAGTTACATGGGACAAGTGAAGTTTGATATTGCAAATTGCATTAATTTACATCTACCAGTGGGCTCTTGTTTGAGCAATTACATACATGTTTCTACAGTAACAAATTCAACAGTTTACATACCATGATATATTATACAATAACAAAAAAAAAATTGTACGAACTGTCTGCTTCTGGAAGGTAGAAAGTACGATGATGCATGTTGCCGATATAAAGGGATGCAACGATGTTGTTCCGTGGTTTCAAGTGTAATCTCCCCTTGGCTTCCACAGGACGTTTACCCTCAGCCTTGAGAAGGAAGAAAGATGATGCACCAAGCACGGCTTCAGCTCATCTGGATCAGCTCATTTCTCACCTTACGGCATTGCAAAATCAGTAAACTGATCTTATCTCCAAAGGTCTCGTAATTTGTAGAAATTCTCTGGAGTAATTTTACCATTAGATTTATAAGACAAAAAGAGAGTAGCCAATTAACTAAGATTTGGAGGAACAAGTTACCACAAAACAACAATGAAAATGCAAAGAACACAGTATCTATAGGTGTAGCAGGAAACCCTAGTTGGTGTGGCAGCAATCTAAGGAGGGACTTTAGATCCCTTGTTTTCCTCCTCAAATTATTGCCACATTATCTACATAATAAAAAACACCAAAGGGATTGGTGGTGAACAACAAATTGCAGTGACATCGACACCCTCACCCATAGTTAACAATTAAGGGCAAATATATACTTCTAACAACTGAGAGGAAACATGTCTTCGAGTAACAAGGTCTAAGGATGTCGTCTTTTCACCCCTTGTTCTCCACCAAACCATATAGCATGTAGCTAGACTAGTAAGACGACCTCCGAAGTGCACTTAACAATATGGAAGGAAATACAGGCTCTATGAATAGGATGAAAGAGCAAGAAATATTGATAAGAAGAAAAGATAAGATGTGCAGGCTGAGACATCGGAATACTCACAAGTATAGACATCACAGAACTAAAATTACTACAATCTGGACAAACCAAAATCAAGCAAAATGCATTGTACTTGACACAATTACTGAACCAGAGCATATAAACTGAACTCTTAACAACACTAGGCAGAGTTTAGACCCTTCATGAATGAAGGAGCATAAGGAAAACCAAAACAAGGTTTATGCTGGCTCTTGCTATGCCAGACTGCTAGTAGATGGAATGCAGAGAGAAAGGGATGAAAAGTTACACCTACAAGAACACAAAACAAGAACTCAAGAACCTGCAATATTCGGAAAAAATAAGTGGCATAGCGCAAACATTAATTTCATTCATTAGCCAAATGAAATTATTTTGGAATACCTTCCCTTTGCTATTGTGTTTGTTGTTTGGAGGACCTAACACCAAGGTAAAGATATATACATACTTATAATGAAAAAATTCTAGTGCTCTTGTCTGTCCCATTCTGTTTTCATCTTATGTCCAAGTACAAGATTTTTCAATTAATTTCGCCTGCACATGTACAAGAGTTTCGAAAGAACAGGGAATCTACTTCGGAGTTATTACTTAACTACAAGATTCTTCTTTTAAGTATTGTTCCCAATGTTTGCATTCAGGCTCATGTAACTACTATTCACGAAGCAGCAATAGGTGCTGCTTTCACAAAACCTCAAACCTCCATCCATGATATTCTTACATCAAAAACCAAGTACGATTAGTATAACTGCTGCTACCTATTCCACTAGACAAAAGGAAAGATCAAAAGAGGAGTAACATTCAACACTCTAATATCTAATCCCACCGAACAGAAATTTCTCAGAAGAAGGCAATCCAAGTACTGAAATTTCAACAGAAACTATTGGAATGTTGCAAAGACTGTACCTATGTTGGTGACAACCTTCTGGCAATATTTATACTCATGATTGTAAACTAGTCAATCAATGACTGGAGCCTTCCAACCTTCTTCGTATATGATGAACCACACAGCTCCGAATCAGTTCTTGTAGCATGAAGCTCTGATCCACTCCACTATGAGTGATTATAACGCTCATGGTCTTAGCTTCAGCTTTTTGATGAATGTTTGGTTCAAGCTCAAGCGTCAGCTTCCAAATATACGATGGAATTTACCCAGTTTCACTGTTCACACTGTTGGGATGCCACTTTCAACAAGAAGTGTGTTGATTTCGCAAGAAGTAAGTGGATCATCACACAGTTTGGCTATTGCATTTCTTACAACTGCATAATTCCTATCTACAGGGTCTGGGAACATTTTCTTGTCAATTATTTTTTTCAATATGTCCAAAGCCAAGACAGGATTCTTGTGCAATAAAAAAGAATCCATCAAAGCTATATATACAAAATTGTCAGCGCTCATTTCCTTTTTCTCCATTTCCTGGAGGTAATATAGTGCCATATCTGGCATACCAATCTTGGAGAGGCCACTGATCAAAGCCATGAAAGCAATTCTGTTGGGGCAACACGCCTTTACTTCCATTTGGTTCCAAAGCATAAGTGCATCTTTGGGTCTCCCAGCATTGCATAACCCATCTATTAAAGTTGTATAAGTTATGACACTAGGCTCCCTGTCTTCCCCAGCCATTTTGGAATAGCAAATCATAGCTTGGTCTATATTACCATTCTTGCACCATCCATCAATAAGAGAGTTATAAGTTACAGTTGATGGGACAAGTCCCTGAGCCAGCATCTCTTTCAACATGTTCTCCGCTTCTGACATTCTGCTTGCTTTACAGAGGCCATTAATCAATATGTTGTAAGCAACAACATCAGGTCTGTAACCACGGGAATATATATTATGAAACAACTCCAAGGCACGATCAACTTCTCGAAGTTTAAAAAACCCATCTATAGCAGCAGAATATGGAATTAGATGTGGAACAAGACCTTCTTCAACCATTTTAGCAAGAAAAGTAGAAGCTTCCACAGCTCTCCCATGTCTACAAAGCTGCTTTACAAGCGTCGTAGAATTTTTTATCCATGGTTCATGCCGGTATATACACATCTCTTTCACTATACTTGTAGCTCCTATGACATCCCCTTTTCTACAAAAATACCCATATATGGAATTATAGGTGAAATGGGTTGGCTCAATTCCTAACTGCTTCATTTCTCCGAAGAGGTGAAGACTGTCAAGAACTCTATCAGCATTGCTTAAAGCATCTATCAGGTTGTTGTAAAGTAATGTATCCTTTTGAAAGCCCAATTTATCCATAGCTCCTAAGACTTGTAGTGCTTCGTCCAATCTACTGTTTTGGCATAAAGCATTAATGATTATACTAAAGGAAGATGAATCCAAGCAATCAATTCCTTTAAGCTTGAAAAACTTCTCTAACCTACTACCACTGTGAGTTTCGTCCTCCATCATTTTCACCAACTCAAGAGCTCTATCAATGAGTCCAATACGAACAAGAGCATTCAAAACGGAATTATAAAGGAGTTTGACCGATTCAATATCAAGATCCACTGTGTTTTCCTCAAGTAATTGTGCCATTATCTCTTCTTCTTCAGCAGATGATAAAAGCTTCAAGAGTATACCAACGTCAGGAGAGATACCAACATTTTTCATTTCTGAGTACAAATGCAGGGCTCTCTGAGGCTTTCCAAGTTTGCAAAGACCTCCAATTAGCACATCATAGACACCAATATCAGCCAAAAACCCTGATCCACGCATTTTGTCAAACAGTTGAAGGGCCTTATCAACTTTAGAATTAGATACAAATCCATGTATCAATACATAAAATGTCTTCTCATTCAATCTCAAACCGAACTCTTCCATCTTTTCAATCAGCTCAAAAGCCCTATCCACTTCTCCCCACTTGCTAAACGACACAGCTAAGATCGACAATACATGGGAGTCGACCCAACCCCTTTCAAGCATTTGATTAAAAACAATCAGAGCCTTCTCGAACTCCCTCGCATTGCAGTAAACCTGCAGAAGTGGAGTCATTGTATACTTATCAACCATCCACCCAAAACTACGCATTTCATCGAATCTCTTCTCAGCTTGATCACTCAAGCTCGACTTCGACATGGTCTCTAGCAAACAATTATAGCTATAACTATTTGGAACACAAAGACCCATCTCCCTAACTTGATCAAATAACATGTTAGCTTCTTCCACTAAACCCACACTACCCAAACACCTAATAAGAAAACCCAATGCCCCAGGAGTCATAAAACAACGAGAATCAATCATATCAAAAACTAAATCTTTCAGTTGGGCATTTCGTCGAACACCTGAAAGAATTGAAGCCATAACATTATAAGTATAACAATTATGAAAGTACCCTCTTTGAGTTTTCGCCCAAGTGAAGAAATTGTGCGCAATTTTCCAATTTCTAATGCCTCTCAACACGTTCTCGACGATTTCAGGGGTGATTCTGCAACCGAGTTGAGTCAGTTCTTGGTTTTTGGCCTCAAAACATTGCTGAGTGAAGATAGAAATCAAACTATCAACTACTCTTATAGAATCAGGAGAGAGTTCGGTTTTGTAGGGTTTGGAGATGATTTTTGTGCTGAATGCTGAGATGAAAGAAGCATTTTCGACGAATTGAGCATTTGAAAAGTCGAAGAGATGATATAAAGGGTAAGTATTTATGAGGTTGATGGATTTTTGGAGTGGGTGACTTTTGGTGAATGGTAGTATTGCGGCCATTAGAGAGCTTCGAGGGTTGTAATGGCGTCGCATATTGGTGAAACATTGATATCAATGCCGCGCAAATCTTCTTTGAATCGTTGTCTCAGTTAAAACAGTACGAACTTCCCGAATCTCCCCTGTTTTTGGTTTCGGTAGATACTGTTTTTTTTAACGGGCGGTAGATACTGGTTGGACCGTTGGAGAAAGGCAAATGTTGCATCTAAAAAAGATCGACAAGTATAAGACTCAACAGATTCAATTCATTCATATAAATTCCGATAAGTTTAGATTAGTTTAGATAAGTTTTAATAATTTTAAATAAGTTTTGATAAGTTTTTTTAAAAAAAAAAGCAAGGTGTAGGAGACACACTTTTATAAAGGAAAAGACAAGCATTTGCCTGATAATCTCTCATATATGCAGAATAAAGTAAGCTATATTTTAAATGGATAACTTAATGGATTGTTAACTCAGTTAAAGGATTGACGAGTAATGTGAGGGGTTATTGATAAACTTTCAGTGATTTGTCATCCCTCGACTAAGAGAGGAATATCACTTCAAAAAGTGTTAAATAAGCGAATAAAGTAAATCACCATGATCATCATGTATGTTTCATTGTTTTTTTAAAATTTACGAACTTTCAAGTAAAATATGTAGTAAGAAGGAATTTTTGTGTTGGAACTTTCTAATATATGAAAGTTTTTGGAACAACTACCTCATTAATTTTGTAATAATTGCATATTATCAACTTTTTTATAGGTACAAATACTAATTGACATAATTCATCCAATTTCCTGTACATAGGTACTAAACCACCGACTTCCCCTTTCCCTTCAAATATAGAATCCTGAGAGCAAAAAATCCAAGAGATAAACTCGAGTCAAATTTATCTTAATTTTGTAACAATTGCATATTATCAACCCTGATCCAAATTGTAACAATTGCATATTCGAAACGGAATTTTGGATGGAAAGTGTTAAGTGGTGGTGAAATTTAAGAAGTTAGTAAAGCTTAGGCGGTAAAATACAAACAGAAAGTATAAGGTGGTTATTTTCCAAGTAGGTAAAACTTAAGGTGGTTATTATCAAAAAAAATCTTATTCTTTATCTATATTAACTCCCAGTAGTCTAGTACTTGCTTGTTAGCTCCTATATGGCTATATTTAATAATGTATTACAACTGTTATATGCCAAGATTAGTAGTAAAACAGTGGATTTGATTGCCCACATTTAGATATACTTTATATTCATACACTACCTCCAGGTAATTAATCAACAAAAATAGGGAAGAAACATTCTTGACCATGTTATTTCATCAATGTTTATCTAAAAAACCTCCCCAAATTCAGGGATTTTTCTGAGGGGAAAATAACATCTATAAATTGTTTCAGAATGACAACACAAGAAGGCTAACCTCCTGCATTTAGTCAGGCCAAAGGGTAACCAATATTTTGGAGACACTCAAGTGAAAAGGGAACGATTGTATCTAGCTAGTTTTTATTAGATTAGATAAAAAGTTCGCTTTTCTTGTTTAAGAGTGTTCTCTTATCATAGTACATTTGCCTCATATATATGGCAGGAGGGGTGATCGTAAATGGCGGTGGTCGACGACAATACGAAGGCCGTGTTACCGGCTTTGTCATCGTTACGTGCTTAGTGGCTGCCACCGGTGGCCTTATATTTGGGTATGATATCGGAATTTCAGGTGGTGTGACATCTATGGATATTTTTCTGGAGAGATTTTTTCCAGCAGTTTATGAGGCACAAAAGAAGGCAACAGGCGAAAATCAATATTGCAAATTTAATAATGAGATGTTGACATTGTTCACTTCCTCTCTTTATTTGGCAGCCCTTATTGCCTCCTTTTTTGCTTCTAAAGTTACCAAGGCTTTTGGAAGAAAAATGTCCATGCTCTTAGGAGGAATTGTATTCCTTGGTGGAGCACTTCTTAATGGATTTGCTGAAAATGTTGAGATGCTTATTTGTGGTCGTATCTTATTAGGTATAGGCATTGGTTTTACTAACCAGGTAAAATCATTCTGCTTCTTATCTTTTTACTTGTAATATTATTATACTACTTGTCTAAAATTGACCGTATTAGTTCAAGCACCAACTCAAATTGACATGAAATCTAGAAATCCAAAAAAAATCATTTTTAAAGTTCACTTCAATAATGTTGAAACATAGCATAAGATTATGGTAATATATAATCATGTTCCTAATAAGATCCTATGACACAATAATCATATGCCTAAGTTAACATAACTGTTATTCTTTATTTTTAGCTTATACTCCCTCTATTTTTTTTTTATCTTTCTCACTTGGAATCTTAACATTATTCATACTTAGAGAGAATCTTCTCAATTTTTCTCAATATATAAGAAAAAAATATAATCATTTGGGGTATTGTTTGATTCGTCTCAATTAGTACTTTATTAATATCCAATCATTATAATTTTTACTATATATAATGAAATATATTTAAGTTTAAAGAAGTACATTGGGAGACACGCACAGAAAAGTGAGAATGTAAAAAAAAAACAGAGGGAGTATTAATCTCAAAAGTTATGAACATATCATTTTCTTTCTAGTCCCTACATTACCCAAGTTTGGAAGTAATGAGTGTAGTACCATTATAACATAATAACACCATAATGTGCATGTAAAATTGCAGTCTATACCAATCTATTTATCTGAAATGGCACCAGCACAAATCAGGGGAGCTCTCAACATTGGATTTCAAATGGCAATCACCATTGGTATATTAGCTGCCAATCTTATCAACTACTTTGCATTAAGTATGGGTGAAAAAGGCTGGAGAATTGCTCTAGGACTTGCTGGTGTACCAGCTTTAATCATCACTATAGGGGCCTTAATTTTACCAGACACCCCAAATTCTCTCATTGATAGAGGTCACAAAGAACAGGCCAGAGATTTATTGAAGAAGATTCGTGGAACGGAGAACGTAAACGACGAGTTTGAAGATCTTGTTGATGCTTATGAGAAGTCGAAGCAAGTTGAAGATCCATGGAAGAATATCATGAAACGTCATAATAGGCCTCAACTTACTTTTGCTGTGATTATTCCTTTCTTTCAACAGATAACTGGGATTAATGTTATCATGTTTTATGCTCCTGTTCTTTTTAAGACTATTGGGTTTGGCAATGATGCTTCTCTCATGTCGTCTCTTATTACTGGAATTGTCAATGTTGTTGCCACTGCGGTCTCCATTGTTTGTGTTGATCGTTTTGGTCGAAGGGCTTTGTTCATTGAAGGTGGCCTTCAGATGATTGTTACTCAGGTATCTAATTTATGCTCTCTCCACACATTCAAAGATAATTGTCACATGAACCCTTATTACTAATTACATACTCCCTCCGTCCTAAAAAAGATGTTCTCATTTGCAATCTTAGCATTATTCCTATGCAAAGAGATCAGTCATCTAAATTCTTTCTAATATTTAAGAAAACATAGTCAATCATGTGGGATCTTGTTTGATTCGCCTCAATGAATACATTACAAAAATCAAACTTTTATAATTTTTCGAAATATATAACTAAAAACATTAATGATACAAAACGTGCATTGGTAAGCGTAAAAAGGATAAGTAGAAAACTTTTTTTGGGACGGAGGGAGTATTCAATAACCTTCCTACTTATAATTGATCTGTATGCATGCAGGTGATCATCGGTGTTGTCCTAGGCATAAAATTTGGAGTAACAGGAACAGGAACATTGAACAAGGACGATGCAAATCTTGTAGTGGCATTAATATGCATGTACGTCGCGGCATTTGCGTGGTCATGGGGTCCCTTAGGATGGTTAGTGCCGAGTGAGATCTTTCCTATGGAGACTCGGTCAGCAGGACAAGGCATCAATGTGTCTGTCAACATGTTGTTCACCTTCATCATTGCGCAATGTTTCCTTCGCATGTTATGTGTTATGAAATTCGGACTCTTTTTCTTTTTTGCGGGGTTCGTTGTAATCATGACACTCACTGTCTTCTTCTTCTTGCCTGAAACTAGAAATGTGCCTATCGAAGAGATGTATGGTGTGTGGAAGGCACATTGGTTTTGGAACAAGTTCATTCCTGATCAAATGCTTGGACACCATGCTAATAAGAATGTCGAAAAATGCTAATGAGATTGCCGGAAAATGGTTTAAATTGAAGCAAAATAACATTTTTTATGTTGCTTTGTTGATTTCTTTAAGCTATTCTTAATACTACATAAGCATACATTTTCTGATATAATACACCATGCCACCATTCCTTTGATTAATTAGAGGAAGACGCTGCTAAAAAATGTATGGCAAGTATTCTAAGATCAACCTAGCATTAAATTTAGACTAAGGGTGTGTCTTGGGTGTAACATGTTATAAAACTTCACACGTACATAATGACACATACTCTGACAAAAATGACATGGACTAAACAAATAATGACATGAATATGATGTCATCACTAGTACATAATTGACGATTTGCGTCGAATGCGAGGCGCCCATTTGCGTCTGACATGGGTCCGACGGCACAGCTCTCGACGCAAATCAGGATACATGATCTGCGTTGGACAAGCATGCGACGCAGTTTTATCACTATTTGCGTCAGACCCAGACTACCACGCGACGCAAATAACGCTTGGGCTGGGCTTGTGTTGTGGCTGCATGGCTCTACCATCTGCGTCGCGCCTTGCTCTATGTGCGACGCAAATGATCTACTATCTCGCGTCGCACATTGAGCATCATGCGACGCAGATGATAAAGCCCCTGCGCACCACGGCACCCGCGAGCCCAAGAGTCATCTGCGGCGCACATTGCTAACATGCGATGCAGATAGTAGATCATTTGCGTCGCACATAGAGCAAGGTGCGACGCAAATGATGATTTTTGAGTTTTTTTTCTTTTTTGTTTGTTTTTTTTTTCATATACAAAACCTTAAACTTCAAAACTAAACGAACATTATATTAATAATTATGAGCAGAAAATTCGGCAGAGTCTGCTTTGTAATTTGGACAACCCAAGAAATCGTTGGGAGAATTTTGCATACATAACCAAAACCTGTTCCAGTACATCTCAAAGCAACCAATATTGCAATCAATTGCAATCAGGCAACCAACAAGGTTCAATCAACAAAATATTGTTCAACCTATAAATACATATATACTAACTAGTTAGTTTGCAGCTTTGACGACCTCTAGAAAGTATTTTGCAAAAATATCTCTAAGTTCGTCGATTTCAGTTGCAGAGTATGGCTGAGGACTTGTGTAAAATCCTAGAAATATATTAAATTAGTTAATATACTTGAAAATTCTATAAGTATAAATAACGAATTCACGACATACATATACATCCTGTAAATATCTGAATCATAGTGCATGCTGACGATTTCAAGCATGTTTTTCATCACGAAATAGCCGCATTCTGCTCCTCCCGATTGTTGAGCACACTACATCAAATTTAAGATATATATTAGAATCGGAAATAAAATCCTAAATAGAATTATAAAATGTGTATCAAATACAAAACATAAGAGTTTTACCGGGATCGTTATCCAAGACAATTTAGTTCCTTTATTGGTCCTTCAAGGCGCGTGAAACTTGTATATGCACTAAGTATAGAAATTTTGTAACAATTAATTACTATAAACATTTGTAAATTATTTAAAATATCATAAAATGCATGTAAATTAATTAACATGTATAACAACTATGAACTTATGTATTCAGCTGTATCTTGATAGCTAATTTTCTTTCTCTCTGTAGCGAATCAAATATATATACCGCTTTCTTAGATAGACAAATGACAAGAAGAATCCAATGGTCCCTAAAGCATGAAACAAAATGTGATGCTCATATAACCACAAGTTCATATAGATAAAACAAAGAAAAGATTAGTTTAACTAACATACTTTTGAATATACGGACATAGGATGAAACGCATATTTTGATTCGCTTTCATTGAACTTGCCATGTAGTTGATCACGGCATCTGGTTCATTGCGTATCATGGTCGCCGAAATCATACTTGGACACATGAAACCAATAGTACCCTCTGATTCAGACTCCTCTTCCAAATACCTACACTCCAAATGCTTATACTTAGAAGAAACAATAAAAATAAATATCAATGTTAATTACTTTAGAGTTTGAGAATTCTCACATCATAAATATTTGCAAAATGGATACATTAAGCCATGCTCCCGTCAGAAATTGAAAAATATCTTGTCGCGAGCGAATGATCATTTGATCATTATCATAGTTGAAGACGGTACCCTTCATAACTTGCATACCAAAAGGCTCATCTGAGGGTCGGTTGCAAAATAATCGGTGCATATGCTTGACAATATCATCCATATTTTCCAGTGATAAGTCAATAAAAGGATCTATGTATCTATGTGCAGAATCATCAGTGCAAAGATCACTACCAACTATTTTTTTTTTCTTCTTCTTCATCGCACCTCCCTCAGGCAAATGTTCCTAATTCAATTCGACTTATTTTTAATTCATACTATATATGTATATCGATTATTTCATATATCAATCAAGCTTACATAGTATATAAATCAAGATATTAAACATAAGTTACCTGATTATCTGAGACTACAAATACCAACTCTTTCGGCCAATCTATGAATGAACCCTTAGCTTGACTGAGGTTCACGATGTATGGAGTAGGTAGTGGAACTGGAGCATCTGCGTAGTCCGGAAAAAAATTATTAACACTCACTTTCACGGTCGTAGGATGTGATGATGACGCCGGTTGTGGATGAACGGTACCATCAGCTACAATGATCGGCCCCGAGACATCTGCTAATGCCAAACGACATGGAACTTGACTCTTAACATCAAATGAGAACACAATGTCATTAATTAAGTGTTTCAGAAGCATAATATCATAATCTTAGAAGATATAAAATAAATATATACCTTCAAGTTCACAAATGGATCATTGCCCCCCGAGTGATAGCTACTAGGATCAATTGGAGTGTGAGGACTTCGGACCGGCGCATCTTCCCTTGTTTGATTTGGTACTTGAAGACCTAATTGCGCCACAAAAGCCATCAACCATTCTTGAACTATTGCATCTATCTTCGAGTTAATCTCTTGCATCGTCTGTTCTCTAACTCTTTGGCTCACTGTAGCCTCGTACTCCTGCATCTCCTTATCATCCATGCCCCTAACCTTTCGAGCAGTACTACTCCGATCAGGATCTCCCCAAACAGATGTAATCCCAATGCTACATCCAGCTGTTAACACACGCCCAGGACGGTCTTTCCTCTGTAAAGTACGTGATAGAGCATCATCCATCCGACCTGGATCAAATTCTCCTTCCTTTTCTTTCCTTTTCCAATCATCCTGCGTCCAATTAAAAAAATTCATATGATTAGTAGAATACAAGTAATTAGACAAGAATATATCATAAAATTTGAAAAATGCTTACAATTGACTCTTTTATCTTTTGTGTTTCTTTATTAGGGAAGAAAAGATTTACTTCCTTATCTTTTTTCGATCTCGCGAGAAGCCATGGCAAAGTTCGATCCGGCAAGGAGAAAAAAACTGAAGATGTGGATGAGTCAACATATGATGATGTAGATGATGAAGGGATATACCCTTTTTTTTCCAAAAATGAATCATCTCTGCATATGACTTTTGACCCAAAAAGTGAGGATGAATATTGGCAGCCTGAGACTTTCTTGTTCTTTCACTTTTAGCCTAATATGAAAACAAGTAACTAGTCAGTTTTCACAACATAAAAAATTGATTATAACATATCATGTGATTGTAACGTATATATTATATACCTTAAACTCATCAGAGCTACATTTTGTCACAAATTGCTTCCAAATCTCTTCTGTGATGAAAGGATAGAGCACGTATGATTGCTTATCATTGTTAGGCCCCTTCCTCGTTTTTGTGATCTAGCGACTCACCAATCTTGACTTGAAATCTCTCCCGCGCTTATCACAAGTAGTCAACACATCTCGTTTCTTCCTCTCATCTTCTTGTATTCTAAACTCTCTCTTCAATATACAAAATAATACACGATTAGTAACTAATAAACAAAATATCAATTAAATTAAAAGAATGACTTTTAAAATACATGTGTTACTTAATTTAGCATCTTCCCATAAACTATTTTTAAGGCCTAGTGGAACATCATCCCAACTATCGTACAAGATAAACACTTTGTCTCTACTGATTTCACCGCAATATGTCTTGTACGCACCAACATGCTCCCCAATCGGACGCATCCCCTAATCCCACTGAAGTACTCTCTGAACCCCGGGTATGGAACTAATCCCTTTTGTAGGACCTCTTGGCTTGCTCACTCTTTTCTTCCTACTACCTCCATTAGTAATCTCGGCCTCAGAACATGGCTGCCGATCATCTGATGCATCATGCATTATATCATCTTCCATCACTACACCTGAAACCAAATACAAATACCAACCAAAGACATGTTAGATTCATAAATGAAGTACTACAAAATTATTTTAACAATGCATGAAGATTATAAACAATAGTAGTTGCAATAATATTACATAAATTACCTATTTTCAGTTTTTTCTTTGACAACGTAAAATCCCTCATTATGGTCTTGACGAATGTAATTTGGGTCCAAATCTTCCCCTAATGTACTTGGAATGACTACCGACGAAGTAATAACTTCATTAAATTGTGCATCGTATTCTTCTTCATCGTGTACATCATCAATTTTAAGTATTCTCCTTTTTCCTTCAATGACAACAGACCATTTCGAATCGACAGGGTCAACCATGTAGAAAACTTGTTTTGCTTGTGATGCCAATATGAAACTATCTTCATGATGCCCTAACAGGCTGAAATTGACTAATGTAAAAAAGCCATGTTCATCCTTCTTTAAACCACGACGAATATCAACCCACTTGCATCGGAAAAGCGGAATCTTGAAGTCAACGTAGTCAAATTCTAATATCTCTTCAATGAACCCGTAGTAAGACTTCATTGTCTCAACAATTGTTCTATCCCTTCTACTTGTATACTCTAATGACAAAGCCCCCAACGTAACACCACTGTTTTGCATATTGGATTTATCATCTTGTCGCTTAGTGTAAAATGAATAACCATTGATGTCATACCCTTCATAGGAAAGAACTTGCATCATTGACCCATATGCCAACCATCTCAATGTATCCGATACATCATTTTTTGGGTTAGATAATTGGTTCATAACTCGTTCTTTAAACCAATCAACGAAAGAACGATTATGCTCAATCACCAACTCACGTTTATTCTTCAATGGATACTGAACACTAAGAACAGTCATGTGCTCATCTAAGTAAGGATGAACTTGTTTCAGATTTTCTAACACTAAATATTCTGCTTTTCTTTTCAACTCTCCATCAAGACACAATATTTTTTTACCAATGGCACCACAACCATCAAGTCTTCCTTCATGTCTAGATTTTGGCAATCCAATTGCTTGTGCAAGTGCTAAATACTGACTTACATATTCATATACTTCCTCTGCAACTGTTCTTTGGATAATATTTGCTTCTGGTATGGCTGGATTCATCACTTTGCCCTTCAAAGTACCCATATGTCTTTCGAAATGCCACATATACCTCATACAAACAGGCACACAAAGTTTAATTTCTCGGACAAGATGAATTATCAAATGAGGCATGATGTCAAAGAACGATGGTGGGAAGTACATTTCAAATCGACACATCGTCTCTATTACATCAGCTTGCAAGTTATCTAGAGTGTTAGGATCAATCACCTTGCTAGAGATAGTTCTGAAGAAGAAACACAGCTTTGTTATCGTGTATCTTACTTGGGAAGGCAAAATTCCTCGTATTGCAACAGGTAATAAATGTTGCATCAAGATATGACAATCATAAGATTTCAAACCAACGAGTTTCAAGTCTTACGAAATGGATGATCTAAAGGAAGCCATGTACGATAATGCAGGTATACATTCTTCCCACAATGATGTAACCTCTCATCAATTATATATATCCTTATCACAAATAGGGCATGCCTTTGCTCCTTTAACTGTATACCCGGACAAATTCCCATAAGCCGGGTAATCATTAATCGTGCAAAATATCATGGCACGTAATGTGAATTCAGTTTTCGCATGTGCATCAAACATTGAAACACCTTCATCCCACAACAATTTCAGATCTTGAATGAGTGGGTCAAGATACACCTATGTCGTTTCCGGGTTGGTAGGACCCGAGATAAGAAGCAATAGCAGAATAAACTTACGCTTCATACATAACCAGGGGGGGCAGAGTATAAATGGTCAGTAGAACTGGCCAAGTGCTATCCTAGGTACCTAGGGTTCCAAATGGGTTTATCCCATCTGTACAAAGTCCAAGCCTAAGATTTCGAGGTTCTTTACCAAAACTGGAAAACTTTCGGTCGATATTTCTCCATTGCGGAGAATCGGCCGGATGTCTAAGCATCCCATCTTTCTTCCTCTCATCCGCATGCCACCTTAATAATTTAGCATTATTTTCATCCGAAAATAAACGCCTAAATCTCGGAATGATTGGAAGATACCAAAGAACCTTCGCCGGAGTTTCTTTCTTTCTCACCCCTTCATCATCCTCCTTTTTCTTGTACCGAGACTCTCCACACCTTGGACACTCACCCAAATCCTTGTACTCATTTCGATACAGCACACAATCATTTTGAAATGCATGTATCTTCTCATATTCCATACCTAATGGACACAACAATTTCTTTGCCTCATAGGTAGAGTTGGGAATTTCATTCTCATCAGGTAGCAATTCTTGTAAAAAAGTGAACAAATCACTTAGACTTTTATCTGTCCAACTATGCTTCGATTTCATATTGAATAATGTAATGATGCCAGAAAGTTTAGTAAAATTCTTACACCCCGGATATATAGGTTTGTCCGCTGCACTTAAAATATTACCATACATATTCGGACGATCGGTTCCTTCATCCTCCAAATTGTGCAACATCTCATCTACCCTATCATTCTCATCATCCACCCTATCATTCTCATCATCTACCCTATCATCATCATTATTATCCTCTCCTTTTTCGATATCAACCTCAACCTCATCATCAATGTGATCAACATTCAAATCACCACACAAGCTAGTGGAGCTCATACCCTGATCATAAAACTCTCCATGCCATGTCCACCTAGTATAGTTGCTCTTAAACCCACGATGAATCAAATGATCCTTAATTTGATCCACATCACGATACCCCCTAGAGTTATTGCAATCACAACAAGGACACAAGGCAAACTTTGAACCATTTTGCGATTGATGTTCTAACGCAACCCTGATAAATTCATCAACCAATTGTAGAAATGTCGCCGAAATCCGATTACCATACATCCAGGTTCGATCCATATTCATACACTAGAGACACCAAACAAGAACACAATATATCGATCACATCATGCAAAGTGTCTTATCAAATGCAGTCATGAACATTTGGGCCCTTATCACTCCAACCTAACCCATCCTTGAGTTTCTCATCTCACTAGTGAATGAACATTTGGTTTTCAATTCTAAGAAAAATCCGGCAGCACTTCCCTACAGTTCTCCAAGTACACGATGAAGATAGGTAAACTATCCCCATAAGTACCCAGATAACGCTTAGGGAAATGAGCTAGATCTTTCTTAGAATCGAAAATCAAACATTCATTCACATCCTAAGTGAGATAAGAAACTCAAAGACAGTCCCAAACAGGGGACTATTCAAGACTTACTCCTAATGAGTAAGCCTTGAACGGGTATCTAGGCCAATGATGCACACATTGCAATTAAACAGCACAAACCAATCCATTCCTTAGATTTCCCTCCCCACCCCATTTAGGTATGTCCATATAGGTTTGGTCATAATTCAACATATACTTTCCCAATCACATAACCAAACAATTCACATATACTTTCCCAATCACATAACTAAACCATTCCTTAGATTTCTCGAACCTCCCATATAGGTTTGGTCATAATTCAACATTATAGGGACAAATAAAACAAATAAACATAAAGCAAAAGGTATAATATATACCTCTACTCTCAAGGAGCAGCGGAGACAATCACAACGAGGTGAGCTTGGAGCACCGGCAAGCCGACAAGTAGAAGATGGAATATGGCGACTGCATTAGGGCATTAACCAACCCACAAATTAAATAGTGATTAAGTCATAACTTATAAACATCAACTATCTAATATTAAGACATTACCAAATTAGAGATTAAGAAACAACATAAAGATTAAAGTAGAATTGTTAAGATCAATGGTAAAAAAAAATCATAAGCACTACAAACTACAAACTACGAACATCCTAAATTCAATCTCAAAATTCATTCCACCATATTTATCATGAGTTCAATTCTAATTTCAACCCCTTAACAAAAATCAGAACTAAAATCAAACAAACCAACTCCTAAAATAATTAAGGGAACTTGAAATACATGATTAATGTAAATTAATACAAAAAAATAACAACAATGACATACATTGCCGGCAGCAGCGGCGGCGAGTAGGTTTGCAGCGGCGGCGGCGAGTCGGACTAAGCGAGGGCGGCGAGTCGGAGTAAAAGAGAGTGTGTGAGAGAGAAAGAGAGAGTGTGTCAGAGCACCGGAGTGCAGCGGCGGCTCGCCAGCCGCAAAGAATCGCCGGCGAAGTGGGCGGCAGTCGGGAGTGGGCGAGTCGCACGAACGAGAGAGAGAGCACACGAACGAGTGAGAGAGCGCCAAATGTACTGGGCGAGAGAGAGAGAGGATCGCCGGTCGCCGGAGCGGGTGAGGGAGCGCCGGAAGGGGTGAACGAGCGCCGGAAAGGATGAGCGAGCGCCGACGAGGGGAGAAAGATAGAGAGAGAGCGCCAAAGTTTTTGAGAGTGAGTTATTTTAGGGCTCGAAAGTGTGTCTCGTGTACAGTAAATTAGTGAGAGCATTTGCGTCGCGTCCAAGGAACGTGCGACGCAGATAGCAAAAAAAACACGATTTGTGTCGCGTCCAAGATAAGTGCGACGCAGATATCGTGTGCGTTGAAAAAACGGATGAGCAGGTCATCTGCGTCGGATGCACTTCACATGCGACGCACATGAGTTATCTGCGTCACATGTATGTCACGTGCGACGCGGATAGTGCGGATAGTGCTGATAGTGCTGTATGCGGTAAGTTTGGGCCTAACAATCATCTGCGTCGGACAGGAGGCCCATCCAACGCATATAGCTTCAATGATACGCGTCGGATGGGCCTTGGGTCCGACGCACATCATAGCTTTTGCGTCGTTTGGCCTGCTGATCCGATGCACATAAGCGGCTCCTATTGCTGTTCTTAGGGTATTTGCGTCGGACATTTAATTCTATCCGACGCAAATTGTCAATTTGCGTCATTTCTTCGAGGGTGCGACGCAAATAGGCCGACACAAATCGTCGATTCTGTACTAGTGCATTTTGCCATTTATTTCATTCATTTGAGTTTTTTTAACAAAAGAACCAATTTTTTTTGTTATTACACCGTAAGTTATAGTGTAACCTTTACCGCCAAGAATTTATGTTAAACCAAAACTTCTATGTTTCTAAATTCATAATAAACTCAGAAGGATTCAAACTTGATCATAGAAAAACTAATAAAATTCATGAAGACATGCATTTTTAATTCAGAATAATTTTTTAAAAATCATATATAATTAAAGATTTACAAATACACGCACCTTTAAAATAAAAAGACTAGTAGGAAAGAATAAAGGTAGGTAATATGCTAAAATACAGAGAATATAAACATTGAGAAAAGAGATTGATACTGCAAATTCGGTGCGAAAAATATGAGGTATGAAGATCGGACTCCTATTTATACTAGTGAGACAAGAAGTACTATAGAAGTAGGACTTGGTAACAATTCTGTTCTCCAAATGTAGGACTTGCACTATTTTCCTTTCAAGAAAGTAAGAATACACGCCCCACTAACATCTACATTACAATAGGACAAATGGACAATTATAATATTAAAGAAGGAAAAACATTGTATAATTCTTCTGTAAAAATTTGATTTTAGTAATCTTAAGTGATAAAATAGTCGGAATCCGACTCAATCCAACCCAATTTCGAGACAAATTTTCCGATATAAATTGGAGAAATAAAATCCGAGTTCGAATTCGATCCATTTCAATTAAAATTTAAATAAAAATGGGTAGGATAATGATTGTAAAATTTGATCGATTTGATTGATTGTAATTCCTACCGTTGGACGACTTGGATCCATATATAGAGGCCGATGAAGAAGGCAGAGACAAAAGGCGACTATGTCCTGTTATGGCAGAAGCTTGGTGTTTGTAATACTAGCGCGATGAATACCACGCCATTTGCTGATTGGCTCTTGGAAAAATTGACAAAGATGGTCCGATATGGGTAGCTAACGGCCTAGGTGATCTACTGAGCTTTATCCTTGCTAGAGTGTGAATGATCAAACAAGCTATTGAAACGAACAATACAATGTTACACTCGATTAGTGTAAAGGGACAAGAACAATATTTATTAGTTGGGTTGGTTCTAGAGATAGATGATCGAGTAAGATTGAACACAAATGGTGTGACTAAAGGGAACCCTAGTCGAGCTGGAGCAGATGGTACAATAAGAGGAGATAAAGGATAAACACGAAGTGTTCACTGTTAATTGTGAGATTTGTAGTACTTGTACAAAGGCGGAGCTTCTAGCAGTTCTTAACATGACATTTGATAGCCTGAAATGGTGGTCACGAAAAATTTCAACTCACAGTTGACTCAAAAGTGGTAGTTCGTATGTTGGTGGAGGAAGCTGTAACTAGCTCTCCTTATATTTATATTGTCCAAATATGCAAAGCTCTAGTTACATACTCGTAAAGATTGAAAGTCTATATAAGTCACTGTTACAAGGAGGCCAATAGAGAAGCGCGGCTGATTGGTTGGCTAACTAATATGGTGTCTTATCTGACCAAAAATTAGTCATTGTTAAGTCAGTTCCTAAAAAAAATTTTCAAGTTATAATTTTATTGAAGGACCTAAGTAGAGTTGCTTAGTCGCATCTAATTCGAGAGCTTAGTTAAGTAGTCATTTAGTTTGTTTTTAGTAGTGTGTTTTTGTTTTGTTATTTTTTCTTCCTGTTTAGCTTGGTTAAGTAGTAATTTAGTTTGTCTTTAGTTGTTTGTTGTTTTGTTATTTTCTCTTCCTGTTTCTTGTTCGTCCCCTCTCAAGCACAATAAAAAAAGGACACTGCCTGTGTGGTTCAAGTGTGAAAACAAAGCACGTGTAGAGATGAACTTAAGAGGTGGAAGGCACATGCATGATGCAATTTAGTTAGGATCGAAGTTCTATACTTACGGGTCAACTTCATTCGTTTCATACTATAATCTTTACCCCATTTCTATTCTTCCAAAGTTCCAATATTGGTTCCTGCGCCATCTTCTTCCCTCAGATATATTTTATTTCCCTTATTCTTTCTTCTCCCTAGACCATTTTGTTTTTATGGTCCTGTACTCACGTACCATGTTATTGGATCCTATATATATCTGGTCATGCAAAGATGCTAATCAATTATTTATATCATTGTATTGGTTTAGCTTTAACCGTGTGTGGATTTAAACGTCCACCGGCCTATCACCTATGCCTTTTTCCTCTCCAAAATACCCCTATACACGTTTGAAACTTAAAAAAAAATGGATTTTTTGGTGCTAAAAAACATACTTCCTCCGTTTGAAATAAATAAAACGTTTTTCTATTCTATGTGAGAGTTTTTTTTTAGAAATGTCTCATTTAATTCGAACGGATGAAGTATAATCTTTGTGTTATGCTTAAGAGTCCGTGCATAATGCATGCCTCTTTAGGTTATTACCCCAATGGAAAGTGAATGTTGGAGTATATAATGAGATTTTACAGCTTGACACAAGTTTTTGTATAAGATGATGGGTATATATTTATTTATTGTATAATGAGATAACTTTTTCCTCGATATAAACGAGTCGATCACTTAACCTTGTATAAAAGTGATTTATTTAAGGTAAAAAGCTAATTGCACTGTCAGACAAGGATAACTCTTTATCCTAAATAAGTCACATATATATAAGTAAAAGTAATCCATTTAAGATTGAAACTTACCTTTATTTTAAATGACCCCTTTTGACTTGAAAAGTGACCAATTTTGATTTAAAAGTGACCCATTTTGGCTCAAAGTGAACTAGTTTAAAATAAATTTATTGTACACCTAGTGCATACAATACTAATTGGTAGCTTTATTATTGAGAAACCAACTGTTTTAACAAATTACGCAAGTGGGCTTAATTTGCTTGGAGATGCGGTTGACAATTAACTTGCAATATTAGGCAAAATAAATGGGGGAAATATAATGCAGAATTAAAGAAATAATACAAGGCAATTTTACATGGAAACCCTCTAGATGGGGAGAAAAGTACAAAACCACGGGGAAAATCGGTGTTCTGCTAATCCACTATAGTAATATCAATTTGTAGTACAAGTAGATTGTATTTGCCAAATTGCCAGAAAGAACGAGCAACTCAGGTTTTAGAGAGAGATGGCAAATTAAGAATGTGAAAGAAAAATGATGGAGAGAGTGAGGCGTAATAGAGTTTTTAGGGTTATGAGTGAGTGGAAGAGCGTTTCTTTTACATGATTTATAATAGGAGTATTTATAGTATAAAGAATGATGGTTTAAGCAAAATCTTTCAACTTGCCCCAACTTGTTAGTTTTGACTTTTTAGGGATTCCCCTTAATCTTCTTAACAACTTGCCAACTGATTTGACCACTGACTTGTTGTTTGCCTCTTTCTCCTCTTGCCACTATTTTAGGAACTGCCACAACAACCTGCCATGTTGGCAATTTGTGCTTAATTCTATCTTCAAACTAATCGCCTGTTGCCAAGTGGCAGTGCAGAATAACTGTATTGCTGCCAATGATTGATTGCCATGTGTAAATAGATTTTTACCCCATAACACCAACCATTAAGATTTAATATTAAATAAAAATATACTTCTTTTTGTATTCACATGCTTGCAACATTGTGAGGCCGGTACAATTTTTATGATCTTATGTTGTGAGGAGAGAGATATAGAAAGTGGTAAGACAATTGCCAATGTGAAAAGAAGAGAGATAGAGAGAATCTGCTCACTGATTGAAAAATGTTACACTGTTGTGAAACTTGTTAATCAAATTAAGAAAAGAGTTAAAAAACAAATTTAAAAAGGGTGGAAATATTTAAAACTTCATCGTCATTTAGAAACACACCAAGCATATATTTTTTTCCATCGTTGAGATTTTAATTGTAGCTATAAACATACATACTTCATCCATTTCACTTTAGATGTTACAGTTTTAAAATCATGGACTCCTAGGAAACTTTTGGAGAGGAGAGAGATAGAGAGAAAGAAAACAAAAGAGTCCCATGTGATAGGAGAGAGATAGAGAGAAATTATTACCCAAAATGAAAGTGTAACATCTAATTTGAGACATCCTACAATAGAAAGTGTAACATCTAAAAAGAAATAGAGGAAGTACATATAAAGGAGGCATTGTATGACAGTTTAATCTTATAGAGGAAGTACTTATAAAGGAGGCATTGTATGACAGTTTAATCTTATACGTGAAGATCTCTTGAAAAAAGCATTATAATAACAAGTCTAAGAAAATGACCTCTACATTAATAATAAGTAAGAAATTATCCACCATTATCAATCAAATACATTATTGTTATAATTTTATATATCTTTTTATAAAAAATATTATAGATCGTAAATTTTAAGGTGTATTTTCTTTTTTAAAATTTGAATCAAAATAAGTTGAACAAATTACTAACTTAAAGTCTCATAGTCCTTACATATATGTACCTTTCATTTTTATGTTAATTTGATTGTAAGGGAGTTTTATAATTAACTATTCTTAACATAGTTACATTAGCTATCTATATATATCTTTTCAAATTTAACTAATTCTTCAACTAAAAAATACTTAATAATTTTCCTAGCTATATTTTTAATTACTTATCATCATTGTTACTCCAGTTTAGGTGAAATTTTTAGAACATGTAAATATTTAATGACCCATATTATATATATTTTCTGAAACATCAGTTTGTATGTTAACCAAATCCTAATCAGCCAGAGAAGATAGGACGCTCAAAAGGAAAAAGAGGAAAACTAATCTAAGCATGTTGTGCCAAATTTAATGGGCTGATTAGAAGGACTGAAGGAGATTGAAGAAGATATGTAATACGAAATTACGAGATGATCATTTTATCATGGGAGTATTATTCAAAAAGTTTGTTTGCTTGAGTAGTATGCGTAAGTGGTACGGACATGGACTTTTTTGTGTTGGTGTTTTCATAATGCAGAATCTATTTGCAACTTGATCTTTGGTTGGGCTCCAGGCTTCTATGTATTGATCAATGGAAATTCTTTACTAAAAATACTGACCATAAATATAAAAATAGTATGATGACATGGTGGCCAACAATCTTGGCGACAGTGTAGTACTTGTCATCTAAAATTTGCAGAAGAGCAAAAGATTATAAATAAAAACATCCAAGTAGGCCATGCACTGTTTAGGAATCGTACACACTCCTGTCATTATTTATAGAGTTTCATTACATGGTTTGAAATTGAATAATAGTGCACCATAAAATGGAGATAAGAAATTGTTTTACCAACTCATACGCCACTAAGAAACGGAAGGCCATAACATTGACGATGAAATCTCATATATTACTAGGGTAATATGGTAAAAAAAAAAAAAAAAAAAAAAAACATAAGGTGAGCTAATTTAGAACCTAGTGAGATACAGGCCCGGCCCTGGGGTTGTTTTGAGGGGCAACCGCCCAGGGCCCATCAATATTAGGGCCCAGTTTTGATTTAAAACTTGTAATAAAGGTAAGAAACAACAACCATAGTAAACAATATGAAGTTTGGCTTGGTGGTTTGCTTTACACTTGTTAGTCTAGAAGACAAGGGTTCAAATCCCATAAGGATAGAAAGTTTGCTTTTTTATTTTTTTGTGCAATGGTTTTCTATATTAAACTTCTTTTTACATTTTTTTATCTACATTTTTTCTTTTTATACCCTCTGTCCCACAATATTTTTTTTACACTTTTTTATTTTTATTACTTACCCTTTGCAATTTTATTTTTGGATACAACCCATTGTTATTTTAATCTTTTTTTTCCTCAACAAACATGAACCACCGTTCTCTCTTCTCCAAGTAAAATAACCAGTTTGCTATCTCTCATATCTACCTTTACTTTAATAAAATAACAATTGATACTAATCCTTTGAAGTTATGTATCTTTATAGGTGTAAGAAGTGATTTTAGACGAAGGAAGTAATTCATTTTACAAGTTCCCATTATTTATTTTAACATATTTCTCATTTTGGCTTTAATACTATTTAGATATATGACTTTCACTATTTATTTTGATGTGTGCTTAAGAAAAAACATAGTGTACTTATTTTGTCGTGTAATTGTCAAAGGAAGTACTAATTAGTCGCGAAAATTTTGTTTGCCACTATATATAAGAGGCCTTGAGATTTAGTTTCGCCCCGGGCCTATAAAATGTCAGGAACGGCCCTGGTGAGATACTTAATTAAATTCACCATTACAGTATGAGTTCTTATATATATGTATTCTTGGCCGGTTGCCGACCAAGAATACATAATACAATATTAAAATCTTTTACTAACATTTATGAATACGAAGTTTTTCTTTTTTTGTGTGTGTGGAGAGAGATGGAAAGATATTAAGATAGAGAGCTTTATCTATGATGACAAAGGAGTTCAAATCTTTTAAAGAGTTTCTATTTTAAGGAGAAACTAAAAGTAACAATATTTACAGCTATATTCAAAAAGCACATTTTAACATTAAAATCAGCATATTAAATTTCTCGCATGTTCATATAAAAAATACAAGACTACTGGAAAACAAGTGATATTAATATCATCTAAAAATAAGACTACAGGAGAATATCTCACATTGTCAAAGTACAATGTTCTACCCATATTAATCTGTACGTAGCTCCTAGGATGACTATATATTGGGTAAAATTGGCACCCTAACCTCCCCAACTAACTTGTTAGTTGTTACAACTACCATTTATGAAATTAAAGGTATGCACATATATATCGCTCGCTTTTTTCATTCTCTTCTCTCTTGCCAACAGCATTATGGCTTTTTGATTGTGTGTAATAACCATTCTAAGCTACGTCTAAACCTTACACAAGAGCCACATCTAATTTGTATCAACTTCACCCTAAAACGAAGAACAGATTGTTGCCGCAAAACAAGAAAAGAAGGAATCTTATATGCCAGCTGGAAGAAGTATACATTTTGTTATGTCTTAAAACAATAATGCTTTTGATAGACATTCCTATCATGGAGCATCAAAGAAATTTATTACGGCATCTTAAGGAACTAAAAGTTACAAGTGGGATATGTTTAGCATTAGGTACTATGTGTTAGAGCATTTATAGTTAAATGTGTTCGTTGTTAATATGTGATGTTTGCGTTTCGATGTTGTGGTGTAATGAAACGTAGTTAGTTAGAAGGAAATAACGAAAAGGCATGAAGAGCGCTCGCTCTACGGGAGCGTCCGCACAAAGTAGGCAGGAACATGTAGAAAATGTTCCAGCAGGCTAGGAGCGCCCGCTCCTCCTTGGAGCGCCCGCTCCACTGAGGAGCGCCCGCTCCCAACAGGAGCGCCCGCTCCTTGTTCGTCAGTTTTCTGACGAATCAATTCGTCTTGCGAATTGGTGCTTGTCTTTTCGTCTGAATGGTTGCATGCTTTCGGGCTTTTCTTCTGTAAATCTTCCAAGGTATATAAAGGAAGATTTCACATATTGGGATGTGATATTCATTCACAAACTTGCCTTAGGAGATTTATTTCTAGATTTCTCTCCTTGTTCAAAGTGAAACACAACCTTCAAACACATTGTAGTGAATGTAGTTTGTCATCAATCAAACTTCATTGAACCTTCTTCGTATCTCACAGGAGTTTACCGTGAACCTTGTTGATCATAGTGGGTCGGTAAAATTCTTGTAGGAAAGCGTATATTTACGTGCTTGGAAGTACCATCCGGTTTCCCACAAGTTCCTCATACATTATACACTTATAACAATCTACAAGAATTTTATCTTGAGTGATGGCTTCCTTGAAAGAGATGACTACGAATTTCCAGAAATTGGAAAAGTTTGAAGGCATTGGATATCGCCGTTGGCAAAAGAAGATGCATTTTCTGTTGACCACATTGAATGTGGTGTATGTTCTTAGCACCCCCATGCCACCATTGCCGGAAGAAGGCAAAACCGAAACCCCGGAGCAAACTCGTGCAAGAACTAAGTGGGAGAATGATGATTACATTTGCCGGGGCCATATCTTGAACGCGATGTCGGACACCTTGTTCGATCTTTACCAATATGTTGAGAGCGCCAAGGAACTTTGGGATGCTCTTGAGGCAAAGTACATCGCGGAGGACGCATCAAGTAAGAAATTTTTAGTTAGCAATTTTAATTCTTACAAAATGATTGATGGTCGTTCCGTTATGGAACAATTTCATGAGGTTCAACATATGTTGAACCAAATTAGACAACAAGGAATGGTGATGGATGAATCCTTCTCGGTTGCATCCATCATTGACAAATTACCCCCATCTTGGAAGGACACTAGAAATTCTTTGAAACATAAGAAGGAGACCATGTCCTTGGTAGATTTGGGTGCCCATCTCCGCATTGAGGAGGGCATCCGGTCTCAAGATGTCTCTAAGGACCCAAAAAGTGGTCTGGTTTCTTCTATCAACATGATGGAAGAAGGGCAATCAAGTGGGACTAAAAATTCCAAGAAACGCCCATGGAAGTCCAACAAAAATCACCCCCGGAATGATAAGAAAAAAGGCAAGGCTATGTCTTGTTGGGGGTGTGGTGGTTCTCACATGAAGAGGAATTGTCCCTCTTTGGCTAAGAAGAACAAGGATCAACCTAAGGTTGATCCCCATCAAGGTCGGTTGCACATGATGTTTCTTTAAATGAAGAAATGAATTTTATTGCAATGATTTCCGAAATCAATGTGGTGCGGGATGATGATTCTTGGTGGGTGGACTCCGGGGCATCAAGACATGTGTGTAAAGACCGTCATTTTTTCAAAACTTATCAAGCTTTGGATGATGGACCGGTCTTATACATGGGAAATGACTCTACGGTAAAGGCAAAAGGAATAGGCCAAGTGGAGTTGCTCCTCACTTCCGGGAAGACTTTGACTTTGAGAGAAGTTGTGTATGTACCCGAAGTTAGGAAAAACTTGATGTCCGGAGGTTTACTAAATAAGTACGGCTTCAAAATGGTGTTTGAGGCCGATAAGTTTATTTTAAGTAAGGGTGGTGTATTTGTAGGACAAGGATACTTTTGTAATAATATGTTTAAACTTTCAATTGATTATAAAAGTGTGAATTCTATTTACATGGTGGATGCTTCTTCTCTATGGCACAATCGTTTATGTCATGTTAATTATCGTAGATTATATGATATGTTTAAAGATGGTTTGATTCCTAAAGTTGACATGAATGTAGAGAAGTGTAAAACATGCATGTTAAACAAAATTACAAGAAATCCTTTTCCTAGTGTTCAAAGGCAATCAAACAAGCTAGAATTGGTGCATAGTGATTTGTGTGATTTTCATAGCACACCATCTTTGGGAAATAAGAAGTATTTAATAACCTTCATTGATGATTTTTCTCGATATTGCTATGTGTACTTGTTGTTTTCTAAAGATGAGGCACTTGATAAGTTTAAGATTTATAAGACCGAAGTTGAATTACAATCTAATTTGTTGCTTAAGCGATTTCGGACTGATAAGGGTGGGGTATATTATGATCCTACTTATTTTTCATCTATTGGAGTCATTCATGAAACAACCGCTCCGTACTCACCACAACAAAATGGGATTGCGGAACGGAAAAATAGGACCTTAAAGGAAATGGTTAATTCCATGCTATCTAACTCGGGTTTGAGTAACGGGTTTTGGAGTGAAGCCATGCTAACGGCTTGCTATATCTTGAATAGGGTTCCAAATAAAAGGAACAAGGTTACCCCATATGAACTTTGGTTTGGTAGGAGGCCTAATCTCAATTACCTTCGGGTTTGAGGTTGTAGGGCTATTGTAAGGTTACCGGAACCAAAAAGGAAAGCCTTGGGTGAGAAGGGAATTGATTGCATATTCATAGGTTATGCGGAGCATAGTAAATCCTATAAGTTTTATGTCTTAGAGCATAATGATTTTGTCTCAATACACTCGGTGATTGAGTCAAGGGATGCAATCTTTGATGAGAATCGTTTTTCATCAATTCCTAGACCAAGGGACTTACCAAGCTCTAGTTCAACCGTTGATATTGATCTTCCTAGTACATCAAATCCTATTACTTCAAATGAAGTTGTTGATGCTAGTGAAGATCATGAAGCTCCTTCTATTCCTGAAATTAGGAAAAGTAAAAGAGCAAGGAAAGAGAAAGACTTTGGCCTGGATTTCCAACTTTACTTAGTGGAAGGATCAAGGGAATCTCTTTGTTCTCAAACACTTTATTGTTTTAGTGTTGAGGAGGATCCTAGGACGTATAGTGAGGCTATGAAGTCTCATGATTCGGCTTTTTGGAAAGAGGCCGTGAATGATGAAATGGACTCAATAATGGGGAATAATACATGGGTTTTGGCTAATTTACCGCCCGGTTGCACACCACTCGGTTGTAAGTGGATTTTCAAAAGGAAAATGAGAATCGATGGAACCGTTGAAAAGTATAAGGCAAGACTTGTAGTCCAAGGCTTTAAACAAACTTACGGTGTCGATTACTTTGATACATATGCTCCGGTGGCAAGAATTACCACCATTAGGTTGTTAATGGCCTTAGCGGCCATTCATAATCTAGTAATTCACCAAATGGATGTCAAAACAGCATTCCTTAATGGTGAATTGGAGGAGGAAGTGTATATGAAACAACCGGAGGGCTTTGTTGTCCAAGGACAAGAAAAGAAGGTGTGTAAGCTTATTAAATCTTTGTATGGACTTAAACAGGCACCAAAACAATGGCATCAAAAGTTTGATGATGTTGTCTTGGCTAACGGTTTTAAAATAAATCAATCCGATAAGTGTGTGTATAGCAAATTTGATAATAATGGTAAAGGTGTTATGATTTGTCTATATGTGGATGACATGCTTATCTTTGGGACTGATTTGGAGCAAGTCATTAAGACTAAGGAATTTTTCTCTTCAAGTTTCTCCATGAAAGATATGGGAGAAGCGGATGTTATTCTTGGGATTAGAATAAGGAGAGAGAATGGCTCAATTTCTTTGTCACAATCTCATTATCTTGAGAAGGTGATTGAGAGGTTTAATGGATCAAAGAGTGCTCCATGTGCTACTCCGATGGAACCAAACACTAAGTTGGTTCGGAATAGTGGTAATCCGTCTCTCAATTGGATTATGCTAGTTTAATTGGATGCTTGATGTATGCTATGACTAGTACTCGGCCGGATATAGCATTCGCGATTGGCAAGCTAAGTAGGTATACTAGTAATCCTAGTATGAAACATTGGCAAGCCTTAAGGCGAGTATTGAGATACTTGAATAAAACTATTCATTTTAGTTTGACATTCAAGGGAGATCCTTCGGTGTTAGAAGGTTACTCGGATGCTAGTTGGATAACCAACAAAGAAGACTACTCGTCTACTAGTGGTTGGGTGTTTCTTCTTGGAGGAGGTGCCATCTCTTGGGCATCTAAGAAGCAAACATGTATTACCGATTCAACTATGGCATCGGAATTCATAGCATTAGCCTCGACTTGTAAGGAGGCGGAATGGCTAAGGAATTTGATAAGTGAGGTGGATCTATGGCCTAAACCCATGTCTCCTATTGCAATTCATTGTGATAGTGCTTCCACCATTTCAAAGGCTTATAGCCAAGTGTATAACGGCAAATCTCGACACATTGGTGTGAGGCACAGTTATGTGCGTGAGATGATCCATGATGGAGTCGTTACTATTGATTTTGTACGGTCTAATGTGAACCTAGCGGATCCGTTCACTAAACCATTGGCAAGGGAAATGGTGTACAAAACGTCAAAAGGGATGGGAATGAAGCCCATGCATAAGTCACAAGTGGAGAAAACTCAATTCACGTCTTGTACAACGCAAGATCTTGGATTCAACGAGGATCAAACTTGATTTGTGGCTTGTAGCACTCAAAGAGTTACATCCCAAGGTGGGTGCTTGTTTCTACAATGTTTTAGGATGATTTTAATATCTTAATAAACCTTTGACTAGTTGCTCATGTTGTAGGAGCATGTTCATTAAGGTTTACCTATGTGAGTAAGAAGTTTGGCCGCTTCACCAAGTTCGGGGCTTGACTTGGAACACTCATGAATCGGATATGAACTCAAGGCCTTCAAAGGAGTTGTTATTTACATGTGTGTTTGTGTAAGCTTGTGTGTGTAGCTTCTTCAATATTTCGTATGATTGAGTGATTCAATGCTTAGTCAATCATTCAATCGAAAGCTTGTAAAGAATCCTATACTAAGTGGAAATTCAATCTTAAAGATATTTTCATTTATGCATAAGTTTAATTGTTTTATCTTGTTTGCAAGTGAACGGACTTCAAAGCATTTATACTATAAATGGAGGAGGATTGTTAGAACATTTATAGTTAAATGTGTTCGTTGTTAATATGTGATGTTTGCGTTTCGATGTTGTGGTGTAATGAAACGTAGTTAGTTAGAAGGAAATAACGAAAAGGCATGAAGAGCGCTCGCTCTACGGGAGCGTCCGCACAAAGTAGGCAGGAACATGTAGAAAATGTTCCAGCAGGCTAGGAGCGCCCGCTCCTCCTTGGAGCGCCCGCTCCACTGAGGAGCGCCCGCTCCCAACAGGAGCGCCCGCTCCTTGTTCGTCAGTTTTCTGACGAATCAATTCGTCTTGCGAATTGGTGCTTGTCTTTTCGTCTGAATGGTTGCATGCTTTCGGGCTTTTCTTCTGTAAATCTTCCAAGGTATATAAAGGAAGATTTCACATATTGGGATGTGATATTCATTCACAAACTTGCCTTAGGAGATTTATTTCTAGATTTCTCTCCTTGTTCAAAGTGAAACACAACCTTCAAACACATTGTAGTGAATGTAGTTTGTCATCAACCAAACTTCATTGAACCTTCTTCGTATCTCACAGGAGTTTACCGTGAACCTTGTTGATCATAGTGGGTCGGTAAAATTCTTGTAGGAAAGCGTATATTTACGTGCTTGGAAGTACCATCCGGTTTCCCACAAGTTCCTCATACATTATACACTTATAACACTATGATGTGAGTGGAGTATGTTAACATATGAACTCCTTAAAAAGGAAAGGACACCTTATGAGTATAGCAGTATAGGTAGTACTATACTAATGTTTTGGGCAATTTCACACAAAGATTAATTAGCCTGGCAAGGGGGTTGACAATTAAGTTGCAATACGAGCAAAAAAATACGTAAAGTAAAGTGCAAATTATAGTAAAGAACACAATACAATTTTACGTGGAAACCCTTGGAAAAGAGGGAAAAACCACGGGAGCACTACTACATAATTGACCTATTGTAACACTCTATGGTAACACATTTTGAGATTTAATTTTCATTGACATATATGTAACACTTTTGTACCACTTTCTTGTTATGTAACAATGATGTGTAATACTTTATAATAGGTAACACTTTTTCCGTAGGTAACACTCAGATCGTAACACTTTTTGATATGTAATACTTCACAGTAACACTTTTACAGTAGGTAACACTTTGATCGTAACATTTCACGGTAACACTTTTTATATGTAACATTTTAACTCTTTAAGGTAACACTTTTTGATATGTAAGTCTTTAAGGTGAACCTTTTCATAGGTAACATCTCAATTTTACATGGCAACACTTTTTTTTAAGTAACACTTATAATATTTTAGATAACATTTTATTGTGTTGCGTGTTTATTTAATTTCTACATTAACACTACTTATTGATTTTTTTTTTTTTTTGAAAAAACATTTGCTCAGTTCTTATATTAATTATCAATTTAATTACGTATCGAATGTCTTTGTCTTATTTGGGTTGCAATATGAATCTTGATTTAATTGTTACTAAAGATTTCTATTAGTTAATTAGCATCGATATCTTTGAATAAATTATATGGACCAAGTCATATTTCTAAGTTTATATATTTAAAAGTTAATCTATTTTGATGTTATTATATTAATTTTATGAAATAAAACTCCATAATACACAGTTAAATATTTATTGTATTATGAGTTTTGTATTTGGCTCAAATACGAAACCAAACTTTTGTTTTCACCTCTCAAACTCGGTTTTGCCTTCCTCATTCTTTTCGGGTTTTGGAAAGTAAACCCCTCAACCCTCAACACTCAACCCTCAAACCCTCACACACACTCTCTCGTCCTCCTACGGTCCTACCTGTGTTGCTGCCTCGAACCACCGTTGGTCGCCGAAGCCATTGCGGCGCTTCTCATCTTGTTTACTTCCTCTCTACCGCTCGCATCTCCCTTTCTCTCCTGTTTCGTGCTGTTCCCGCTACCGTAGTCGGAGCTGTGTGAATTGATACTGCCCTCTTGGGTGATGCGCTGCCCTGAATGCGGTGGCATGATATGGCGGAGGTACTGTTAGTTTTGATCATCCTTCCAGGCAGTTAGTTTTGATTTAAATTTTTCAAGCGTTTAAATCTTAGTGTTCGATTTTTTTTGTTTTATTTTACAATTGATCATGTTCAATGTAAAATTTTGGTATGGGGTTGCTCAATTTGTTTGATTTGATTCGTTAATTTGATTTGTGATCATGACAGTGGAATTTGATTTGGGGTATGCGGTTAGTTATTATTTCGGGTTGCTCAATTTGTTTGATTTGATTCGATAATTTGATTTGGGGTTGCTCAATTTGTTTGATTTGATTCTATAATTCGATTTGGGGTATGCTGGTTAGTTGTTATCTGTATAGACTTATTTGTGATGGTTGAATCAGAACGATCCTTACCTTTTCGTGCTTTACTGGGTTGAGTACCTCAGCACTTGCTTAGGCATCCTTTTTCTTATCTGTACGAACTAAGCCAGAAAGTGAGGTTCGAGTGCCACCAAAGTTGTCTTACTTGTTCTCTGTTCATTTACCACAACATCACTACTATAAAAGCAATTGAGAGTGCTAGAATCATTTGATTTGTTCAAATGTTGTTTCTCAAGTAGATATGTTGGCGCTTGGCAGGATTTGTGAAATGCTGAAGGTACTGTTTCCACTGCTTACAAGCTGTATCTAAACCTGCGCTTAGTTCAGCCGGCTGAGCTGCTTGAATCCCCTCTCTCTCCTTTGACTGGGATGATTGGCCGTCCAAGTCCTCATGCTCAGAGTCACTGACCCTTTCAAGTTCTTTGCTATCAGACGATACCGCTATGTGTTTCTTGCTATCAGCCGATGTTTCTTTGCTAGATATAGGTCTCTCATGATTGTTAGTCTCACCACCTGGTGTTATATGTGACAAGTGGAATGAAGCGCTTTTCCCATCACCAACCAGTTCTTTCACTGGGATATAAAGTGGAACAAGTGAGACATTAATATGACCTTGCTAGTTCAACTTCATTGTCATACATACCAAGACATATATACGTGCATAATACATTTAGTACTAGCTGTCGTGCAAGAAAGAAAAAAGACTTGTTTAAGCACTAAAGAAGTTGGAGAGAACGAGTGTGTTTTTTTTTTTGAGTTCTTTGCATCCTATATTGCAACACAAATGTATTGGCCTGATAGTTATATCAGTTACAACGTCTTTTTGTTAGGAAGTAAGATCAATATGGGAGGTTATTGAGTGATTATATTTACGGCTCATGAACTTTGAGAAGAATAATATGATTGTGATGATGGCATATGCATATAATATATAGTATAAACTATTTCACATGATCTAATTATGTTAGTAATTGCTATATAAACTTTTTATACATTCTGGTTGGATTCTAAGATTTCTGACACTAGGTTGTGCCCTTGCTGAATATCATGATCTGCACATACGCTAGTCAATATTTATGGAGCTCTAGCAGGTAATTAGGTGAGCTCTCTAAGATTCTTTACTAGATTCAGAGACCAACTACCCTGTTCTTTTCCTAGAGGTCTACAACGCCTTGTTATGCCTCATACATTTACTGTACTTGTTTTTCTTTTCACAACAAGTATATCACTAGTCTTGTTATCATATAAGACTTCGAAGATTATTTTTTTTTGTTCTTACTGCAGGAGAATAAAGATAATGGATTAGAATAGCAAGTAGGCATGATGCTTCGAGAAACATGCATGCATGGATTGGGCGATGGAATTGAAGACGAAAGGAAGAAATGACCTTAAGATTGATTTAGGTTTATTTTGGGAGAGTTATGTATATTATCAATGGATTTTCATATCAACTATTTATATTTTGAACGCAATAGTATGTTGTCAATTAATGAATACTACTCTTTGCTCAATCTTTATAATGACCATAGAGTATTTGTAATAATTTATATTTATAATATCATTCTATTTCTTCTTCCTTTATTACGTTTGTAAGTTATAGTATTATTATCATTGTATATGTGCCAACAAATAAAAAAATGTTATTATCGATAATATTATGCCAGCTTAAAAAAGTGATACATAATATACAACAGAGTGCTACATAAGATAGTTGACAATGATACATAAGGTCTAATAAACTGTTACTTATTAGCAAAAGAGTCAATTGAAAAGTGTTACTAATGACAAAAAAGTGATACATTAGAAATTATAAGTAACACTTTGTAAATGTTACAATAAGTGTTCAAAAGTGTTACTTAAGAGCACTTAAGGTATCACTTGGAAAAGTGTTATCATAGGTTTCCATAAGTGTTACCTTAGAGCATAGGCGACACGAGCAGATGTATCACCCAGAAAAGTGTTTCCTATTTTCTATAAGAACACTTTCAACCTTTTATGCAGCACTTATTGGGTGTTACCTAAGGCCAATAATGCACTAGTGGAGGATGATATCCTGCACATTCACAATGTAGCAGTTTCTAGTACAAGTATACTATTTTTGCCTAATTGGCAGAAAGAACGAGCAACTCAAGTTTTAGAGAGAAAGAGAAGGCAAACTAAGAATATGAAAGAAAAATGATGGTGAGAGTGAGGCGTAATAGAGTTTTTAGGGTTATGATTGAGTGGGAGAGAGTTCCCTTTTTTTTACATGGTTTACAATAGGAGTATTTATAGTAGAAAGAATGACGATTTAAGCAGATCTATCAACTTGCTTCAGCTTGTTAGTTGCGACTTTCTAGGGATCTTCCTTGATCTTCTTTGCCAACTGATTTGACCACTAGCTTGTTATTTGCCTCTTTCTCCACTTGCCACTATTTTAGGAACTGCCACAACAACCTGCCACATTGGCAATCTCAACTTCCATCTTCAAACCAATTGCCTGCTGTCAAGTGGCAGTGCAGAATAATTGTTTTGCCGCCAATGATTGATTGTTATGTGTAAATGGATTTTTACCTCATAACAATAGACCCCAATTTCCTGATTTGGATGAAGCAAATAATGCTGAATTAGGAAATTCAGCTTCAAAATGTTGGTTGATTGCGTATGAGATTATTGCACGATGTTTATCGAAAGTGAATATGCCCCTCGATATTTTGCCATTTTTATGTTTCTGCTGGAAGCATTTCGTCATGCATTTTGTATGTCATTTGCTGGAAGCAATTTGTATATGATTTCCGTATGTTGTTTGCTGGAAGCAATTTGTATATGTTTCTTGGATGTCTGTTTGAAATTTACTTTTGTTTTGCTTGTCATTTCGTTCGCAATGACGTGTTTCATTTTTGTCATGCATGCATGTGTTTTCGTTTTGAAGTTTGCATTTCATATACCTTTATTTTATAATGGGATATTATCTCAGATAACCCTGACTTATAGGCCTTTTTCCAATATAACCCTGACTTTGACAGCCCTGTCTCTGATAACCCTGAACTTGGTTTTTGTCATTAAACTGGACGGAATTTGTAACGCCGTTAACTAGGTTTGACTTTTGCTAAATTCATCTCTTTCTCTCTCTTGTTCTTCATCCCTTCTCTCTTTTGTTCTTCATCTCTTCATCAATTTTTCCCAAATTCATAACAAAATCCAAATTTTTCCCAAACCCAATTACCCAAAATCATAACAAAATCCAGATTTCCTCCAATGGGTGTTCTTAGAAAAAATAAAAAAATTGTGTTATTGAACACCTCTGTCCTGTTCTTCATGTTCTGTCACATATCTTCATCTATCAAACCCTGAAATTTCCCCTCAAAATACATCAAACCCATAAATTTTCTCATTTCAATCTCATCTTATCTTATCTCAAGTAGCAGCGGCAAGTAGCAAGTAGCAGCGGCAAGTAGCAACGGCAGAACACGAAGAAGAGTCGCCGGAGAAGAAGAAGAAGAAGAAGAAGAAGAAGAAGAAGAAGAAGAAGAAGAAGAAGAAAGGGTTCGGACTCCGTTCTCTCTTCGACCTCCTGTTATGGGCAGCAACCCAACAAAATTTCGGATCGACCTCTATTCTCTCTTCGACCTCCATTCTTCCACCATAGCCGACACCCACTGCACTACCACCATAGTCGGCACCTTCGAAATTCCATCGACGTGAAAACAAAAGCAAGGGAAAGGGAGGCGAGCTGCAACGTCTTGTGGTGGGAGTCAGGGGCAGCAACGAAGCAGAGGAGGAGAAACTCGGGGCAGCAGCGGCAACGTCTTGATCTTTGCCTTTTCTCTTTTCTAATTTCTCATTTCTTGAATTTGATTTTGTGGCTTTTTGTTTTGTGATTTCTTGGATTTCTTGAATTTGTGGCGTAATTAAGTGATTTCTTGAATTTGATTTTGTGCCTTGTTGTTTTGTTTTGTTATATTTTGGATTAAAGTTTTGATTTGGAGAATTGATTGAGAAAAAAAAAGAGAATGATGGGCTTGAGAAGAGATGAAGAACAAGAGAGAGAAAAGATGAAGAACAAGAGAGAAAAAGAGATGAATTTTACAAAAGTCAAACAAAATTAGAGAGAACTTAACGCCGTCTCTAATTCCGTCCAATTTAATGACAAAAACCAAGTTCAGGGTTATCGGAGACAGGGCTGTCAAAGTCGGGGTTATATTGGAAAAAGGCCTATATATCAAGGTTACCTGAGATAATATCCCTTTTATAATTTGTGTAGGCATTTTTCCTTTCTTTTGAAAGGTCATACCAATCGTTGCTTACGCATGTTTTGTGATCGAGAGAAATTGCCATCAGATATTGTTTTGTAATCGGGCGAAATTGTCTTCAGTTATTGTTTTGTAATCGGGCGAAATTGGCATTGGATATTGTCGCTTTGGGGTGTGGAAGTTAATTTTGTCATGTGAAGTCTAATTGTGATGGCTTTGTCATCTTTGTTTAGCCTTTTCCATTGGACAATAGTTTTCAAGTGTCTTGCAAAACAAATTTGGTTAAAGGATATGCTGTTGGTGAGGCCAACGATCATCCAATGCCCAAATAAAGAAATGAAAGTGAAAATACAAATATAACATGTTAGTCTTTTTGTATACGAAAAATGAATGCTTGATTTGCTATGTTTGTCTAATGCGCCATGAAAACGCTTGTCTGATCAGCCGTGGGAAAATGCCTATCTGATCCGCCATGGGAAAACGCCTATTGGATTTGCCATGGGAAGATGCCTGTTTGATTTACCATGAGGAGATGCCTGTTTGATTTGCCATGAGAAGATACTTGTTTGATATGAGAAGATGCTTGTTGAATTTGCCATGCGAAGATGCCTGTTAAATTTGGCATGCGAAGATGCCTGTTGAATTTGTCATGCGAAGATGCCCGTTGAATTTGCCATACGAAGATGCTTGTTGAATTTGCCATGGGAAACGTCCACTATTTTTGCCAGTGAGCCCCTTGCAAAACAACTTGTCAAAACCTAGGTTGTTGGCTAGGCCAATGGCTCTCTGATGCTTAAGTCAGTAAGTGTTCAAGTGAAAGAGTAAGGTAAAAGGGAACGAATGTAAGACAAAGTTTAGAAGTGATACTGTTCCAAGTATCTTGCATTCCAACTCCTTGGGATTTGCACGTCGTTTCTGTCATGTTCTATTGCTCCCTTTCTGGTGTCAACATTTCCTCAAATCGAATTTGCACAAGAGCTTTGGCTTGGGAATCTTCAAACGTCGGACACTCCTTGTATAGTTCAGATTCCTCGAATAATTCTCTTCTAAAGGCTTCCATGGCTATTGGGGCGTCGCATCTTGGGATGGAAACCTTCTCACAATTGAACCTATTGAGGTAATCTCTTAATGGTTCGCCATACCTTTGCACAACCCGGTAGAGGTCGCTTGTTTGCTTCTCAAGGCGTCTGCTACTTGCAAATTGGAGGTCGAACATATCCACCAAACCTGCAAAAGTAGAAATAGCACCATTAGGAAGATTAATGAACCATTGAAGAGCGGGATATGATAAAGTCGACCCAAATCCCTTGCACATGCAAGCTTCGTGCATCTCGGGGGGTATTGGAATGATAATCATCCTCTGTTTATATTGGGCAATATGCTCGTTGGGATTTGTCGTTCCATCATATAGTTCCATGGCAGGGACAGCAAAACACTTCAGAATTTCGACTAGAGCAATGTCATCTGCAAATGGCGAATCTGCATAGCTGGTCAGGGTAACTTTCTCGACGGGACTCGGGACTCCTGAGATCTTCAATATCATCTCCACAACGTATTTGAGTCGCTTGTACAGCAGATCTGCCTTGGCGGATGCACTTGCAAAGGCAGAATCAGATGTAGTTTGCCTAGGCAGAATGTCTGGAACGTTATGTCTGACTTTGCTGGTCCCATCCTTATGACCATGGCATGGGTCCAAAATAGGCTCCTTGACTTGGAGGATTGTCAGATCTGGTATCTTCATTGACCGGATCGAGCTTTTCCATTTCATGAGAAAGCTGCCTCCGCGAGTTGGACGCAATTGATGCCACAGACAAAATCTAGGTGCGAAGGACATCATTTTGCCTTTCAAAGTGGACGGATTGGACAACAATTTCCTCTATGAGAGTTTTTTTCAATTCCTTGATGGCTCCTAAGATTTCAGAAGTTACTCCATGATTTTGCATAGTTGCTGGGCTTCCGGCTTTGTTGCTGCTTTCGGCCATAGTATTTGCAGGATGACAATTTAGGCAAGATTGTTTTTTAATTATCAGCCCACGGTGCGTGCCAAATCTTTCTAGGCAAATTTCACACAAGGATCAATTCGCTTGGAGAGGGGTTGGTGGACAATTAAGTTGCAATACGAGTAAAAAAAATACGCAAAGTAAAGTGCAAATTAATAGTAAAGAACACAAGATAATTTTATGTGGAAACCATTGAAAAAGAGGGAAAAACCACGGGAGGATAATATCCTGCCAATTCACTATGTAGCAGTTTTTAGTACAAGTACACTGTTTTTGCCTAATAGCAACTCAGGTTTTAGAGAGAAAGAGATGGCAAATTAAGAATATGAAAGAAAAATAATGGAAAGAGTTTTTAGGGTTATGAGTGAGTGAGAAAGAGTTCCCTTTTTTTACATGGTTTACAATAGGAGTATTTATAGTAGAAAGAATGACGGTTTAAGCAGAATCTGTCAACTTGCTTCAGCTTGTTAGTTCCGACTTTCTAGGAATCTTCTTGATCTTCTCAACAGTTTGCCAATTGATTTGACCAATGGCTTGTTGTTTGTCTCTTTCTTCACTTGCCACTATTTTAGAAACTGCCACAACATGTACAACCTGCCACGTTGGCAATCTCATCTTCCATCTTCAAACCAATTGCCTGCTGGCAAGTGGCAGTGCAGAATAATTGTATTGCTGCCAATGATTGATTGCCATGTGTAAATGGATTTTTACCCCATAACAACTATCATATATTAGATCTATTTTGCTGGACGGGATTTCACCTCCCTAAATGGAACAAGATTCCCACTTGGATACAGAGCTTTGCCTTTTCTTTCTATGGATTTTTTTATCCCTTCCGCTAATGGCATACAAACCAGAAGGTCCTAAACAATCACATGTATTGCATACACCCCCACTTGAGGACAACAACGTTCTAGTTGGGCTAATCAATCGATCTACTCGTACTTCACATGATGACTTGCGACCTATTCCCACAATCTTCCCTTGTTATCTAGGAAACTAACGTAACCTCTAGCTCTCCTATCTACAGGCTCAACAATGCCGAAGGTTGCTCTAACACCATCTATAACACCCTTACCCCTTCTGTCTTGCGAGATGTTACAAAATAGGTTTCTAGGAACAAAAAGACTGAACCAAAGTTTCAAACATACTTTGTCCTCATTCACGAACACCATGTAAACTTCCCTATAAGGTTACCATACCAAGATTACTCCTACCCAGGCACACTTAATAACTATGAAGTACCTTAATAGATGAGCTCCTTAAACGTAATTTGTACCTTATTGATATACTCCCTCCGGTCTTTATTAGTTTACCCGTTTGTTTTGCACAGAGTATTAGGAGAAATAATGTTGTGGGACATAGAAAGAAAGAGTAACTATTATTTTATATTAAAGTTGAATATATGTGTGATGAAAAGTTAGTGGTCCCATTCCAAAAATAGAAACAAAAGAAATGGGTAAACTAATAAGGAACATCCCAAAAAGGAATATGGGTAAACTAAAAAAGACCGGAGGGAGTAGATAATACTAGGGATTAAATTCTCTTAAGGTATATGTGCACCATGTTGGTATGTCACATGATACTCTTTACCTTCTAATCGCCCTCACTATACGTGTCAATCTCACAATTAACAAAAAAATAAGACTGACTGTTGTCAATATATGGAGTTTCGAATCTGCAACCTCAAGTATGGAAATTATAATCTATACGTGTCAATCTCACAACGTGTATATTTGCTGATAGAAATTATAATCTCCTGCTTAAGTTTATCTTTTGATTTCTTCTATTTTGCATTTTTAGAGCTTCTGTTTGGATTGAAAAACAAATTTTATTGTAATAGGATTTGCATGAGAGAGGATCGGAGTATGTGTAGGACAAACCTGCCACATCATAGATTATTTGGCGCCATGTTTAAGTTCTAAAGAAGTCATGGTGACATATCATCAGCAGTTGATAGGAGGAGATATGTGGCATACTGCGTGCAACAATTGTTGCCAACACATTTCAATAATAATATATATAATCGATTGAGATTGCATATATGTATTAATCATAACAAGATTATCCATCACTCACCAAAATTAAGACGTACGTAGAACAACACTGTACTAGGCATCATCGTCCGACCAATCACTAGTTGTTTTAATAATTATAGTTGAGTAATTATATACCTCATAATAGAAAATGGAAAAAAATGCAACGCAAGGGAAGGTAGATCATAAATATTAGGATTTTTTGTCAAAAACTACTACCTTTTATCATGTTTTTTTTGTTAGCACTACCAATACACGGTATTTTCTAACGTTTACTGTGTATGGGTAGTGCTAACAAAAAAAACATGATAAAAGGGTAGTTGTTTTCAAAAAGTTGCAATTAATAGGTAGTTTTTGACAAAAAAATCCATAAATTTATATCTTTTAAAATGGAGGGAATTGTCAAGTGGGGCCCACCAGACGGAATTACTAACGTTTACCGTGTATTGGTAGTGGTAACAAAATAAAATATGATAAAAGGTAGTTGTTTTAAAAATTAGACTTATTAGGTAGTTGTTTTCAAAATGTTGCAATTAATAGGTAGTTTTTGACAAAAAATCCTAAATATAAAAAAATATATATACATATCCATATGTTTAGTTGGAACATGCTCCTCTTTTTTCAAAATAATTGTTATACTTACTATTTTGTATTTGAGTTCTCTCTTTCTTTCTTCAAATAACATAAATCGTTCTTTTTTCTCTTTCTATCTCTCTTATAATCTCATAATTCTCCGGTGCAAAATAAATAAAGTACATAAATAAATGAAATCTTGAAAAAAATTATTTCAAAGAGAAGATAAAAAAGGTACTTGTTGAATTTTTTTTTTTGCATGACATGCTGCTATTCCTGAAAGAAAAAAGTTAGTAATTCCTAGAGGTGGTCCTATTTCCATTTAGTGTTTATAAAACATGACACTCGTCCTAATGAATGTGGATGGTTGTAAAAATAATGCTGATGCGTACGACTATATACCTAGACAAGTATGTAGTAACATTTTTCGAGTTTTTTTTTTTTTAAGGTAAGATAAAGGGGACTCACTCGAGGGCAATAAGGGAAATCCTCAAATGAGTCTCATGAGGTTTGATCCCTAGACCACACAGGGATATGAGGTGGGAAGCGATGCTACTACTCCACCACCTCAACCTCAGTAACGTTTTTCGAGTTTAACTAGATGTATTAACACAAAAAGTGTCATACTTATTTTAGTATAAATACCCATCATATCTTAGACTATAGCTTCTCAACTTGCCTTCACTAAACCCTATCTCTGTTTTCTCTATTCATTCTCCTCTCTCTCTCTCCTACCTTTGCTTCTTTAGTGATGTTTTATGGGTCGTAATTAAGCTAGCTGTTTCTTGTTCTATACCTCTTCGCCACTTTTTGTTCTTTGTTTCGCCATTTTTTCTTAAGCCTTATCCTATGTCTTTTACAAATATATTCTCACTATTAAACATCTATCTTTCTTCTAGGGTTTATAGGATTCTCTCGAGTAACTAGACCATTCAATTATTGGAGAGGATCCCATTAGGGCAAATATTAAATCGCTATTTTAAAATTTTTCAGGTTACTAGAGTGTTCAGTTATTAGAGAGGATCCCCCATTAGAGCGATCTTAAATCGTTATTTTATTTGAAATTTTATCGATTACTAGAGTGTTCAGTTATTAAAAGGATCTTGTTGTGGGAGATATACAAATACAATCGTTGTTTGCTGATGCAGCATCATTAAGATTCACAATCCGTGAACTTTGAGAGTTGGATTGATCCATCATCTGCTTTTGGATTTGCGAATCTTGATGATGCTGCATTGGCAATAGACGATTAATGATGCTAATGAAAGGTAGCTAGGGTAAGAGATGTGATATATGTTTAATAACAACCATATAAATTAATGGGTCGGCTGCTAGCTAGGTAGCTAGCTTTATATTTTGATGTTATTGTCCACTAAATTATTTGGTGATGCCTTTTTTTGGAGGGCGAAAATGTTGCTATTATTTTATGGTTGTGCAGGTATGTGAAGAACATCATAGTAGATGACTGAGACGTTTAAAGGAGTTACCGATTTACTTTTCTCAACTATCTGGTAAGGGATGATTTAAGTTCAAGGATCTTGAAATTTCTATACTTTATAAAATTTCAATGGTTTGTGTTGAGAGTACTGCTTTGCACCCTTTGATTTCAAAAAATAAAAAGAATTCTAGTGGGGTTTTTTGCCCTCTTTTTTCAAGGCACAAATTCTATCATACATTTGGCGTATGTAAAGAATAACACATCTACATCCATAAAATTTTTTGGGTGGTGTGTGCACAAAATGCGCGTTATGTGCACCATGCATAGGCATGTGCATACCACGCCCTACCAGTGTACGATAAAAGTTTCGTTTTCTAGATGCTGAATGATTTTACTCTAGGCCAGGGGAAGATCATTTGTTTATTTAGTCATTACTTTCTCATATGTTATGCCATATGTTTGAAAGTTGTTAGATACAAGATAACTATTTGTTTAAACATAAAAGTTATAATGGAGTCCAAGTTAGATGCATAACAATGTATATATTTTTTATTTGTAATAAGTCTTATAAACTATATTATATAAGTTGTCTAGTTTTAATAGAGGTAACACGGGGACATTCATTTTGTGTTAATTCATTTTAAATCATACTCAAGTGACAATTCATTCACAATCTTTAGGTTAGTAAGGATCATATATAACTCTTTGCAAATTTACTGTTGATAGATTGAACATCTTTTCACGTATTAATTAGTACAAGGTTGATATAGGTTTGGTATCGGAGATGATATAAAATTGTCTTGAATACGATCTCGACTGCAATAATATTAAAGACTATACAATATACAAGTTGCTTCATATACAATGTATAAGTCCTCTACCAAGTGGGGATCATAAATAAGTGACAATCCATTCACTATTTTTAGGTTAGTAAGGGTCGTATTCAAGTCTTTGCAAATTTGTTGATAGATTAAACATCTTTTCACATATTGATTAGTGCAAAGTTGATTCATTTTGCATATCAGATATGACATAAAATTGTTTTTTGTACGATCTCGACTGCAATAATACTAAACTAAAAGAAGTCATGTATGCTCCTCGAGTTTGGTATCATCGGTTTAATAGTTATTTGCTCCAACCGGGCTTCTTTTCTACACAACACAAGTTGCTTCATATATACAATGTATATATGAGTTCTCTGCCAAGTGGGGATCATGAGTAAGTCCTTGCCAAATCCTAGGAAGATTTACTGAGAGGAGCCTCTCCTTTTTACAAAATGAAGTGGTACTGAAGTTTAAGTCCTCCGATTGTCCCCCCCATCCACACCCCACCAATAAGAAGCATAATTTGGTGTGGGCTGCAGGTTTGCTGGCTTTAAGAGAATTTAAACAGCTTCACAGCTAGCAATGCAAATTGGTCCCTATATAATAGTACTATCACCATCTCTAAAAAAATTAATGTTCAAATTATAATATATATATAGGAATAGCCCGTCAAAAAAAAAAAAAATATATATATATATATATATATATATAGGAATAAGATCACATGAAAATCACTCCTTATGCTGAAAATTGAAAATTGCAACATAAAATGAGCAAAAAAACATAAAATGAGCAAAAATTTGTAAAATGAGCAAAAATTTCTTAAAATGAGCGAAAACAGAAAATGAGCAAAAAAATAAAATGAACAAAAGTTTGTAAATTGACCAAAAACATCGTAAAATGAGCGATAGTTTGCTAAAATGAGCAAAACATGAAATGAGCAAAAAACATAAAATGAGCAAAAATCTGCAAAATGAGCAAAAAAGCCGGTTTTCAGTTTTCAGCTTAAGGTTAGTTTTCAGTGGATCCTACCTATATATATATATGCTTACTATTCAAAGTTACGTTATATATTCTCAAGGGAAAATGCTGTCTCCTTCACCATAACGTACACTCACGTAACCATCAGATTCAGACTGCATAGAGTAGGAAGTGTATAATATGACGTTACGTTCCAGGAGTGAATCTTTCCCTCTCTTGTGTTGTTAATTGTTATGACGTCTTTTGATAGATTCAAATAAATTAAATGAGTAGGAAAAAATGACCATACGATATAATCCAAGCTAAGCAAATAAGGTCGGCCGACGTGTTGTATCTTTACCCATAGCCGGTTATTAGCCCCTTGCAAGCTACGCAGGGCCGGGCCGGCCCGGCCGGGCCGAGCATCCAACTGTGAAGGACCCATTAAATTGTCTTTCTCTTCCCAAAATAATCTCTATGTAAGCTTTCCGACTCCAATATTCTTTTTCTTCCTTGAAAAACCTTGGTATTGAACAAGTGAAGATGGAGATCAAATAACATAACGGGAAACTTTGCAGCAACGATGTCATATGTACCCAACCCAAAAACTGATCACAACTGCATTTTGAACCAACTTGCAATTTAAAAAGAATAAAAAAATTGAAATTTAAATGTATTCCTTGAGTGATGTTTGACTTATATATATGGAAAAAAAAACTTCTACTTTCTCCAAGAAAAAGAGAAAATAATTAACACCAAGAACGTGTATAAGTTCAATCAGTAGAATCTCAAGGAGATGTTTATGTTCAAGGACTCGGGATTTATCATCTTGCGGACATCGAGGTATACAAGATGAGCTGCGGCAATCTATCTTTGTAGATTGTGTGGGTTTAGTATCTCAACAAATTCCCTCTCATTATATCAGGTCTTTTTCACCAAGACATATAGCCCAACCTCACCAAACATCGCCCCAAGACAAGTTTCATTTGGACTGGACAAGTAATAGATTGTTTTTCCTTCATCGGGGTATGTAAGAGCAAATTAATGAAGTTCAATTTAGTGTATGTTTGATTTCTGATTTATATTTGATTGTATTATCATTAGGTTGTAATTCGTTATTTAATTAATGTAAAATTTCTCGATGTAACAAAAAAATGTATTAGAGTTTGTGTTTGGGGCCTATCCCGGCCCCTCATTTAAACCAATAATAATTATAAAATGTGTATTAGGGTTTCTATGAGGCCATCTTTACTATTTAGTGGGTTTCAGCTATTACTAATTTGGCGGGTACATGTTTATTCTGATTGTCTCGAATGGCGGAAGAGATGCTAGTTGGCTAGTTAGTATAGCTCAAGAGATTTTAAGGTGCCTTTTAATAATAAAAAAACAAAGGAAATTTTTATGTTAAAAAAAGAGAATTACAAATTACAATGGCATAAAAAAAGATGGAATTCATTTTCAAAATTTATGAGAAAATCATCCGACAAAATCGTATTATTAATGCTTAATTTTCTTTTTCCTATATTAATGCTTAGTTTTTAATTTTCTATATGTATTTACACTTTTAATTGGTTTAATTTATGGTATTAGCACGTACAAGACCCTTAAATTAAAAATGTTAAGACGGCCATGTCTTTATCATGTAGGGTTGAAAGGTTGTGCTCATTCAGCAGGTTACACCTTGCCCCAACCATGTCATGTCACATGTGGCCATGTGAATAATGCTTTGTGCCATTGTACCTACACTGTTTTTCTAAAGTATATGGCTCATTATTCCTGTGCAATATCAACATTATAGATGTATATTTTATTAAATTATGTTCAAAAAGATTATTTAAGTATATTTATATGCATATTTAGGGTGAGTTCTATTCATCAAAATCCTTAGTAACTTATCTGAATTGAACTTAATTGAACTTATCTAGACTTATTGAAACTCATTGAAGTTCATTTTATAAGGTGTTAAAATTTATCTGAACTTATAATTCCTAAACTTAATATTTTTGTTAAGGTGAAGAGAGCACACCTTAATTATTGAAATTAAATTTTTGTATATAATTGAACGAATATATCATCAAATAATATGAAAACTTTATTATCCTACGAATAACAAGAATTGAAAGTAGTGTTTAGATTTAATTTTAAATGATGAAGGTTTTGACTAATAAATTCTCTCTAAAATGTAAAAATGTTATGTTTGAAAGAAACTAGGGTTTCAAGGCGACAATTAAAGATGTTATTAGGATGATCAGAAAAGAGTTTGAATATGTTGTGTTGTGGAAGAATCCTTACCCTTAAATTGAATTTTGGAATTTCTATAGCGCTAAAGGTTGCATGAAGGTAGACAAAACGTTAGCCAAAAGATGAGACAGTGTGTTTGAATTAAAGACAAATATAGAACGTAAATAAGAGAAAATATTAGGTTAACATGTTTCTTCAAAGAGAGATAAATGGGTTACGTAATCATGAAACATAATCTTTAATGACTAGAAAATCAACATAATAAATCGAATAGGAATATTGCTCATAGGGACTAAAGATAGATGAGGTACGTACGAAATCCACCTAGTCTTTGAGATCAAAGCTTGAAGACAACTATTAACACTAGTGGAAAAAAAAGAATGCAAGGGATGCGGTGCAAGGGTTGCGTTTTCAATAGTGAAGGGCTGCGGTTAGCCCAAATACGAAGGGATGCGGTCAATGCAAAAACCGCAGCCCTTTTAGTGAAGGGTTGCGGTTAGCCGAAAACCGCAGCCCTATAAGTAATAAAGGGTTGCAGTTTTTGGGCTGACCGCAGCCCTTTATGGGCTTTCTTTTAAAATTTTGAAAGAGCGGGCTTAAAATGTTAACAACCAGGGTTTCTCACAATTCCCCTTCTCTCATTCTCTCTCCACTCCCTCATTCTCTCACAAATCTCACGTCAACCAACAATCTCACAATTGCCTCCCTTCGTTCTCACCCTCCTCCCTTCTCTCTCACCCTTCTCCCTCCTTCCCTATCCGGCAGCAGAAAACACCACGCAACAACACCACGCAGCAACACAACAACACACAACGACGCAACAACACCACAATTCACCGGAACGAACGAACGAACGAACGAACGAAGGTGAGAGAACGCGAAGGAGATAGAACCACCATGCAACAACACCATGCAGCCACCGGAACGAACGAACGAACGCACGCAGCCACCACAATTCACCGCCGTCGCCAACAATTGATTATAGATGTAGGGTTAGTTTAATTTTTCGGTTTTTAGTTTAATTTCTTAATCTTTGTTTTGATTATTTTTCATGTAATTTCAGATCTAGAATTTCTTCTTTTTTTATGTCTGTTTGTTCAGAAATTTGAATTTAGGGTTTTTTCTAGCGATTTAGGAGCGATTTAGGATTTTGTTTCGGATTTATTTGTGTTTATTTATCCAGATCTTGTTGATTTCGTTTCATGTTCTTTATAATTTTGTGATGTTCTTTATAACTTCGTGATGTTCTTTATAATTTCGTGATGCTCAAATAAAAACAATACATATACTCAATAACTGTAGCTTTTGGACACATTTAGAACAATAAAATGCAAAAACAAAAACAAAAAAATTGGGTGACAAGGGTTGCGGGCTTTAGCAAAAAACCGCAGCCCTTCCAATGCAAGCCCTTCATCTTTGCCGAAGGGATGCTGGCCAAAAACGCAGCCCTTAGGGCGGTTTTTACCGCAGCCCTTGCGTTTTATTCCACTAGTAAAGTAGAGAGTTACAAGGTATCAATCAAAAAAATTGTTACATAATCGTAATTGGCAAAGAAGGAACCTAAAGATCATCCAACAAATTAACATTATTAGTAATAACTTAAAAATTAGGGGTTGTATGACTCCAGTGTAAGCTGCACCACCCCCCCTAGGAAAAAAATCTTTTGTCCCATTAATTTGTACAATTTTGTGTGATAATGAGAAAGAAAATATCATTCAATTTTTAAGTTTAGGTTAAGTAGATAAAGATGGAGATAAAAAAATCAAAAGAAACAGATATACAATGATGGCTATAGAAAGAGTTGGAGGGAAAAAATTATTTTAAAACAATGACCTTACATATTCCATATTCTAAAAGAAAGGAGTCAAAGATGATGATGTGGAGTTGTGGACCAATAAGATAAGGTGGCACACAAGTGGTACATGTCTATGGAACAAAAGCTCTGGACTCCTGAGATGTTATATTTATATATAGATTTTAGGTGCATTTTGGTTGCATTTTAGAGCATTTAGATTCATAATTAGGTTCATTATCGCATCATATTCTTGAATGGGGTAGCCAATCTATTAACACTAACGGTTCTCATGACTTTCAATCATTTTTGCAGGATCTACAGTTGGTGAAAATCCAGTCGATCAACGGCTGGTTTACTTGGTTTCGAGGACAACCTAAGAGCAAGCTAGATCGTCTATTTGTTCAGTCCGAATGGATTACTCTCTTTCCTTCACTCAAACTCTCTATCCTCTCAAGATCGGTCTCAGATCACTGTCCTCTTTTGGTGAACACACAAGATATCAATTGGGGCCCTCATCCATTTAGATTTCAAGATCGTTGGCTCTCTCATCCCGGGCCGTATGAAGTTAATCAAAGAATCATGGTCATCTTCAAACGAGTCTATGCCGATGAAACTGCGAGATTTAAAGCTCAAACTGAAGTCTTGGAACTCACGAGTCTTTGGCCTCATTGATGAGAATATAGCTGCACTCGAAAATAAAATTCAGGGGCTCGATAGTGCTGCAAACTTAAGAGCTCTTGATTCAACAGAAATTCAAGAGCGAAAGCAAGCCCAACTAGACCTTTGGCAATGGCTAAAAAGAAAGGAGACCTATTGGGCCCAAAATTCAAGATCAAAATGGCTCAAGGAAGGTGACAAGAACACAAAGTATTTCCATGCCACGGCTTCCTTCCGCCGTAGAATAAACACCATTGAAAATCTGAGCATAAATGGCACCATAATTCAAGACCCCTCGGCAATAAAAAGGGAGGAAATAGAGTTTTATAAGCATATCTTCAGAGATGACTTTTCAATCAGGCCCACTTTTGATGGGCTGAATTTTAAAAAGTTAAATCTAGATCAACAGACCATGCTCACTGGAAAATTTTTTGCAGAGGAAATTGACGCGACTGTCAATTCATGTGACGGGTCAAGAGCTCCGGGTCTGGACGGCTTCAATTTTAGGTTCATCAAAAGCTCGTGGGATGTGATAAAATCAGATGTTTATGATATTGTCAATGAGTTTTGGCACTCTTCACGGCTTCCTAAAGGATGTAACACCGCTTTTATAGCCTTAATCCCCAAGCTTGACAACCCCATGGGCTTCAAGGACTACCGACCAATAAGCATGGTCGGTTGCATCTACAAGATCATCACTAAGCTATTAGCTCTCCGCCTTCAAAGAGTGATGGATAGTTTGATCGGGCCAAGTCAATCTTCCTTCAAGGAAGACAAATTCTAGACGGTGCACTCATTGCTAGTGAGTTGATTGAATCTTGCAAACGAGGCAAAACTCCATCAATCATATTGAAGCTTGACTTCCATAAGGCCTTTGATAGTGTCTCTTGGTCCTATCTTGATTGGATACTCTCTCAAATGGCCTTTCATACTCAATGGCGCCAATGGATAAGCTCTTGTGTCATGACCGCCTCCGCCTCCATCTTGAGAAATGGGTCACCCACCCTCCTTTCAAGCTTCATCGAGGACTAAGACAAGGTGATCCTCTCTCACCTTTCTTATTTGATCTTGTTGTTGGATCTTTGAATTTGCTAGTTCAAAAGGCTCTTGCTTTGAACTTGTGGAAGGGCATTGAAGTGGGGAGAGATGGCATTAAAATCTCCCACTTCAATATGCCGATGATACCATTATTTTTTGTCCTCCTCACATTGAGCAACTCTTGAATGTTAAACGAGTTCTTATGCTTTTCCACCATGCTTCGGGATTGAAAGTCAATTTCCACAAATCCTCAATCCTCGGAATTCATGTACAATCCTTACATCTACAACACTTGGCGGCTTCTCTTCTTTGCAAGAGTGATGAATTCCCGTTCACTTATCTTGGCTTGCCCATAAGAGGTAGTACATCTCGTGTTGATTTATGGGACCCGATCAGATCTCGCCTAAACAAGAAGCTTGCTACTTGGAAGGGAAATTTATTATCAATTGGGGGTCGCATCACTCTCATAAAGGCTTCTCTTTCAAGCCTTCCTCTCTATTTTATGTCCCCATTCCCCATTCCAAAAGGGGTAATAGAAAAAATTGTCAAGATCCAAAGGCAATTTTTATGGACCGGTTATGATGGCAAACGATCCCTTCCATTAGTATCTTGGACCATCTTGGAGCAACCGAAACTGCTTGGTGGGCTTAATATTGGCAACCTTCAAAGGAAGAATTTAGCCCTCCTTTTTCGATGGATGTGGGGCTTTTATAGTGATTATCCATCACTATGGCAGCAGGTAATTAGATCCAAGAAGTATCATTATGGGCCCACTCTCACCCTTGCTGATCTGGATATCCCTAGGCAAGGGGGCCCTTGGAAAGCCATTTGCTCCACAATCCTTAAAAATCCCACTGCAAGATCGTTGGCAAAGTCAAAATCTCGAATGAAAGTGGGAAATGGATCTAACACCTTATTTTGGCATCATGTCTGGGTTAGCGAACTTCCTCTAAAAATTCTCTGCCCTCGCCTTTTCCAACTATCACCATCTCAAAATGCCACAATTCCATCCTTCGGGTTTTGAGATGGTCACCATTGGAGATGGAGTTTATCCTGGACTAGACTTCTTCACTCTCGTGATAAGGAAGAGGAACAATCTCTTATTTCTATCCTTAACCTAGTTGTCCTCACTTCGGATAGAATGGATTCTCTCATTTGGACTTTACACAAATCTGGAGAATTTTCAGTGAAATCATTCAACATGGAGCTAGCAAAACAATCAACAGGGCCTGGGGTTGTAAATGTCAAAGGGTTATGGCGCGGTCTTGTTCCTCACCGCATTGAACTCTTTACATGGTTCGCTATCCTGGGTAAAATTAATACCAAACAAAAATTGATCTCACTGGGAATCATTCCACAATCGGACAATATCTGTGTTCTTTGTAATCAAGGTGTAGAAGACAGTGATCATCTTTTACTCCAATGCCGATTCTCTTGGGAATTATGGACATGGTGGCTCATGATTTGGGATTTAAATATTGCTCTACCTGCAACTTTGTTTGACTCTTACACCCAATGGCTTCCTCCCTCTCATGGTGAATTTTTTTTAAAAAATTAGGCAGCCAGTTTCTTCATAATCATCTGGACAATTTGGAAGGAACGAATCTCAAGAATCTTCGAACATAATTCTTCTTCATTATTGCAACTGCAAGAATTGGTGCTACTAAGAATGTCTTGGTGGATCAAAGGATGGGGAGATCTTTTCCCTTATTCCACCCAAGACATTTTGAACAATCCTTCCTGTCTCCTATGGTCTAAGAACTGCTCTTTAAATCAGCTTTGCAAGCCCCCATCTCCATCGACTTCATGGTCCCCACCCCCCGTCAATTTCATGAAGTGGAACGTGGATGCTTCGTCTAATCCTTCCTTCAACCAAGCTGCAATTGGAGGCGTGTTAAGAGATCATCAAGGGCACTTTGTGTGTGTCTTTTCATCTCCAATACCATCCATGGAAATCAATTCGGCGGAGGTCTTTGCCATCCATAGGGACATGAAGATCACACTAAGTTGTAATCGCTTTGAAAGCTCTCAGTTTATAGTCGAATCTGATTCAAAAAACGCGGTAGGATGGTGCCTGGAAGAGAATAGTGGCCCATGGATATCAACTTCATCCTGAATTTCATCAGGAATTCTTCTAAGGCTGGCCCAACATTTAGCATCACCCATAAAAAAAGAGAATCAAACGTTGTAGCAGACACTCTTGCTAAACAAGGTCTTGTGAGGTCACACGAATTTGTTGCCTGGCTATAACATATCTCATGGCAAGATTGGTGGTTCTTCACTCAAATGGCAGGTCCTGCTAGTAGCTTAATGATTTGTCTAATCTTCTTTATGTATTGTTAGTTTATCCACTGGATCATATGGATGAGGGAGTTACTGAATCTCCCTTTCCTGGTTTTGTATTTTGACTGGAGATTGCGGGTGTCCCCCTAGTAGGGTGTGAATTCACTATAAAAGTTCTCCTCTTAGAGGGGATACCGTACTTGGGGTAGATACTTTCTCTCTCTTGATTTTTAATGAAATGAAAAACAAATTATCAAAAAAAAAAAAAAAAACAAAGTAACGAAATGTTCTAATAATTTACAAGTGTTATTGAAGTGAAACAGGTAATTCAAGGACTTTAAGAGAACCAAGGATTGTTGGATTTTTGAAGATCATTGAAGAAACTGTTGAAGTGAAATTACACAATGGCATGGAACAAATGGTTTATTCCTAGGAACTTCTATAAGGAACACGCAATGACATAAAACAAATAGTTTATTTTGAGTTGAGGAACAGAGCGGTTCCTCGATCATATTATATCTCAAGGAACACCAAATTCAAGGAACTGTATTTTGGTACGAGTCTAAAAGAACTATCTAAGAAGTAATATTATAGATACAATTTAACTTAAGCATTAAGACTATTGAATAAGTAAAAAATTAATCATTATAGATAAATAGGATAAGTCTTATATTAATTAGTTAGTTAGTGTCCATTAGAATATTTATGATAATAAATTATCTATTTATAATTAATTTTTAGATATATTTTTGTTAGAAGTTATTTTTAATTAACAAAACAATCTATAAAGTTGTTAAATCACGTTTATCAAGTGGTTAAGAAAAACAATTTTCCTGATTTTTATGACTGTTCCTAAGTTTATCCTACTGTTAAGCTGTTTTATTTTGTAAGCAGAAGTAATTCATGCGGAACCGCCTCCTCTCCCTTTTTTTCTCTTCTCTCTCCTCTCCCACAAAACCCTAATTTTTAACCTATGGGCTACCGCCACCCTTTTGGGCGGTGGTTAGCCCCTTTTCTCTCCTTTTGTTACTAGTTTTCTATGTTAATGTTTCTAATAAACTTCAGTCTCTCTTTAATGGAGAGTTTTTCTACCCATTTATGGGGTTATATCTACCCATATATTGGGTTTTATCTCTCTCCATGTGAGAGTTTGGAGACTTTGTTTTTGGGTTTTTGTGTAATTCAAGAGGTTGATTTGTTGATTGAAATTTGTGCGGGGTTGTAACAGATGTCAGTACTTCGTTTACAATCACTTGAATTGGATCCAGTTCTACTTCAAAACTACAAAAGATCGATAGACCCCCTTGCGAAGGCCGCATCGGACAAATGATGTGAAAGACGAGGGTTTTCAGAAGTGTTAGATCTACTCAACGATCGTGGTTTTGTCATATTAGAATTGTATTTATTTCATTTTGATATGTATTTGTTTATTTTTGACTTCTATTGTAGATGTCGTATGACTTTGAATCAATGAATTAATTTTTAATTTCAAAAAAAAAAAAAAGCTGTTTTATTTTGTAGGATTTGAGTCAGTAACTAAGTAAAGTATCTTGAGTTACTTGAGCCTATAAATAATTCACTCTAAACTTTATTTAAGTGCGTGACTAATATAGCAAAACAAGAGTTTATGAAATTCAAATTGATTCTGGCAATTCAGTTATATACAAGTTTCATTGTTCGCTTAGTAAAATATTGTTACTCTGTATTCAATTGGGGTTTTTGATTTAGAGTGTCTGCATTGAAGTGAGTTTTGAGTGAAGCAATAGAAAAGACCTTGAGTGAAGTGAAAAGATGAACAACATTTGTGGGAACGGTTGTGGAGATTAGTTTTATTAGAGGAACACGAGTATTGACTCAAGTGCAATAGGATTTGGCATATTATTAGTGTAAGTATTGAGTTTAAGATCTCTTGTGGTTGAGGTTTTAATTTCTTTTTCTTTTTGAAGGGAAAGAGGTTTTAATTTCTTATTAGGCCTAGGAAAGTTTTTTTTATAATTATTTTTTGTGTCTCTTAATTGTTTCTTTAATTCTGCAAAAAGTATTAAAGTTTCACCTTCTGCCCTATATAACACTTTCCGATGCTGCATTGTGGTCAGTAATGTCCATTCAGTGTAAATGCAACCTTTTTTTGACATTAAATGCCATTATGTCATTGCTATAAATGCTTTTGAACTGGTAAAGTTTCATTTCCTACCTCCCTCATATTCCTGTTTCTTACTCCCTTCCATAATATAGGTTTCATATTCTATTTTGGGTGCTCTAAAATGTTCTTCTGGTTTCCTTTTTTTAATTCCACATTTATTCTTGATTAGCCTAAAAAAATCGTGCCACCATCATTTAATTGAGCTAGGGCTGTTCATAACAGCGTACCCTGATTTTCGGGTACCCGGATATGCGGGTACCTGCATTTTTGGGAACTTGAAAATGCGGCCCATGACCCGACCAGCAAAAACCGGGTACCCGGTTACCGGGTACCCGATATTCCCAGGTCGGGTCATAGGGTACCCGATTCTTTTTTTATAAATAAAAAAAAATCAGCTAACACTCAAGCATAAGTTACTGCCACTATTTTTTCGTTCAACGTCAAACCATGAAATTATGACACAAATGCATGAAATCACAAATGTCATTCACTGCAACTTGCAAATCCCATTCACTAGCCACTGCCAAATGGTCACGTTTGGGGTTTTTCAATTTTTTTTTTCCTTACTCCTAAGCAGAGCAAGTGCGTTCTATTAGTATTAGGCCCTGTTCTCTTAGACTTATTTTCAGCAAAAATAAGTAAAAATAAGTCCAGTTCTGTAAAAATAAGTCCAGTTCAGCAAAAATAAGTAAAAGTAAATTCAGTTCAGCAAAAATAAGTAAAAATAAACTCAGTTCAGCAAAAATAAGTTCAGTTCAGCCAAAATAAGTTCAGTTCAGCAAAAATAAGTTTAGTCTTGTCTAATTTTGTAATTATTATTTTTGTTTTTAATATTACTATTACTATTGTTATTATTATTATTAATATTATAATTATAATAACGATAAATTTGTATTTTTTATTTTTTTATTTTTTAGTTTTTTATTTAATATTTATTATTTAGTATTTATTATTTATTAATTATTATTATTATTATTTATTATAATTTATTATTATTATTTATTATTTATTATTTATTATTATTATTTATTATTATTATTATTATTTATTATTTATTATTATTTATTATTATTATTATTATTATTATTATTGTAATTATTTATTGTTTATTATTATTATTATTATTATTATTATTTATTTTTTATCATTTATTATTATTATTATTATTATAATTATTATTATTTATTATTTATTATATATTATTTATTTATTAATATAATTATTATTTATTATTATTATTTATTATTTATTATATATTATTTATTTATTATTATTATTATTATAATTATTATTATTTATTAATATTTATTATTTATTATTTATTATTTATTATTTATTATTTATTATTTATTTATTATTATTATTATTATTATTATTATTTATAGTTTATTATTATTATTATTATTTATTTATTATTTATTATTTATATTTATTATTATTTTTTTTTTTTTTATTATTATTATTTTTTATTTTTTATTTTATATTTTTTTTTTTATTTTATATTTTTATTATTATATTATTATTTATTATTTATTATTTATTATTATTAATATTATTTTTTATGATTTATTATTATTAATATTATTTTTTATTATTTATTATTTATTATTTATTATTATTATTATTTATTATTTATTATTATTTATTATTATTATTTATTATTTATTACTATTATTTATTATTATTTTTAATTATTATTATTATTTATTATTATTAATATTATTTATAATTATTTATTATTTATTATTTGTTACATTATTTATTATATATTATTATTATTTTTTATTATTTATTATTTGTTATTTATTATTATTATTATTATTATTATTATTATTATTATTTATTATTATTATTTATTATTATTATTTATTACTTTTATTATTATTTATTATTTATTATTTATTATTATAAAATAATAATAATAAGTATTGATAATATTATGTTAATACAGTTTAGTTCAACAAAAATAAGTTCAGTTCAGCAAAAATAAGTTCAGTTCAGCCAAAATAAGTTCAGTTCACCAAAAATAAGTTCAGTTTAGCCAAAATAAGTTCAGTTCAGCAAAAATAAGTAAAAATAAGTTCAGTTCATCAGAAATAAGTAAAAATAAGTTCAGTTCAGCAAAAATAAGTTCAGTTCAGCCAAAATAAAATAAGTTCAGTTCAGTTCAGCCAAAATAAAATAAGTTCAGTTCAGTTCAGCCAAAATAAGTTCAAAAGAACAGGGCCTTAGGTGCAGTGCTGTGGAGTACAAACAACTATGGACTATGGAGTTTGGGCGAAAAAGTAGAAACCCAAAACTCAAAAGCGCGCTGGTCCAAAAATAATTCTGTTATAACCGGGTACCGGGTACCCGCGTGCATATTAGGGCGGGCCATTATCCGACCCGGATTTTCTTATTTTTACCGGGTCGGGTACCCGGCCCGATAAAAATAAAAATAAAAACAGATTTTGACCCTTTTTTGGGTGGGCCATCGGGTTTTTCGGGTCGGTAGTTCGGGTCGGGTTTTCCTGAACACCCCTAAATTGCGCCTTGAAATTAGCTTTTTCTTGTTTATTCAACCCAAAGTTGAGTTGGTCATACATTTAATGCTCTTTCACTATATACTCTCCATTATCTACCTATACTAATATGTTGAAAAGCGTTCCTAATAACGTATACGTGCCACGTGTCATCATCCCTCATTCAATAACATTCTATCCACGTCTTTCTCATATAGTAAAAAAATGAAGCATTGTTAAAGTGAAGGTTCAAACCCAGAACCTCAAGTATGAAAGAAAAAGATCGAACAATCACTCCACCATACTATTATTGCTTATTTAATCAAAATTAATTATGATATATGAATGAAAAACTTTTGAAATCCATATAATGAATTTGATGACTTTTTTAATGACTTATTTAACTACTAAATTGTAGCACAGATAAACACCGGGGCATCTCCCCGCAACTAGTTGTTTCCCCGTAACATTGATTGTTTATCATTAACTCATATGCAAAATAAGAAACAAGAATTATATTATGGGACTGAGGAAATATCACTCAGGCTAGTTAGAAATAACAATAAGTTCATTAAGAAAAGGATACTAAGTACTAGTTGTTTCCCCATAACATTGATTGTTTATCATTAACTCATATGCAAAATAAGAAACAAGAATTATATTATGGGACTGAGAAAATATCACTCAGGCTAGTTAGAAATAACAATAAGTTCATTAAGAAAAGGATACTAAGTTTAAAGTTACACCGAAATAATTACTCTCTCTTTTAAAAGAGGCTTGTAATCTATGACTAAATTTCACATTTGTCAATATATTTTCTTGATTATTTATATAAGTAGGTAAAACGGGTCTTAATCTAATTTCGAGTTACAATTCCATTGAAAATTTCATACCCTGCTATTTTTGGGTTAGGTTCAGATTGAGTTGTCGGATCAGTTCGGCTCTCCCTTGCCGACCTATCACGCTCGAGTGCCCAACTATTGTGTATTTGTGTCTAATTTTCTTTGCCCTACTCCGCCCCACCTTCAACCGCCAGCCACTTAATCATCTCCTTTTATCTCCTTCCCTCCAAAATCGTGTAGTTTATCATAATTTACTCATATTAGATTTTCTCATTTGCTAAATGCCGCCATTTTTTTTCTTACTAACGCCATATATACATATATAAATACGTATATATGTATATCACTATTGAGATACTCTCCATCTCTCTCACTCTCCTACTCTCCCACTCTCCTAACTCCGTGAGGCAAAGTTGGGCTCCGGTGAGGCACATTTTTCTCCGGCGACACCATGAACTCCGGTGAGGCGCAATTACTCCGGCGACAAAGTTGGGCCCTCTCTCCGGCCAACATAACTCCGGCAACAAGAACTCCGGCAACACCTCGGCTAATAACGAACTCCTACGCAAGGTTAGTGTACAAATTCTAAAAATATATGCGGGCGCCTAATTTAGGTGCTCGCACCATTGGTGGGGGCGCCTAAATTAGGCGCCGCACCATTGGTGGGGCGCCTAAATTAGGCGCCCCCACCAATGGTGCGAGCACCGAAATTAGGCGCCTACCCAGCTTTTGCCTTTTAAAAAAAAAAAAAAAAAAAAGAAAAAAAAACGAGAGGAGAGAAGGGGTGGTGGTGATGATTTGTCGGTGTACGAGTGGTGGTGGTGTGTCGGTGTACGGTGGTGGTGGTGGTGTGTCGGTGTACGGTGGTGGTGGTGGTGTGTCGGTGTACGGTGGTGGTGGTGGTGTGTCGGTGTACGGTGGTGGTGGTGGTGTGTCGGTGTACGGTGGTGGTGGTGGTGGTGCCGTCGAGAAGAAGACGGTGGTGGTGGTGGTGGTGCCGTCGAGAAGAAGATGGTGATGGTGGTGCCGTCGAGAAGAAGACGGTGGTGGTGGTGGTGGTGCCGTCGAGAAGAAGATGGTGATGGTGGTGGTTGTGGTGGTGGTGTCGTCTTTTGAAATTGGAGGAGGGGTTAGGGAAGTGAGTCAAGGGGAGGAGAGAGAAAAGAATTGGAAGTATATAAATACGGTATAAAAATACTGTATTTATGGCGTTAATAGGAAATTCTAGGGCGTTGTTTAGCAATTCCCTAGATTTTACTTAACCTACAGTATTTCTCTGTATTATCAATCAAATCAATTGTAGGTGTAATTATTGAAAAAAAAAACGCAAGAATACCTTTCATCTTTGTAAAATAGCGTCGATTTTCGCTGCATTGGCGTGAAGATAGAGAAATGGATGAACCTAGGGAAAGTGTTGCATCCCCTACTAATTCCCAGCAAACTGGTACCTTTTTATAATTCGCTTCTATTATTTGTTTACGATGTTTTTATATTTAAGCTTAATTTCGTCAGTTATGCATTTAAATTGATCAATATCTTCGAATTAGTAAAAACAGTAATATGAAACTTTGGTAGTTTGGAACCCTAATTTTGTAAGTGGTCGTATACTTGTTTTAATTGAAATTCTTCAATGTTCCTGTGAACAATGAACATAGATACTACTACATGACAATAGTGAACTTTGCACCTCGAATATGCTTAATTTCTTGTTGTGGGGGTATGTTATATTTTTAGTAATTGGTGTATTGTGCTTCTTGATGGTGGAATTTCAGTTTCTGATGATGATGAGATAGATTACTCAGTAAAACCGGAATTTTATGATTCCGATCTTGATAACAAGGATGAATCATGGGTGTCCAGCAAGAGGAAAGGTCAACGAACAGACGCGGTGCTCAGCTGTCCTGCCTGTTTCACCACGCTTTGCCTCGAGTGTCAAAGGTATTTTGTTGCATCCCTGGAACACGGAATTCTCAACTGGCATATACTGGTTGGAATATCTCATTTGCTGCTTTTTTTGGTGTGATCAGTCTGGCTGAAAGAATTTTAAGGTGATAAACTGATGCAAGATTGTTGTAGCTAAGATTTTAGAATTTTGATTTAAATCTATAGAAATTGATGAAAGGAAGAGTACAAGGCTACATGGTAACTTAGCATAGTAAGTAAGATGCTAAAATTAAATTATGATGTGACTGAGCTAAGAAGTAGAATTACCTGAAGTCAGTAGCTCCTCGGAATTTCATGAGTTCAAGGTACATGTTACTTAAGATGTATAGTCGATTGTTGGCGAGGAAGAGAGTGATTTGCTCGAGGTTCATTGAATTAGGAGCAGAGCAGGGAGGTATTGACATAAGAATGTGGAAATGAGAGACGATGAGGTTATACATAAGCTTTTTTGGGATCCTGTGAGTTTCTTATCGAGATCCCTTCAGAGTAATGCTATGTTTCATTAACCTAAATTTCTTGATATTTCTCTCTTGCTGACCTACTTTCTCCTCTTTGTCTTCTTCCACATCTTCAATTTTTCTGTACTTACCGTCTTTACTTTTTTCATGGCTTAGCTTGAAAAACTTTAGCATTCTGGCTTCCCACATTCTTTGATTTCATGTTTTCCTTTGTTTTCACTTCTTTAGTTTTTTGTTGTGCATGTGCCTTATTTGAATAGCAGTCATTAAATCTGATTATTTTGGCCTTCAAACATGCTCTAGATGTTGATCCCATTTTTTTTTTAATTTCATCACATGATACTTGTTGAATGCATCTCTCATTTTTCCCTGTCCGGTGATTTTGTCAGAGAACCTAGCTCTGAACTTAAGTTCCCTTGGCATCCTGCAACATTATTACCTCTGTCATCAAGTTTGTAAATACCTTCAGAGTTTGCATTTTCCTTTCTCTAATTCTCTTATCTATCAGGAGCTGCTTATGAAGGAGGTAGTCTGTTAACATGTCCGCTGAAAAAGGCGAAAACCCAAGAGCGTACTCCCTCTGTTTCAAAAATTCCTACCTATTTTGACCAACTTCCTCTCATTAAAAGATTTCAAACAGGAAATTTTTTTTGAAAAGGGATTACGTCATTTGCCCTCCATACTTTCCCTCCTTACCCCCAACGAGGATTGAGACCTGGTCGAAGCCATGGAAGTGTCTTCCCTCCTGATGAGGTTTCGACCGATTGTCATGAACAGGTTAACATTGTCCTTTTGACCCTGATGGGAGACACACCTCTTGTAGACACACTTACCTTTATCCTCAGCTCCATATTGGAGCAGTCATTTCGTGCTTGCTCTGTGTCAGAATACACTTTACACCGAGTATTTATTCCTCAACAGTGTGGAAAACGGTTAATGACTCATTTTTTAAAAGATAAGCACACTTATCTTAAATACATGCGGCAGAATGTATTAAAATATGAATGATGTGTGCTTTTTGGTGCAAAGGAGCTACTCGGCTATTCAGTTTGAGGAATGGATCAGAAGACAACTTCTTGTTGGGAAGATGATGGATGTCCACCGCATTTACCGTTTGGTTCAAGGCCTATTCTTCCCTTTAAGTTTAATGGATTTTGTGTTTGTTTGGTTCTCGGTTCCCTTTGCGTGGGGGTGTATCTTGGTTACTTCGAGCACCCAGGAAGTTATGCATATTATTTGACAAATCACAAGCTCCTTTGAAGTTGTAGTTTTGGCGCTGGAGTGGGCATTAAGGAATTGAGAATAGAGTAGGATCTGGTTTATCCTGTATTACAACCATTCTGCGTAGTCTGGTAGGATCAAGCGATGGCAAATGTAGGATCGAGGGTAGATAGAATCCAGTAACGACTGGTACGCGAAGATTAGGATCGAGGGTTGATAGAACCAAGTAACAACTGGTAGTCTGGTACTCTTACAGATGGCAAAATGGTGGAATGAAGAGTCTGACTAATATAGGAATATATGATAAAATTATGGATCAGGCCTAACCTTCAGCTTAACTTGATAAACATAATTTTACTTCATAATGGAACCGTATTCATTACTAATTGCTTTTCATATTTGGATTTTGAAATAGTCTTTGGATGAATGTTGTACCATTTGATTTATTACAAAGACCATCTTCATGAGAAAGCCTTGTCTGATTTTTTCCTGCAGGCATGAAATCTACCTGACCCAGTATAGGGCCATGTTTGTTGTCAACTGTGAGATTACAGACAAAAAGGTTTTTCCTCATGGGAGCAAGAAACGGAGAAAGAATACGCGGAGTCCAATCCGAAGCCTTTCGGCTTTTAAAAAGCCTGAGGAAGCTGAAGAAGAAAGTTCAACGAGTGTTGAAGCAGTTACCCAAGTTTGTTGCTCTGTCTGCTCTACAGAGGTTGGAGTTATTGACAAGGATGAGGTTTATCATTTCTATGATGTCCTTCCAAGCGAGTCTTGAGTCTGCCAAACATCTCTGTTTTTTCCATGGAAGATAGAAGTACTCATAATTCCTTTATGCTCACACTCGAACCCTTCGCAAAAGATCAAGGTCGGTCGGTGGTGCAAACGCTAGGGGATCCCGCCAATTATCTTCCTTGTGCCGTACAGGTTATCTGACTCACACACATCCTTGGTCCATGTTTCAAGACGGGCTGAATGGGGGACCCGCAGGCTGACGCTTGGAGCGCACAAGTGCCAAAGCACGCAACATACTGTGTTAACATATTAACCTTTTTTTAAGGTTCATTAGGCATCATTTCATATGTAATATTGGGGATCATCTTCATTTGAGTATCATCTTCATTTGAGGAGAAAAAACAGGTTGTGGATGCCGACATGCGTTAATTTGAGTATAATATATTCATATCCCAACTAACAATTCGGGTGTTGCTCATTTAATAATTCGAAAATTGGGTGCACGAAGATCATATCATACTTATTATGTTTTTTAACTGAACTTATTTTTCCTGAACGAAATTTATTTTTCTGAAGTGAACTTATTTTTTCTAAACTGAATTTATTATTATTGAAGTGAACTTATTTTTGCTGAAACCCGAAACAATTTATTAAGAATTGAAACTGATTTTTGCTAATATTTTTTTTTTTTGAATTGAACTGAACATATTATTACTTAATCAAACTTATTTTTGCTGAAAATAAGATGTAGAGAACAAAGCATTATGGAATGTAAAAAAGGCAATGTTTTTTTTTGTGACTTTTCCTAATTAGAATATTATTTTTGATCTGTAGAAAATGAGTTTATTGGCTTATTAAATTTTTTTGTTGTATATAATTGAAAATTTGACAACTATTTTGAAACTTCACAAAAAGAAATTTTGATAACTATACTGGAACGGAAATGGTAATTATCATTATCCATTTCATTTACTTTGACGATACCAAACAACCCTTTAATTTAAGGAAAATTTATCAAAAACAATTTTTTTAATACAAGTTTTTACGAGAAACAACCTTTGAAAAGAACCTAGCAAAAGAAACCCTAAAAAAATTGTGAGGAACAACCTTGACACTGAACAAGTAATTTCTGGTGTAGACTCATTTAACAAACTATGAGCAAGTATGTGACACACATGTTGATAAAACGCATGCAGGCTACGTTACACATATGTTGATAAACAAGTACTGCTATGCTATCTTTATTTGCAAAACAGTCTAAAAACCGCATCTTTTATGTATTAACCCTGTTTATATTATTGCATCTTTTATGTTCCAAGTTCCAACCCCTTTTCAGGGTCTTCTTTTACCATATTTTTTAAAAAAATGGTTATTTCTTGAAAGGAAAGACTTACATCTAAAAAAAAAAAAAATCTTTTGTTCTAAAAAGCTTATTTCTCTGAAACGCAAAATATTACTGATTTTTCCAAACGAAGGAAAAAAATTTGGAGGAATCAACTAAGAATTAAGAACAACATAGCAAAGCAATTTGATCAGGGTATTAATAATTTATGTACGCAATGTTGATAAATTTCATTAAGTCAAAGCTATGGAGTATACAAAGCATTGAATATTTGACGATTAATGGAGTTGTTTGTTAGTTTGCTAGGTGCAGTTGTTTTTTTTTTTTTTTTTGAGGGGACTGGGTGCAGTTGTTGCTGCTGCCATGGCTGACTGCTTTATTAGGTAAGTAGTTTATTTTCCTATTTTGGGTTGATATTGCAATAGTTAAGGAATAATTTAGCAGTTGATGTTTCTGGTTTTATCCATTGAAAAAGTCAACTGATTTTAAATGCTCTCTTCATAAAACTTTCTCTCTCCTCTTATGAATGGAACAGTATTTCGGTGCTCATTTAAGATTTGCATGGAAGAATGTAACTTCTTTCTCTCTTTCTCTTTCTCCCATACCACTATAGCTGTCTATTTTCTGCTCAAAAAATTTCCATCCTCCCATTTCTTGCAATTCTGACTTCATTTATTGAATTTTCCCCTCTTTCTTCATTGTTTCTTTCACCTTGTTCTGTTTTTAAGCTTATTAAAGAATTACCCACAAAAAAAAAGATGAGGTTTTTACTCCATAATTGAGCTTTTTTCATCAAATACTGCAATATTGATGATCTGGGTATTTCTCTAAGGTGATAAAAATGGCATCTTTGAGGTTTCTTCTTTTGAGTTTTATCACTCTGTTTTTGGTAACTTTCTATTTTGGGTATGGTTCATGCATGGAAAACTCGACTCTTGATACTCTCTTACAAGTGAAGAAATCATTTGTTGAAGACCCAAATGATGTGTTGAAGAATTGGTCTGAAAAAAACCCAGATTTCTGCAAATGGAGAGGTATAAAATGTAACTCAGTTGGTGTTGTGGTGAGTTTAAACCTGTCCGAGTCATCACTCAGTGGGTCAATATCTCCTTCACTCGGTGGTTTACAACACCTACTCCACCTTGACTTATCTATGAACCAACTCAGTGGGCCCATCCCAACTAATCTTTCAAACCTTTCTAAATTAGAATCTTTGCTTCTTTTCTCAAACCAACTTAGTGGGCCCATTCCTACTCAACTTAGCTTAATCACGAGTCTTAGTGTCATCAGAATTGGTGACAATGATCTCACTGGTCCAATACCTTCTTCATTTGGCCAACTTTCTAATTTGGTCATTTTGGGTTTAGCTTCTTGTAGTTTTACTGGCTTAATACCTCCTCAATTGGGAAAATTAACCAACCTTGAAAACTTGGTTTTACAAGATAATTTTTTGGTTGGTCCAATACCATCTGAGCTTGGTAATTGCACAAACCTTGTTGTTTTTACAGCTGCAGTAAATATGTTGAATGGTAGTATACCTCAAGAACTTGGTCAGCTTCAAAATCTGCAAACACTGAATCTTGCAAACAATAGCTTATCTGGGGGAGATTCCTGACCAAATTGGTGAGTTGGGTCAGCTTAGTTACCTTAATTTATTGGGAAATGAGCTTGTGGGTCAAATTCCAAGATCATTAGCTAAATTGGGTAATCTTCAAAGCCTTGATTTATCAGTGAATAAGCTCAGTGGAGAGATTCCTGCAGAATTTGGCCAAATGAATCAGCTAGTAAGCTTGGTTTTGTCAAGCAATAGTCTTTTTGGTGGTATACCACCAGATATTTGTTCAAACACAACTAGCCTTCAAAGCTTGTCTCTTTCAAATGCTCAACTTTCTGGTGGAATCCCGCCAGAAATTGGACAATGTAAGTCCTTAACAAGCCTTGATTTAGCTAATAATACACTCAATGGTTCGATACCGGTCGAGCTATATCAGCTGGTTGAGCTGACTGATTTGTATTTGTATAACAACAGTTTGAGTGGATCAATATCTCCTGCCATTGGGAATCTCAGCAAATTGCAGACTGTGGCACTTTATTATAACAAGCTAGGTGGATACTTGCCTAAAGAGATTGGTATGTTGGAAAAACTGGAGGTTATATTCATCTATAACAACCAATTTTCTGGGGAAATAGCTTTGGAAATTGGCAATTGCTCAAGCTTACAAATGATTGATTTCTATGGGAATCAATTCACTGGGAGGTTGCCTGCTACCATTGGACTGCTTAAGGAATTGAATTTCCTTCATCTTCGACAGAACGATTTGGTGGGGGATATTCCTGCCACCTTGGGGAACTGTCAGCAGCTTACAATCCTCGACTTGGCAGATAACCGCCTTTCCGGAGGGATCCCGGTGACATTGGGCAATCTGAAAGCGCTACAGCAGTTTATGCTGTACAATAATACTCTTGAAGGTAACATCCCTGATGAACTGAAAAACTTGTCTAACTTGACAAGAGTGAACCTTTCAAATAATAAGCTGAATGGTAGCATTGCTCCTTTGTCTAGTTCAACTTCATTGCTTTCTTTTGATGTGACTAACAATGCATTTGATCATGATATTCCACCTCAATTGGGGAATTCTCCTTTGCTTGAAAGGCTTAGACTAGGAAGCAACCGTCTCACCGGGAAAATTCCTAGAACATTCGGCTTCATACGCGAATTATCCTTGTTAGATCTTTCAAGAAATTCGCTTTCTGGTTCGATACCCTTTGAGCTTTCCTTTTGCAAGAAACTCTCCCATGTTGATCTGAATGGAAACCATCTCACTGGCAGAATACCAACATGGTTTGGGAGTTTGCCACAGTTGGGAGAAATTAAACTGTCCTCAAATTCACTGTTTGGTCCTTTACCACCCCAATTATTCAATTGCTCTAAACTTCTTGTCCTTTCTATAGAGGACAATCAGCTGAATGGTACCTTGCCAACAGAAGTTGGTAATCTTGCATCTCTCAATGTGCTTAAGCTCAGTAAAAACCAAATTTCTGGTTCCATCCCTCCTTCCATAGGCAAACTAAGCAAGCTCTATGAGCTTCGACTTTCATATAACCACCTCAATGGTGAAATACCAATTGAGATTTCTCAACTCCAAAATCTCCAAATCATGCTGGACCTTAGTTTCAACAATCTCATTGGACATATTCCACCACAAATCGGATCACTTTCCAAGTTAGAAGCTCTCAGTCTATCTCACAATCAACTTACTGGCAATGTTCCTCCTCCGATTGGTGCAATGATCAGCTTGAGCCTGCTTAACCTCTCGTACAACAACCTTGGAGGGAAGCTTGATGAACATTTCTCACACTGGCCAGTTGATGTTTTTGTTGGGAATAAGCTCCTCTGTGGGAAGCCTCTTGAACATTGCAGTGCACCCAATGCAAGCAACCATAAGCATTCTCCCGAAGCATTGATACTCTCATCATTTCTTACTGTTGTAGCTGCTGTGGTCTTACTACTTGGAGTGGTGATCTGCATCAGACGAAGAAGAGAGATAATCAAGAGATCAAGGGAAGTAGGGAGCACTTTCTCCACCAGTTCCTCCAACACAAACCGTCGCTTGCTCAATCCAAAATCCCCTAGGAGACAACCAGAGTACAGATGGGATGACATAATGGCTGCAACAAAGAACCTGAGTGATGCTTATATTATAGGTTCAGGTGGTTCGGGTACAATCTATAAGGCTGACTTAGCATATGGAGAGACAGTAGCAGTCAAAA
>CANSNZ010001197.1:1267500-1573791 GCA_947646795.1 Beta lomatogona | reverse complement strand
CCCAACTTCCTTTGTTGATGCTGGCTGATTCACCTACCACTTCCTTACCGCCGATTTTACAACCTCTCCACACGCAAGTTTATTAAGTTAGATATACCCCGATTCGAGGAACACCATGACGACCACCACAGCGAGTTTTCTTTCAAAGGATGGGTCGTTACTGTCACTATGAAACAAGCCCTCATCACCTTTTTCGATCCTTTCCCTGCTACTCTCATCAAACCACCAAGTATCCCCATCCCTTCTTTTGTAGACGGCGACTTATGGGATGACGATTCTTATTTATATCATTTTAACAGAATTTATATTCTCTGATGGTGTATGCATCTTCCTCCTCGTCTGATTATCAGGTTGCCATGATCTACGATCTATATAAATATATCGCCTTCTGGAACCAGGCCAACAACAATGGATTAAGCCTAATATGGATATTGATGTTCGTCGGGTCGAGGAATGACGAGGATGTCTGTTTTTTCAAAGGAAGAATTTTTATTCCATTGATATATATTCACGAGTTATAGCCTTCGGAAGTGAGGTGCCAAAACAACCACCCCGAATCATTACGGATTTAAAATCTCAAGGTCTTGCACACGAGGTACGTTATCAGTATTACATAGTGGCCTCAACCAAAACGAAAGCACATTGTTGATAGTACATAAGGACGTGTCCGAGGCCCGACATGTATAATACGAGATAATAATAATCCCAATCGGGATTGGACTGAATCGTTCCAGTTAATGGAGCTCGGCTTGGACGATGGCAAAGCCAAACTTATTCACCATCTTGGAAATCGGGCTTTATTTGTAGGTTACAATTCTACTTTCTTTGTCGACTCACCTTCGGATCAACTAAACGTGGTTGTAGACCTAATTCTATTTATTCTACCGATGATAACTACGGGCGTATCACAATCATGGAGGGGAAAAGATATGGGCATATTTTGCTTGAAGGAAGGTAAAAGGATTGAACCATGATAAGTTTAGGTTTAATGATTTGTGCTTAATCATTTCATTCTCACGTCAAGCGTTAATATACAACCCTAATGCTAAGTATGATAGGCGTTTAGGCTAATTACACACATCCAATAATAGAAAGTAAGAATAACGAACTAGCATGGCCCCGTCCCCCACGCTGAGTTGGAGCATGAGGGTCGAGAAATACTTGACTTGTCTAGAAAGATGAAGGAATCGGCGGCTTCCAGAGCCTTAGTGAAGATGTCGTCGAGTTGCGCATGTGTGAGAACATGATGAGTAGTGATGAGACCAAGCACGACTCATCACGAACATAGTGACAATCGGCCTGCAGTACATCGCTTAAATGCGCTCAGGAAGCAACACGGGATTCTGAGCAATATGAAGAGCGAGACATGCTATCACAATAGAGAGACATAGCACAAGGCGATGAACCCACTAAACACTCCAAGTAGCGCCTTGAGCCATTTGATCTGGGGTCTGATATCGGTCATCGAACGATCTTGGGCTTCCGCGGAAGAGCGAGACACTGAGTATGTTGTTTCTTAGTCTTCGAGATAGGTGAAAGGCAGGGAACCCAATCCCGGCCGAGTCAATGAGCGGCGAGTAAGGGAGCGACTAGCCCCGATATGAGTCAGACCAGTGCATCCGAGGAGACTCTTAGGACTCTTGGGAGGGGCGGAATCAGTCATCATCGGCCACATTGTGGGGCGAAGAGAAAATCGGGAAGGAGTGTCCAAGGCAGGGGCTCGCAAAGGTAGCTTCGCCCCGTATCGAAGAGGAAATTCATTTTCATGAAGCGGAACATCGCGAGAAACCAAAGTATTCTCCGGTTCGAGATCATACATTTTCGACCTTTCTTGCCATTCGGATAACAATGAAAAGGACGTCTACGACTCAGAAACAAACTTATCACCCTTAGCACGTTGATTATGAAGCGAAACGTAAACATCCAAGTACTGCTTTCGTATAGCAGTAAGAGAGGGGGAGGTGACGGGTAGGAGCCTCGTAAGGGGTGAGACCATTCGACACACTCCGATGGAGTGCGATTAATCAAATAAACGGCAGCGACGAACACATTCAGCCCAAAAACTAACGGGAAGATGGGCACGAAACATAAGGGTCGTTTCGCATTCAAAATATGACGATGTTTACGCTCGAGCTCTCCCATGATTTGTTGAGGAGTACCCACACAAGATGTTTGAAATAAAATGCCATGAGTATCGAAATAGCGAGATAACGATTAAACTCGGTCCCATTATCGTTAAGTATGATCTTAACAACGAAGGCGGGTGGCGATGAATCGTGGCAAAAGAAAGACATAAAGAACGTTCAACCTCCTTTTTTATTGCGTAATAAACCTACACCCGCACAGCTTCGGGAAAAATGATCCACCAACGTTAGAAAATAAATGGCATCACAAGAAGAGGGTGTGTTATAAGGGCCCCCGAAGGTCACAATGAGACGATTTCAAAAATACGAGATGCTTTATTATGACTAACGGGAAAACAATCGCGAGGTTTGTTTAGCTTGAGGGCACACAATGCAAGCTTTATTCAATTTCTTCCTAGAAGTCCTAGAACTAATAGCGAGGAACAAACTTGACGACCCGATCGGACGGATGACCCAGCCTTTAGTGCCACGACTCGAAGCTCGAGGATAACCACGGGGTGTCCTTTGCTGGCTTGTGGGAATGCTACGGAAAAAATAAAGTCCATCGTACCGCTCACTGCTCCAATCGGGATCCCGAGCGTTAGTCAGTATAGCACACAAAGAAGAAGTGAAATTTACGTGACAATTAGACTAAGCGATCATTTGCGACCCGGAAATTAAATTGCGATTAAGGCAGAGGAACATATAAGACATGATGAAGAGTAAAAGGCCTAGGATTGAGAGAGTCACCATGACCACTCCATAGTGGCTACGGCACTCAGAAGCGTCGAGGTAATCCAGCCAGGACACGCATCAGTCAGTGGCGTAAGCCAAGACACGCAAGATCGCAAGTAACATGATGCGATGCCCCGGTATCCGAGAATCCGAGGAAGTAGAAAAACACATACCGGTCATGAGATCACCTTTGGAGGGGTTTGGGTATTAATTAAGTGCATCAGGCTTGCACTTGGCCGGGACTTAAATCGACAAGAGGAGGACCCTGTGTCGTGCTGAGCGGGATTCTCCTTAAATGAGGCAGGCTGAGAGCCTCGGCGTGGGCCGTGGCCAGCCCCCCTCGACCCGGTAGTCGGAGTCAGAAGAGGCCCAATACGGAGGCACGCGGCGCCAGCCAAGCGGAGCTGCGGCCACGGCGGTGATGGACCAACTCCCAATTTTGCCTCCCGACCCAGGTTTCGATGAAGTTTAAAAAAGCGAAGTGGACACCGTGTCCTTTACGATGGCGAGTGGTGCCTGACCGGGACGGAGGCTCACGGTCCTCGCGATCCCGAGCCGAGTCGGTCGCGCCCGGCTGCACCGCGAAGGTATGAGAGGCTTCGCGAACCTCTTTCCCGACTGCTATAGCACTACGATCTTTCCTCTTGCCCGAGAGTTTGATAAACTCGAACCATATTTCTTTGGAGGGGATTGGGGACGGAGATTACTACGAAAGCGATGGCATATAAATCATCATCCAGAAGCAATTAAAAGTGGTGGATTTTCTCACACGTCCTCGGTCGGCGGCGTATTTGGCGGCCACCGCGCACGTGCACCGGATTACACACGCGGCCATGGAGGGGGTTAAAGGCAGTCAGAGTTCGTCGTAAAGACTCATCAAAGAGTATAATATTCTTCAAGGGACATCGCACGGCTAACAGTTTGCAATCCAACAATGGAGGCCCTGATTTGTTGTAGACGGGGAACCATTGGCGTGCAAACCGCGCTTTTCCAAATAATCCCGAAGATGACGCGCCTCGTCATGCCAAACGGGATGGATGCAGCAAGTTGCGGATCCATGCTCCGCAAAATCTACGAAACAAGCATGGAATTAGGTTTTAGGTCAGTAATTTCTTCTTTTCAGCGGTATGGTGATAGTGCCATCCACAAAAACAAATTTCCGGTGAGCCTTGAGAGATAAAGTAATGGCTCTGCGCCCAAGCCACATAATTATCGCGGTAAGTAATACATGAGTAATTAAGTTACCGGTTGGTCATCGGATCGAAGATAGAAGGGAGAAGAAGGATGAAGGTTTTTCGTCCTCCATAGGCGGCGAACCACGCGGGTGGTGCTACACAAGCAGTCATTGCCGGCGGAAGAGGAAAAAAGCGAGGCTATACGGTTGGCTCAGATACCATGATAAGTTTAGGTTTAATGATTTGTGCCTAATCATTTCATTCTCACTCCAAACGTTAATATACAACCTAATGCTAAGTATGATAGGCCCGTTTAGGCTAATTACACACATACAATAATATACATTAAGTATAACAAACTAATATGGCCAGATAAACCACTATACGAAGGTCGCTTCTCAATATCGAGTGATGTCGATCCACACGGTGGAGCTCCCTCATTACTAGATTTTTTGTATGTTTGTAACCGTCGGGTAGAACTACTATAGGAACAATAAATTATATTGTGTTTTATTTATTTTCAATACTATTATTATGGCAAAGTTGTAAGGAAACGATAATACAATGGCTCGGACTTTGAACACTTTGAACTATATATGCATGCCTTTTGTAGAATCTCTTCATTTGTGAAAATCAATCCTTGTTTTTAATTTTTGAATAAGAATCTTGTATAATATGTTATTGTTTTGTTACCATAGTTACATTGCTACGACTCTAGCTAAAGCTTGTACACCTTAGAGGCGGCAAAACTGAGTTTCGAGTTGTGCCCATGAGGCGTGCACGTCCTAGGCACAGCGGTATTGAGGGGCTATGAGAAAATGTTTAACCATGTAAACAACGGATTGATGAGGTAGTCCTATTGAGGGACTATGAGAAAATCCATTACGATGAGACTGAGTCATGCATTAAAATTCTTTTTCAATGCCTCGGTGGAAATGAAATTCTGACCCTTCAAATGTAACGCCTCGGAAATACATAACCTTAACCAGCGCGCGGAATCACGGCTTAATCCTGTGGGTTATGGTCCACTAATAACATAATAGCCTAAAATGGTAATTCATCTATACATTTGCTCATCATAAAATAATACCTGTTTATCCATGATACAAAATATCTTAAACCTCGTAGAATATTAAATAGTGTCCTAAACACGTCACGTTATAATAGCCATACTTGTTCTTCCATACCTAAAACATAAAACAAAAGTTCGTGAGGCGAGGCTCGGTAACATTAACATTGTAAAGGCTATTTCAATCCATTTTAGTTGCAATCAGGGAGAAGAGAATATAGTCAAACCATTTCATAAACATATATTTAAGTCGTATAGATTAGCATAGATCATTATCATCTTCCTTAACATAGTCATTATCGGGAACCTTTCGTTGGTTAATTGAGTATAGTAGAAGGCAAAGCCACACAGGGACATAAGTCCTCATCGGGGAAGGTGGCATATAATGCCATAGATTATCGTATGCGAGGGGCGAAACCACCTAGGATATACGTCCCCCATCGGAAGGTGGCATATAATGCCATGGTAACGGAGAGCGAGCCCTTGAGGGACATTGTCTCCCACGAGGAAGGTGGCATATAATGCCATAATGCGGGTGCCACACAGGAGCGTTGTCCCCCGTCGAAAGCGCCCCGGAAGGTACGTGCACGACCTGACATAGCGGGATACTTTTTCACTTAACTTTATCACGTTTCATTTCTTTTACGTATCATAGTTACATTACATAATCGTAATCATAATCATAAAACATAATCATAATCGTATTTTCGTAACAGTCGTCATACTTCGTAGCATTAAATCATTTAATGAACATCATGCACATAGATAAACATTTCATATCACTTGCACCGTAAATAACATCGCAAAACACTAGGCAGAATAAATGCTTATGCTTTGCGGTCAGTGAAGTGGTCTATTGCGGCGATTTTGACAGTAACGGCAATTAAGGGCGCAACAATAGGTAATTAACCTGTTGGGCCGACCGAAGCATGATAGGTAAGGAATCACTGTGGAGCCGCGACAATAGGCCGGTTTCTAGCCAAAACCGCAACAATATTGGCATTTTATATCGAATAATACGGCATATTCTTTGCGGTTTATGGGGAAAACCACGGCAATATGCTGTATTTAATAATAAAAATACGCATGTTCTTCATCGGTTTCTTCCCAAAACCGCAGCAATAGGTCTGTATACCCAGGGTAAATTTTTTTTAGCATTTCGCAATTAAATATGAAAGATTAAAACAAGGCGGCTAACGAATCCACTATCCATCAGATTGCGAGACAAAATGAAGATGAAATGACATATAAATTTCATTAATATATAAAGATAAAAAAGCTAGTTACATAAATAATACAAAAGATCAAAAAGCGAAAATAAAAACAACAATTACGACTAAATGACTAATTACAAAAAATATAATACAAACAAAAAATATATTAAAAAAAATAAGAAGCTGAAAATTTAAAAAATGGTAAAACGAAAATAGAAAATTATCTCCTTTTTGAAAAAACGAAAAAAAGGGAAAAAATCTAAAAAAACTGCCAACGAGACCTAAAAATATAGAAAAAAAAAAGGAAAAATCCTAAAAAAAATCTACCTGACAAATAGAGATGACGAGCGGTTTTTATCTAAAAAAAAGGGAAATAAAAACAAGCTTTCTTTGAAATAGAAAATGGAGTCGAAGGCCGAAAATGAGGTCGAGGCTGCGCGTTTCTCGTTTCGCTTTTCGCGATGGTGGTTTCTTCTCGGTGAGGATGAGAGAGAAGTGCGGAGCAGACGGAAAATAGAGGCCGAAGTGCATGCGGATTTGCTTCGCCATGGTCGATGGATGGAGGCGTGCGAGACGGCCGACGACGAAGCGACGGTGAGGGTGTGGGTGAGGGTGAGGGTGAGGGTGAAGGTGAGGGGAGGTGAGGCGGGGTGCAGGTGAAGGTTGAAGGTGAGGGAGGTGAGGGCCGCGAGGGGTGAAGTGAGAGAGGAGAACGTCGTGTGAGGATAAGAGAATAAGAGTGAGGAAAAGAACCCATAAGCGGTGTGCACGCCTATATATATATTTTTTAAATACTTTTAATGATATTGCTGCGGTTCTTGCCAAAAACGCATTAGAAGTATATTAAAATATTATTTTTAATATTATTTTAATATATTCTTTGCGGTTTTCGATAAGCATGACAGCCAATATGTCTCGTCAAATGTTAACTTTTTTTCAAAAAATTTCCTGTTGATACCATATTGCTGCGGTTTTAGGCAGAAGCACGCAGCAATATGTCTTTATTTTATATTTTACTTTTCCCTTTTACGTGATATATTCCTTGCGTATGGGTAAAGCCGCGGCAATACCACGCATGGATTATAGCAATAATTTTACTAGTGAAACATCGTATAAAACATCATAAAACATAGTTGGAAGGGAGAGTGTGGGTGTTAGGTGTAGACGTTACAGAAATCCTTCTTACCAACTTTGATATCGAGGAGGCTTGTAACATTCCCTTGGTTTAATCTAATCAAGAGTTAAATAATAAAATTTATTATTAATTCATTTGTCTTTGGCTTTTCGAAGATTATTCTTTCTTTAGGTCGTAATATTTCTTATGTGATTACTCTTAAGGCCTTTTTAAATTCGCACGTTATACTTAGGCATAATTTTGAATTGTAATTCTAGTGGTTACCGTGGTTAACATCTTTTAAACTTAAGAGTCATATTTAAGTAGCACTAATAAAGATTATAGGTTTACAATCCATGCTTAATGACTTGAAGATAAGTTTTCATATTCTAACTAATCCATTCTCTAAACCTACTATACATACATGTTGCTAAGTGAATGTATTTTAACATGACTCATGTTATACCAACATTATTATTCTAACCTTTTAATATGTTTCACAAATCTAGACTAATGAGTGGAGTTTATATTATCGACATCAATTACTCGTTTATGTTATATACAATTATGGCATAACCACTACTAAACTAGATTGATCATTATCAATAATCTAATTATCTAAAACACTTGATGATGCAACATACTTGGTTTGATGATTCCGGAATAGAATATTACATACTCCGTCTGTCATCTTGTTTCCTTTAGCGGTAACGGAAGTGCCGTTTATGACTTTTGTGCGCCTAGACGCACCCGATGTCAAATTTAGTGATGGACCGCCATATCCACAAGTAAGACATGATTGGTTGTTGAAATCTCGCAAATAGGGTCATAGTGGATTATTAAGATAACGAAGTTTTCACCAAGTACCCCGAAGTTTTCAAAAATTCACTTGGTACCCTCCATGATTTCAAAATTCACCGAGGTACCCCTTAGTTACCTTGTTTATTAGCATTAAATGCCCTTACACTTAACGGATCTTAGTGCTCCATTAGCCCAAATTTACAAGTTTGTCATTAATTTTGTGGTGCCATAATGGTAACCTCATCGTTGACATCATCACTTTACTTCCAAAAATTCGTCCCCTTCAACTCCACTGTTTTGGTTCATCCATGGAACCCTAAAACCGGGGGATTTTGAACAAAATTCTGCAACCATTTGGTGCGCATTAGCAAGGTATTCAGGCCGAGATTGTTGTAGAGTTGAAGAATCTCAACTGAAGAGTGAAGAAAAGTGCGATTTTATGGAATTGCGAAGAAGTTGAAAATTTTAAAGCGACGGTTTAAAAACTGCGAAAAAGTAAGATTTTTTCTTCATTTTCTTCAACCTAAATTGCTTTGAAGTTAAATAATTTCACACTTGTTGCATGTATAATGTTTTGCATTGTTTTAGGATGTTAAGGTTTAGTTGTGGTTGTTTGACTAGTTGCATACTTAGGTTTTCTTAGGTTTTCTTTTACTTTGTGTTTGATTTTGATGTTATGTGATTATTAGGATGGCTACTTGTGGTGGTTATTGGTGCATTTCAATACTCAAGAGTTTGATGTTATGGTAGAGGACAATGATTTGTGTCATTTAATGGGCTTGTTTGAGGATTTTCTTGAGGAATCATTGAAGCGAGAATGTGTACTTGCCTAAACTATTTAGGGTGTTAGTTGAGAATCCTGGGGACTAAGAAGAAAATTGAGTTGAGGACTGATTCGATTTGATGAGAGTGTGGGGGTGGGGATTGGGCAAGGATACCATTGAGGTATGGGTAGAGAAGACTTGAGACCTTTGCCAAGTATTTAGGGTCTGTTCTTACAAAGAAAGATAATGAGGAGAGGGGAGAAGCTTGAGAACATAAGGAGAGTACAAGAGATATTAAGGAGGGAGGGAGAGAGATTAAAAATCCAGGATTTTGATATTACCCATCCATCATTAGCACCAAAATAGTTTGCTCTTTAACCCTAAAACAACATAGTTTTCTCCACGGTTTGATGGAATCGAACTCGTAGACTCGAAAATCCAACAAATTAAGGCAATACAATATATCATCATTGGCAAAATTTCTATCTCGAGGCATCAAAATCAACTAAGGGACTTGTAGAGGAATGAAGGACTTTGCAATAAATTTGCAAATACTTTGGATTGCACTAAAACGTACGAGTTCTCATATACTTATTGAGTGATCTAACATGATTTTGTCCCAAATTTGGGCGGGAAGTTCAGGTATATTCTCGCTATTAGTTTCGGCGAAGTTCAAGTAAATTCTCGATGTGGATCGTCATCTCTCGATTGATAAACCGTAACTTTTGCTTTGCTCTTAGTGAGGATGTTAAAAGAATGTTAATAAAGGAATTGTAACTCTGCTAACCGCAGTATATAATAGACGGGGTTGGGGGTGGAGGTGTTGGTGAGGAAGGGAAATAAGGAAATAGAGAGAGAGCCGGGGTGGCCTGTGATGGCAGGGGGTGGGGGAGGAAGAGGAAGGGGAGTGGAGCGGGGGTGGGGGAAGGGTTAGGTGGTTTTTTTTTTCAATCGAACTAAAATTGTTTTTGGAAGGAAAAATACAACGCCTTGATGGTGCACACGCTTGTACATAGAGTATGTGCACACATGTACATGGCTAACAAGCCAAATGTACATGAATAACAAGTTAAATGAACACATGTACATGGTTAACAAGTTAAATAAATGAACATATGTATATCTCTATTAGTACATATACATTGGCATTGGTCTTCATGTTCATAATCTATTGCTTGATGTTCATCGTGCGTATGATGCTCATCCTACGAACGTGTGTATGTACTAATTTGGGGGGAAAATAAGGTCAATAAGTTTTTGTTACCGATCAAATAGGTCATAGGTTAAAATGGCTCATCTTGAGCAAACATACCTTGAAGTTGAAATTATTTCCAGAATTTCAAAAGTTGGGACTATTTTGAGCAAGAGTGACCAAAAGTGGGATTATTTTATCAATTTTTCCTTTTCAAAGGGGTTACTGAATGCAAACCTACTTTACTAAAGGCAACCCTTAAATGTCAAAACCCTTATTTTCATTTTCTCTCTAAAAAAACTTATCTCTTAAAAAAATCTCTCCTCTTCCCTCTCATGCTTAGAAACAAAATTGCAAGAGACTAATTGACTAATATTAAATTTGATATTCAATGGACAATTATTTTGACCTAATCCAACTTAGTATGATGTAAGTTACCCGTTTTATCTTTTTCTCAAAATTAATCCAATTCATGCAATATGAATGAAAACTTCGGCACCATTTCGTACAAATCTACAAGAAAGCAATTAATAACTGTTTCATGCAAATTGAACGGAATAGATTGATGGGTTTTAAAATATATACCACAAGTGCACGATGTCCGTTGTTAGCGTGGTGGCAAATACGGGTCGATCCACGGGAGAGGAGTTCTATAGATTTATGCTCAACTATTTAACTACTTCAAGAGAGAAATTTGATTGAATGATTGATGATAACTAAACTAGAATAAACTAGAACACAAAAGGATGGAAGTTTATGAAATAATTAAAAACCTAGGGCAATCGATCGGTCCACCATGCTTATACCAATTTAATCACGCACTATAATGTAATTCAACAATACTTGGATTGAGGTTCGGATAATTAGAGTATTTCGTTAGTCCTACGATCGAGTCTTAACAACCCTTAGATCAACAAATGCTAGCACTGGTCGCTTAACATAATCGGATTTACCAATTGTAAGAAGCCTTTAATGAGTATGATCTTTCGATTCTAACTCCTATTAGCTAAGCATAACTCATGATATTGCGCAATTACATTAATTAAACAATAAAAACAAATCAATAGGAATTACCCTAATTCAATCTAAATATCGAAGAACCTTAAAACATAATCAAATAGGTATAAACATGGCTTCCCTCACTAAGCCCTAGAAAAGACTACTTACTCATTGTCATGAATAACACAATAAACATAATGTAAATAGAAGAATTCATCTAAATAGATTAAGTAGATAAATTACCGAATGATTGAAGAACAATTGAAGAGAAATTGATGAACTTTATAATCTTCCAAAGCCAAGAGTTAGTACAAAATTAGAGAGAAAGCTAAGTGTTTTAAACCTAATAAAACGTAGAATAAAATATGGGCTAATCGAAAATACTACAAGCCTATTTATAGTAGTTTTTACAAAACAGAGCTAAAAGGCAAAAAATAATGCTCCCGAAAAATCGCTCTGGTCGATCGGGACAAACCGCCCTTGGCCGGGCGACGGTGTCTAAATTTTACGAGCAAAGGAGGATTTTTGCCCGGTCGAGCGCGCAAGCGATTTTGGCTCCTTTCTCGCCTGGTTGACCGGGCCTAACATGCCGTGGACTCATGAGGATTTCTTCTCGCCCGGTCGACGGGCGGGAAAAATGCGATTAGCGCAACTTCCGAAGGCCGTATCTCTCAAACCGTAAGTCCCGTTTGGGGCATGTGACCTATCATTGGAAAGCCCTTAAACTCTGGTTTCAAAACCAAACTGGAGTTTCTTGATTATCAATTTTAAATCAAAATTTATGATCAAAATAGTAAATAGGTGTCGATTTGGCAATTCTTTCATTAATTCTTTGCTTCATTCTAACTCGAAATTATCTCAAACGCATGCATTGTGATTTTTTGTGCAGGCTATCTTCATCCTCAATGATTAATAGGCTTGATATTATATAATCATAATCAATTGGCATCAAAATAACCCGAAAATCATCGAAACACGCAAACGGGGAGTAGTAGAGGCACAACTTACGTAATTCATGCCATTATGCACCTAAATGCTCTAAAAAGGAGTTCTAAATGCATCTAAAAACTATATATAAATGTGACATATCAAACTCCCCCAAGTTAAACCTTAGCTTGTCCTCAAGCACACAAGACATGAACATGGAAATAATTGCCTCACCCCCTCATATAGGAAAATCACAGTTCAAAATATTTTCATGACTAAGAACCGTTCAAGCGAGGCAAAATTCAAGTTCACTGTTCAGATTAATCTAACTACCAATCACCCAAAAAAATTGTCAAACTCAACTGCCTTACATGACATGCACATCCTAAAAGGGTGCTCACTGAAGGTATAACTCCTCCTCAATCTTGTGGCAGGCAAATAATGTGCCCAAACACTCATAAACCCGACCCATAAATATCCCTTCCCACTCACACTCTCATGTGTTTAAGAAGGTATAATGTCGCTCATCCTAATCAAGTCGACTCGATTCGCAGACATACTCTTTAACTTTGACAACTCGACTCCACATCAATCCAATAAACAATGTAAACACAATCTCAAGAGGACTTTTCGGGGTTGTAATGGGGCTTAGGTAAGGGTAGGGAATATGTATAGGAAATATGGTGGAAAAACCAAGAATGGGGGAGCAAAAGTCACTAAAAACAAGGCCAAGTGAGTCCTATTCATCACCCAAAACACAAAACCAATAATAATGTCCCAACTCTATGAATCAATAAAATCTTCAATAAACCCATCCTTGAAGCAATGTAATGGATTTTTTCTTTGCAAGCAATGTGAAAGAAGGAACTTTGAACTTTTTCAGTCTTTCTTTTCTTTTTTCTTTGCATTTTTTTGATCCAACAATCACATTTATTTCTCACTTTGCTTATTCTTTTCTTTTTCTCAAACTTCGAACCATACAAAAATACAATCATCTCCATCCCAAGTAACTCACAAAAACCATCTCGAAACTAACTTATACAAATGCTACCCCAAGCTAGGCTTGAGAATAATATCATAATAAGGGCCATGGGTATGTAATGAAGTTTAGTAAAATAATCATTAGGATCAACGGGGCTAAGGAGGATAATAGTATATAAAAAAAATCACTCGAGGCTCGAGAATCGACAAAAGAACGCCTCCAATCATAGCAATTGCCACAAGTCATCAGATATCAATAAGTACGTTGTCAATGTCAAGATCAGTTAGCTAATGAAGAACTAACACACAAGAAACAGGCCGGATAATGATATGAATCCAATAGGCAAAGAGATAAGCCTCACAGTCCTAACCATTTCCGGCATGCAGATCAAATGCAGTGTGTAATAATCATAATCTGCTCAGAGTCATAACAATCAAACATCACATCATAGCCTCACAATCACAAATGCCCAGCTATCCAGAAAACAAAGTCAAATAATTTTCAATCAAAATACAGCATAGGAACAGGGAGGCAATCAAACCAATCATGAACATCGTATTTTTGTATTTTTCAAAGATTTTTTTGAAAGCAAATAAATCTAGCCTATGAAAGCAAAAAAATCTACACTAAAAGGCAAAAAGAGAGATAAAATGCATACAAAAATCCTTCCCCACTAGTAGACTAATTGTTTATTGCTACGGTCATTAATTGGCCTATTGCGGCGGTTTTAGCCGCCAACAATTAAGGGCGCAAAGCAATAGATAATTAACCTATTCTCTGCGGTTCATGACCAACACCGCAAGCAATATGTTACACCTATTGCTGCGGTTCTTACCCAAAACCGCAACAATAGGTAAGTGTCAATAACAAAAAAAAATAATTGAAAAGTAACCTATTGCTTCGGCATTGTTGGTAAAAACAAGGACAATAGACTCACCTATTAGTCTTTGCTTGTACCAACAACGAAAGAATAGGTTGCTTTTTTTTTTATAAAAGAAAATTTATACATTTATAATGTCATATATTAGTACTACACGTCTATACCCACACAACATTTTCAAAACCACAACCAAATTTGTTGGAATTCATTCAAGCGTCAAATTAATTGACAAATTACATAACTACAACATTATACATTTGACTTTATAAGTTGTATGTTGAAATTAAAGATACACATATATAAGATCTAAAAAAAATATATACAAATGCACTAGTAGAATAATTGCTTATTCTTTGCGGTCATTAAGTGGCCTATTGCGATGGTTTTGGCCGCACGCAATAAAGGGCGCAACGATGGGTAATTACCTATTGCAGGCGGTTTTTAACCGCAACAATAAAGCAACCTATTGCTGCGATTCTTACCCAAAACCACAGAATAGGTATTTTTTAATAAAAAAATGAAACCTATTCTTCGCTGTTTTTGGTAGGAACAGCAGCAATAGGTTTTTTTAATGAAAAATGAAACCTATTACCCAAAACCGCAGCAATAGGTATTTTTTTTAATAAAAAAATGAAACCTATTGCTCTGTTTTTTGGTAGGAACAGCAGCAATAGGTTTTTTTTTAATAAAAAATGAAACCTATTGCTACTGTTTTTGGTAGAAACAGCAGCAATAAGTGTTAGTGGGAGATTTTTTTTTAGCTAGCTAGAAAGGAAAATGAGCGAAAAATGCAAAGAAAACTATAACAATGTAGAAACTAACAAAAGCGAAAAAAGTAATAAATAATATATATAAAAGCAACTTCATATATTCAATAATAATGATATTTTACAAATCCTAACTACGAGACATATATTAAAAATGAAAACAAAACTAATAAGAATAAATGCAAAATAAACGAAAAAGGAAAATTCAATGAACATAAACAAAATTACAAATCTAAAGAAAACGAAACTAAAGCCGGTCGAATGATGAGATCTATATCCAATATGTCATCGGAGATAAAAAAAAGAAAAAGAAACTAAAGCCGGGGAAGCAAAAGACGAACGACGGGTCGACGACCTACGTGACGAATCAATCGACGAAACTTCGGACCTTCCCTCTTTCTAACCCACCTGACGCACCACCATTTAAAGCGTCGAGAAACCAATTCTCTCTCTTTCTCAAAGCATCTTCTAGTCGAACCACGAGATCCGGAGATGACGGTTCGCTTCATGGTGAACGGACGAGCGAAGATGGAGCACCGCCATGGTTTGTCGCGTTTCTCGTTGTTTGGAAGGAAGAATAAGAGGCGGTGGTGGTGAGGTCGAAAGAGATCGAGAAAGGTCGAAGGATGAGATGAGATCCGAAAGAGGAGAGAGAGGATGACAAGGCGTGAGAGAGAGGATGAAAGAGGAGAGGGTGATGAGAGAGTCGAGAGATAGTCTAAAAGAGGAGAGAGGCGTGAGGATGCATGAGCGCGCAAACCCTAAATTATAATGAAGGGATATTCTTGCGGTTTCTTAAAGAAACCGCAGCAATATATTATAATATTATTAAAAAAATAATATTTTAATCTATTGCTTGCGGTTCTACTTGGAAACCGCAATGAAATAGAGTTGGTCAATCGAGCAACGAAACTTGAAAATTTTTCCCGTTGACATCTATTCATTCGGTTTTGGGTAGAAACCGCAGCAATAGGTGTATTTTCTATTTTACCTTTTCTTTTGGCGTGGTTTATTCTTAGCGTATAGGCAAAAACCTAGCAAAATTCCATCGCGACAATAAGCAATTATTCTACTAGTGATGATATCTAAAAAATATATACAAATTAATATAATTCACCATAAACCTAAAATACATATTCAATTAGATCTACAAAATTAACAAAAAAATTAAATTGAAAAAAGATGAGTACAATCCACAAAGCTTGAAATAACAGCATCCTTAAGACTCTTAAAAAAACGAAATCTCACTATTTCTACTAAACATAAAGCCGAAACAAGAAAAAAAAAAGTGAGGAAGCTCAGCTTCCAAGTTAGCAATATAAGCAATAAGAGCGGCTTTATCTCTGCTGACGAATAGAGTCTTCATCTCTGCGACGAATAGATGATGAGAGGATAAAGAGCGGCGAGTTACGGAAACGAACGAACGAACAAAAGCGTCCAACACCAACAATCGAACACCATTAAAAAACTAACAATCATCAAATTACAAACAATGAAAGAATATCAATAATTTTAAATTGACAAAAAAGTATCCAACGCCAACACCATTACATTTGCACCAACAATTAACAAATTACAAACAATGAAACAATATCAAACATTTCAAATTGACAAACACACAATTAATACAATCCACTTTGCGTAAATATCAAACCTAATAAACAAAAACATACTTGATATTAGAGCTTCATTAGTTTGACAAATTGAAACTTTGATGGTATAGAAGTATAAAACAAATCATGATTCATAGAGTTGAACTTCATAAATTAAATAATAAAACCAATGAGAAGCAGTTAATAACTCAATTACTCAACAACAATCATTTAAAATGAGGTCAAAATTAAGTTAGGGCTAAGGGCTTATACTTGAATTTAGAAATTAGACAACAAATTACACGGAATTTCACCAGAAATATCAAACAGAAAACATATATATAACGAAGAACACTCACCGGAAAATTCAGACAAAATGAGGCGAAATTCTCTAGATAAACCGCCGGAAAACGAGCGCAAATCTTCTTAAACCCAGATGCAGCGTTCGTTGCGAAGAGGGTTGATAGAGGGGTGAGAGTTGAAGAACCGATGAACGAAGATGATGGAGAGTAGGAGAGAGGAGAAAGAGGAAGGAGTTGAGCTGTTGAAGGAGTGAGGAGAGAGACCGAAGCGACCCAAAACGGCGCAATGGGTTTAAAAGAAACCCTAGTGGGTGGGTGCCTCCTATAATTAAAACGCGGGCGTTTTAAAAAAAGGACCAGACATATTGCTACGGTTTCTAGTAAGAACCGCAGCAATATATTAAAATATTATTTTTTAATATTATTTTAATATATTGTTGCGGTTCTTGCCAGAAACCGCAGCAATATATCTAGTCAAAAAAGTCAACTTTTTTCAAAAAATTTCCGTTATAACCATATTGCCGCGGTTTTTGGCCGAAACCGCAACAATATCTTTATTTTATATTTTACCTTTTCTTTTTATGTGATACATTCTTTGCGTAAGGGTAAAACCGCACAGCAATACCATCGCAACAATAAGCAATTATTCTACTAGTGCCCCAAGCTGAATTTGGCAATGTCCTCCGTGCCGCAAGATGACCTATAGGACGATGCTCGGAGGATAAATTTACATTAGTACTCTCCCGCTCTCTCACTCTATAAAAAGGAAAAAAAATGAAAATAAAATAAAATAAAAGAGATAAGAAAATAAAAAAAAAGAAAAACTACGGGTTGCCTCCCGCAAAGCGCTGATTTATAAAGGTCTCGCACGACCATATTACCTCCTCAATCTCAAATCGGAGGGGCTTGCAATGAGTGCCCTCCTCATCAAACATTTTCCTCCTTATAAGATCGCCACTCCGGCTTGTAGTCGGGCATGTTACCTCGGGTGCATAGGTAGAACGCACATTTTCATAACCACTCAGGTCTTTTTTCTCCTTTCAACATGAGGTCCCTCCCAATCGATAATGCAGGCATCGACTTCAGCATCGATGCCTGGGGAAACATCCATAGTAAGTGCAACCTCTAGAGGGTCAATACAAAGCATCTGCGGGAGTGCAGATAGAACAGTCTCCTCAAGAATATCCATCCTGCAGCAAGTTTGCTCAAGCATAGGAGACTTAACAGCATTGGTTAGTTTAAAAGTGACATTATCATCACCAACACTCAAAGTCAAAGACCCAGACTTGACATCTATAACAACACCGTTAGTACACAAAAACGGCCTACCAAGAATAATAGGAATTTGGGCATCCTCCTCCATATCAAGCACAACAAAATCAACGGGAATATAGAACTTTCCCACCCCTAACATGGACGCCTTCTAAACCACCTAGAGGGTATTTTATAGAACGATCGGCCATTTGCAAAGTAATTTGAGTGCACTTAAGTGCTCCCATATTCAGTTTCTTACAGACAGATAAAGGCATGACAGACACAGATGCACCTAAATCACACAATGCCTTATCTATAAATAATGCACCTACATGGCAAGGGATGGAAAAACTACCAGGATCCTTCAATTTAGGTGGGGTTCTATTTTGTAAAACAGCACTACACTCTTCGGTTAGGGCGACTCGATCTACCCACCAAAGTCTTTCTTTTTAGTAATCATGTCTTTCAAAAACTTAGCATAAACGGGCACTTGAGAAATAAGTTCAGAAAAGGATTTGTTACCTCGAGGTTCTTGACCATAGCCAAGAACTTACCAAGTTGCTGATTGACCTTCGACTTCTGCATCCTATGAGGAAAAGGTAGCCTTGGTGAAATAGGCGTTTCAGAAACCTTTTCCTTCTTCTTTCCTGTCTGATCTTCCTTAGCTAGTTTGACCTCAGACCGAGAACTTTTCTTCGCTTCTTCCTCTACCACCTCCTTCTCCTTGCTAGGAGCAGCATCATTAATGGGCATGGGAGGAGCATCATAAGCAGTGCCGCTACGAAGTGTAACAGCATTGACAGTCTCCTTGGGGATGGGTTGTCCAGGTAAATGACCTGGTAGCCTCTGTGCATTATTTTCGGCCACCTGAGCAAGTTGAGTCTCCAAATGTTTGGTAGTGTTCTTCAACTCTTTGATGCTCTCTTCATAACTCTTCTGCACAGTAACCATCATCTTCATCAAATAAGACATAGTGGGTTCTTGAGAGCTAGCATTACGAGAAGGTTCTTTGCGATAGCCTTGGTGTGAAGGCCTATTGAAACTAGGAGGGGGATTACGAGGAGCCCCTTAGTAGTACTTGTTGTCTAGCGGGATTTTGATGTGGTGGTTGGTAGGAAGTTTGTGGCATAGGTTGAGGGGTTTTAAACATTGTTGCTTTTGTAGGAAAAGTTGGGATGATCCCTCCAACCTGGGTTGAATGTGTTAGAGTATGGGTTGTGTGGAAGTCTTTGCTGAAAAAAATTTGCATGGTCCATCTAATTCGGGTCAAGTTGATTGTAGGAACAATCATGACCAAAGTGCCCTTGAATACCACACACCTCACAGTAGGAAGAGGTAATAGGAGCCATGGAAGACATCACATAATTAAATCTCATAGGAGGAGTACTAGGCTACGAAGATTTAAGTGCATCCATCTTCATGCTCAACTGGGTGACTTGTGAGGACAATAGTGCATATGCATCAACATCCAACTTTTTCTTTGTAATAGTCCTGGAAGAACTATGATCATTTCTTTGCTAAGTTGGCGAGAAAATTATACCCTTCATCTACCTCCTTATCTAAGAACACACCCCTGCATATGAATCAATTGTACTCTTGATATGGGGTTGTAGACCATTGTAGAATGCTTGTGTGATGAACCACTTTATTGTGGTGTGGGCATTGTCTTTGCGGGTCTTTGAACCTATTCCATGCTTCCTTCGGTGTCTCATCAAGGTTCTTGTTAGAAGGTAGCAAGTTTATGTCCGATTTTGCGGTTTTGGCGGGAGGGTTGTACTCCTTCGGGAATGCTTCAGAAATAGCACTCCATTCGATTCTTTGTGACATCATTCAACCATTTACGTGCTTTGTCTTTCAAAGAAAACTCAAATACCATGACCTTCAACCGATCAGGAGTGACCCCCTTGATGCTTAACGGTACGACGAGTTGTTGAAACCGTTGTAGATGATTTGATGGGTCTTGAGATGGATGCCTTCCAAACTGGTTATGTTGGATCATATTAATGAGGGCGGGCTTGATCTCAAAGTTGGTCGCTTGTATGTCGGGCATAGTAGGACCTGTGGAAATGCCACCGGGGGGAAGGTATAAGATTTCAATGACTTAAGAGGCATGATTGGTTACGAAGGACCTTAGTGGATTTTCCCCGATTAACGGCTCGCTTCTTCTTCTTTTGTTTCTTCTTGAGTTCTTTGGAGGGTTTTCTCAAAATTAGGATCGGTTAGGCCCGGAGTACTGTTCTTTTAGACCTGGGCATAAAAGAAACAAAGAAAAATGTGCGGATGAGATTCCCTCAATTGAAACTTAAAGTTCCAATAAGACATTCGAAATAGTTCGAATAATCAATCAAAAAGCTATAAAAACTAGCCGTCTCCCCGACAACGGCGCCAAAAACTTGATAGGTTTTAAAATATATACCGCAAGTGCACGAGTGTACATTGTTAGCGGAACCGGCAAATACAGATCGTTCCACGGGGAGAGGAGTTCTTTAGATTTATGCTCAACTATTTAACTACTTCAAGAGAGAAGTTTGATTGAATGATTGATAACTAAACTAGAATAAACTAGAACACAAAAGGATGAAAGTTTATGAAATAAGTAGAAACCTAGGGCAATCGATCGGTCCACCATGCTTATACCAATTTAATCACTACAATATAATTCAACAATGCTTGGATTGAGGTTCGGATAATTAGAGTATTTTGTTAGTCCTACGGTCGGGTCTTAACAACTCTTAGATCAACAAATGCTAGCTTGGTCGCTCAACATAATCGAGATCTACCAATTGTAACAAGCCTCTAATGAGTATGATCTTTCGATTCTAACTCCTATTAGCTAAGCATAACTCATGATATTGCGCAATTACATTAATTAAACAATAAAAACAAATTAATATGAATTACCCTAATTCAATCCAAATATCAAAGAACCTTAAAACATAATCAAATAGGTATAAACATGGCTTCCCTCACTAAGCCCTAGAAAAACACTACTCACTCATTATCATGAATAACACAATAAACATAATGTAAATAGAAGAATTCATCTAAATAGATTAAGTAGAAAAATTACCGAATGATTGAAGAACAATTAAAGAGAAATTGATGAACTTTATAATCTTCCTAAGCCAAGAGTTAATACAAAATTAGAAAGAAAGCTAAGTGTTTTAAACCTAATAAACGTAGAATAAAAGATGGGCTAATCGAAAATACTAAATGCCTATTTATAGTTTTTACAAAACCGGCTAAAAAAGGCATAAAAAAAATGCTCCCGAAAAACCGCTCGATCGGCCAGGGACAAACCGCTCGGTCGGGCGACGGTGTATTGATTTTACGAGCAAAGGAGGATTTTCGCCAGGTTAATCGGGCGAAGCCGCCCGGTCGTGCGCGCAAGAGATTTTGGCTCCTTTCTCGCCCGATTGACCGGGTTAACATGCCGTGGACTCGATGAAGATTTCTTCTCGCCGGGTCGGGCGAAATCGCCCGGTGGACGAGGAGGAAAAAGCTGCGATTTTGCGTCAACTTGCGAAGGTTGTATCTCTCAAACCAGAAGTCCGGTCGGGCGCGCAAGCGATTTTGGCTCCTTTCTCATTCGGTTGACCGGGCTAACATGTCGTGGACTCGATGAAGATTTCTTCTCGTCCGGTGGACGGGGGAGGGAAAACTGCGATTTTGCGTCAACTTGCGAATCTTTGTATCTCTCAAATCGGAAGCCTGTTTGGGGCATGTGACCTATCATTGGAAAGCCCTTAAAGGCTAGTTTCCAACCCAATTGGAATTTCTTGATTATCAATTTTCTGTGAAAATGTATAATCAAAATAGTGAACATGTGTCAGTTTTGGCACTTCTTTCACTAACTCTTTGCTTCATTCTAACTCGAAATTGTCCCAAACGGATGCATTGTGATCATTGTGCAAGCTATCTTCATCATCAATGATTAATAGGCTTGATCTTAAATAATCATAATCACTTTGCATCAAAATAACATGAAAATCATTGAAACACGCAAATGGGGAGTAGTAGAGCACAACTTACGTATTTTATTAGTATTAATATGAGTCTTCTAATCTTGTTCGAGGGATAAAAATTGTGATAAAATATTCTTTTGAATTATTCGAGTGTTAATTCTGGAGTGTATTAAAATTATTGTTTGATCAATTAAATCTGGAGTAATTTAAGGGAATTAAAACCGTAAATTAGATAATCAGGAATGATATTTTGATCAATTTACCCTCCAATCCCATATCAATCATACTTGTACCATAAAACTATGCATGGAAAATATATTATATAATGAGTCAATATTAATTAAATAATGAGTCAATATTAATTAATATAAAATTAGTACTTAGGCCCTAAATATTTTGGGCCCTGTGCGATCGACCATGTCGCACGTGCTCAACGACCCCCCCTATTCACTCAACAGTTCTGTGGAGAACAAAAGAATTTATTGACTTTACTTCCCTTACTTTGCCAAAAAAACGAGGTACAAAAAGTGATACTAGTGACCATAATATACTTTGTTCTTCACTGAACACTTTATTTCGAAAGATAATAATCAATAAGCTTACCTCCATTTGTGTAAAATCAGCAGCACCGACCCCAACAATAAGGATTGATAAAGGTAAGTCAGATGCCTTTACCAAAGGATCTATAGTTTCTTGAGGATCTGTGAGAAGTCCATCCTAAATAGAAAGTAACATGATATCCATAATAAAAAATAATGACGCATATTATTAGATCGCAACTGTATTTAACATATTAGATATACCTTAATAAGCAAAGCATCAGCATTGCTACTGATGCTCAATAAGTGCATTATCATGCACTTCAAGTCCGCTCTTACCATGAAAATGTTTATTGCATGAGTAGCAATCCGTGAGGTCACGGGTACCTGGTTGCACAGAGTCATTTATCATCAAAATTTCACTTCTTACCATGACGCATATAAAACTCACCAGAATTGAAGTTAGGAAAGGAATCCCGTTGAACTAGCACTTTTCATATAGTCATATGACGATCAATTCGTCCTAGTAGATTAGAATCTTTAGGAAAAGAGAGAAAGATAAAGAGTCTCTTTTATCATAATAAACATTTCATAAAATAAATAGATAGCGTGACACACATCTATACAAATATATTAAAAGGCGTGCGAAAAGAAAGCCCATGTGCCACGTGGCACTCTCCTCCAACTTTCCAATGCAAATGCTTTATGTCTATGTGTACCCCTCACTCTAAAAAAAGAAATGTGTAAGTGCAAGGTATCGAACACGTGACCTTTGAAATGAAAAGTTAGAGCCTAACCATCAATACACTATGAATTTGTTATCTAATGTTTCAAATAAAATATGATAAAGTCTTGCAATAAGTATACTTAACTAAAAAGACTTAACAAGTATATACATCCCTAACACTCTTATTACGTAACTTACAAGAGAATATTGATGTCATATTCTCTTACCACAATTCCTTTTAAGGTATTGTTTTCAAACTCAAACCTTTCAATTTTTCTTTACTTATCACGTTGTGACGTGAATTTTTCAATTTCTTAATGGACAAAAAATACGAAAAGTAGCAAAATAAATTATAAAATTTAAAAATAATAACAAATTAGTTTATTGTAACTGACCCGAGGCATCGCCCTGGCAAAAAAAAACTAGTTTTCTTTTTAAAAGATTGTATGGTTACATTTAATTAATAATTAAATATAGTTAAAGCCATAACAACTCTAAGCTTTCCATCTATTTCCGAGCTTAGATTTGTGTGAAGGGGAAGAATGCTAATCTTTATGGTATGAACTTTGCTATTGCTATCCGTAGAACGGTAGAAGATACTATAAACAGTTCGCTTCACACAATTTGTAAGATTTTTTCTTGCCCCACCTTCATCAACATCTGATTATTAACTCAAATGCTCCTTCAAATATAGGCTCAATTAGTTTAAAGGACCGTCTATATTTTACTTGCTCATCAATGACACGACACACGAGACTTGCTGTAAATTTCTATTTTTTGGGGGAGAAATGTCCTAGGAACCATATACAAGTTCATCTGACTTCTCAGACTAGCTAAATGTTAAACCTCTTTCTTGGAGGTTGAGTCGTAGAGAGATCAAGCATTTCACATTCTCAAATGTAAAAATGAAAGTTAGTTTGACTTGCTAGCTTACTAAAGCATAATTTTGACCTTTAATATATTTGATTATTTATTAGTAAATATTATACTTCCTCCGTTCCATTTTAAATGAAACACTTATTATTTTAGGCCTTTCAAAATAAGTGAAACGTTACCTTAATTATTTGGTATTCACTTCTCTCTATCTCTCTCCTCATCACATGGGTCCCTTCTTTTTTTTCTCTCTATCTCTCTCCTATTCTAAATCCCCGTGCCAAGGCCCTACGTTTCATTTAAAATGGAACGGAGGAAGTTTAAGATTAATATTTCAAACATGTACATCGAGGTAAACCCAATAGCACATAATAGCATCGGTTTATATATATTACTAAACAAATGTATATTGTAATAGCTAGTAAATAATAATAGTAATAATAGTGATTATAATAATAATAATACAAATATAATAATGATTAAAGTAGTGAGAAATAGTAATGGTGATAAGGGAAGGTTAAGTTAAGAAACTTCTTAAGTATATTACAAACATTCCCACTCTAATAAGGATAGTTTTGTCTATTTGTGAGAAGTATTATTATTATATTACTAAAGGGGGATAAGTACCCAAGTTAGGTGGGTTATGATGTAAAACAAATATCAAATCACGTGCCAAAGGAAGAGTGAAAGTGAAGATAGTTAAGGATAAGTTTTTCTGAAATTCTGATAGGAGCAACCCAAGGAAAGGGGACCCTCTCCTGAAAATTCCAAGCACAAAAAGTCTAAAACTTTAGTTCCCCAATCTAGTATATTTATAGGGGAACTTCCACCTAATTTTCTCACCCAAACTCACTCACAAACATCCAGCCCGAAGTCCTCAAAACTTCCGCCGATTCACGCCGAAGCGGCGACAGATCCATGTCCAACTCTTCCTTCATTTTTCTCAAGTAAAAACTCCATTTTTCCTTCATGCAAACTAATTAGAGTGTTCTAAACTTGTAGGTGCATACTGGGTAGCCAAGAATTTCAAAACTGAAGAACGAGAGGAGGAAAGACTCATTAAGGTAAACTGAAAAAAAAAAACAGATTCTTAAGTGATATGTTTAGGCTTCGTTTTGAAGGAATTCCTTCCAATTACTGATTTTTCTTGTGTGCATGTCCTAAAATTGTTGGGTAGGAGTAAAGAATCAAAATTTTGCAACAAAATTTGAAGGAATTAAGCTAGGAAACAAGGTACACAAGATTCTTGGTTGACATGGGTTTTATTTGTTTCTATTTTTGTGGAACCTCTATGTTAGAGAAATGCGGGTTTAAAGCTTGAGCTTTTATGTGAAAATAAGTAATATGTATGTGCTGGTTCAAGTGTATGATAGTTAGATATGATTGCATGCATGTTTAATTGTACATAACATTAAAAGAACAAGTGAAGGTAAGAAGTGAAGAAAGATGGACACTTTGTTGTGTCTATGTAAGTTAGTGATAATTACATGGGAAACCTGGAAATTTAGGACCTTAAACGTTAAACCTACTGCATTATTGTAACAGCCCGATTTAATTAGGGAAGATTAAAAAGTAAAAATTTGAACGATTAAGTGTAATGTATGTGATTAGTGTGTTAATTGAGGACACTTTTAAAAATGTGATAAAGGTTTTCTTATATAAAAGTTCTTTAGGGAACGAGTATTCTATTCTGTTACATCTACGTATCTGTATGTGATTATGAGTGTGTGATTTACTCCCTCCGTCCCGAGAATACTCTTTACACTTTCCTTTTTCATCCGTCCCGAATACTCTTTACACTTCTATTTTTGGATATGACCCACTATTATTTTAATTCTTGTACCTATTAAGTTGGCCCACACTCTCTCTCCTCCAAATAAAATAATACCACTCCTACCACCTACCAACTCTAACCATGGCCCACACTCTCTCTCCTTAAAATAAAATAATACTACTTTTACTAACTGCTAACTCCTATCACATCTACTTTTCAATAAAATAACAATTGATAACCAAACAACAACTTATCATCTAAAACTACGTGCATTGATAAGTGTCAAGAGTATTCTGGGACGGAGGGAGTATTAGTTATCGGAATATGTGTGATAGAGTGCTAAGCACCTTCATTCATTAGTATGTGTTATTGTTGTTAAGATATATATGGAAAATTATTAGATATATGAGTGGAAAATAGTTGAGGCAAAAGTGCTCATCCACTTATGATTAAAGATTAGTACTGGAAGAACTTTTACAAAATACTTGGTTTTAAGTTGGAGGATATAAGAAGGTCTAAACTCAAGTAAGGGAAGTGGTGGACCATGTGGGGTCCCAAAACAACTAATAAGGATATGAATTATATAATTAAGGTTGATTAAAACAAGAAAGGAAATCATAATTGTTGTTGTTGACCACTTGGGATCAAAAGACCAAAATACCCTCGTTTAAGAGGTGTAAGCCAAGAGATATTATGACCCATCTTCCCTCACATATAAACACATATGGTACTGAAATTTAAGCCTCAAACTCTCTCAAAAACTTGCTGCCCAAAACCATTTCCCATCTCTCTCCTCTCTCGCCATATCTCACGGTAAACAGGAGCTAAGCTCCTCTTCATTTTTCTTCCATCTTTACATAAAATATCTTGCACGCAAATCTTGATTAAGGTTGTACTCATCCAAGAGCATAATGGGCAAGCTTTGATTCGAGCATAAGGGCTAAGGAAATAGGAAAAACAGGGTCATCTTCTTCACAGTAAGTTTTGTCAATTTTTGGGTAAATTAAGCCACTTATCTTAGGGGGTTTCTTACGAAATTTTGTGTGATTGTTAATGCATATTTGAGGATGCTAAGGAGACAAATAAATCAGGTGGAAGATAAGGAATTAATCAAGTTACAAGCTTTGGAGTTTAAGGTACACAAATTCACTCCATTTTGGTAACATAGAAATTTCGGTTATTATGATGTTTTTGAAGAATAATTATAGGCATGGGTTTGAGCTAGATGTGGATTGTATCTATTGTATATTTGAGTTTTAATTTATTTAAGTGGTTGCATGTTTGAGGAATTGAGTAAAGATACCAATTTTATTACTTAAGTGCGTTAGTATTAGTTAATCGTTTTTTGTGAAGAAACTTGTGTGTGATTGTGTTTGGATTTTTGTGGAATTGTGTTTTAATTATTTTGGCATGAATGGGCAGTATGTGTACTTGGTTTTAAGAGGTTTCATGTGAGGCTATATTAGCCCAAGATTTGTATAAGGATTTCTAAGTGATTTAGTCACAAAATGTGGTTAAAGGACATCTTGTTTTCCAACTAAAAATTAGGTTTTAGCTCACAAAGATTTTGCATTTCAATTTTCAAAACTTCTGATTTGAAATATGGCAGTAAGGATGTGGTACTTATCAAGAGAAATTTAACTAGATCGAGTGTTTAAGAATTTGTAATTTAATTTCTTCAAAGATCCGCTAAAAAGCCACTGACTTTGTAAAGGACTTACTTTAGACTTCACGATAAATTTAAGAACAAAATTTTGAAACAAAAATGATATATTGCAGTAGCTAAAATATAAATATAGTGTGTGCTAATGAGATTTAAACTATTAATATTAGTCCTTTTCGAAAGTATCAATCAATACTCAAAAACAACGTTTTGAACATTGTTTTCAAATTTCAAACAACAAGTTAGGAATCTTACCTCACTTGATATAATGCCAAATATGGCAGTACCTAAGAAGTATTTTGGTTTTAGAACATGTTACATCCTTAAATTAAAGATATGTCTCAAATAAGCGGAAAACCCCCTGTTTAAGCTCAAGGATTTTGTCACTTTCATAAGAGTCTACGGTGTAGGTTTTCCTGAATATTTTCTTATTAGAACCTCATAAACCAAGTGCCACTGGCCCTAGGCCACCTATAAGTTAGTTAAGTTCTTAAATGATTTGATAAGCGAAGCTAGATTTCAAAAGTTAAACTAGCAATTATGTGGTTTAGAGTTGTGTTCTTTTGAAAAAAGAGTTGGATTTCCAAATGTGTTACTAAGCGGAATTTAGATTCGAAAACATGTATTTGAATTTGTTTTTTATGGGAAGGAGACTATATGTGAATTGTGTGGGGACATGTCCTAGCTTGCAAGCGCGAAACAAATCGGGGGTGCAAACTCCGAAATGTGTGGAGGTCAATACCTAGTGTATGCCTCAATGTGAGTTCTCCTCCCGAAATAACTTATCCAGAAACGGATTTGTCATAATGAGAAAACATGTGTTTAGTTAGCTGTCAAATTTTTGTTATGAGTTGTAAAGTCATGTGTTGGGTTATTTATCATAAACCTATGCGTTTTCCAAAACATGATTTCTCTATCGAAGAAGCTCTTTTCGATTAGTGTGTGTGTGGGTCAAAAATGACCATAAAGATGTTTTGCTTTCTTCTTTAAAAGACATTCTTTGTATTATCTTAGCAACCGTTAAAGATATATCGGTTTTTCGTTAACTACTTCTTAAGGAAACATGGAGATGATTCCTTTACTTTCAGCCACCCTATGAATTGTGCACCAAAGATAAGCCGATCTTGTTCTTTTGAACCTGTCCCGGTGGGGGCGGACTTTTAATTTGTGCAGGGATTACGAGGTAGGCAATCAGGCAACTTTAGGACCTTGTGATGTGATTACTCTATGGCAGAGTCGGGTGCTTCGAACATAATACTTGTTTTACGATTTCTAAATTGTGATTTATGATATTTTGGTATTATAATGGGTTCCCACATCTTTGTTGTATTTAAATTATGTAATTTATTTGCTCGGACTCCAGCAGGTAACAGCCTCCGCTATACTTATTAGTTCATGTGCTTCCGCCGATCGGATCTAAGTATGATTAGTTTGGTTGTGATTAGTAGTGGGCTGTAACAATTATAATATATAAACAATATTTAACGAGAATTAGATTCATGAACGAAGTTAGTTCAGTAAATTTCATTAGTAAAAGAACTACTTTTCCGAAATACCAGCTGTTGTCTCACCAAATTCACAACATAATATTTAAGAGCCATCTTTTTTGTTATTTATGAGTTTAAACATGATCATGGCAGTAGGTAATAAGGGCCTTTACCTATAGTTAACAAGTAAGATTACAAGTAGAGTATATGGAAATTGGTGTTTAAAAGACCATGAAATGGTTTTTATTCGTGATTATCGAATCCTAAATTGGAAGAGTAAGAGTTTTTATCTTGTGCAATGAGGAATGTGATGGTATATATTTTGGTGAAAAGGTAAATTGCGATGTTGGTTGCAACGGAGTCAAGTACCATAGAAATGATAGGGGAAGAAACTGCGGAAGCAGTGATGAACACATCATGGTATGTGTGTGTAGTGTAAATGATAGGACATTAACTGGATTAAGTCTTGCAAGCAATGACATAAATTATTTTGGGAAGATGTTCCCATGAGTTTAGAGATGGCGGATCGGCCACTATATTCGCGCCCTTTCCCTTAATTGTAGGAGTAAATCGTTAGGGAAAAAACTATATTGAGAAGCACGTTTCCTATGATCATAATTAGAAAGTATGAAGAGTTCCATGTCAACTTACACATTGAGGTATTATAAGATACATGTAACTAAATAACAGTTTTTTTTTTCCTTTTATACAAGCACGAGAGTCAAGAACCCCTCCTATGTAAATAAAACATGAGAACTAGAGAATTTATGTACCAGCTTTGCTGATTTGGTTGTTATTGTCATTCCTAAACTGTCCTCTCGGGGCAGTGACGGAATTGCAGGGCTAGGTGAGGAGGCTGTTGTTTTGAATATGTGAAGCGCATGCCACCGTGTTGCTAAACCTAGATGTTTTGTTATTTTGCTATGTTCATAGTACTTGAAATGTAATATGATTATGGGTATTATGATATGTATTTTGGTATGTTCCATATGTAACTATTTTTAAAATATGGTTTGTAATAGTTATATTAATAGTATATTAAAAGAAAAAGGTGGTAAGATACTTCCAAGTCTTGGGGTTTCCTTAGAAAGGGGAAGTTGCAAGCTTGGGTAACGTCACCTAATTAGCTATAGCTCATTTCCGTTAGTAGTAGCATTAATCTAAGCTGCTAATTAGGTGGGCTGTTACATATATGGTCATTTGTCAAAATAGAATACTGAATAGTCTAAAAATAAAACTGTTGCAATTTTAGAGAAATGAGGAAAGTATACCATCTTAATACATATTTGAAGCAAAAACGGAGGAAGTAACACATAAGAAGCACTAGAGAAAAAAAGGCCAAGGGTCTGCGACTAAAAATGGCCTAAGGGTTGTTGACCGCAGCCATTGGCCTAGCGTACCCTTGGCATTTTGGAAGGGCTGCGGTTGTTGACCGCATCCCTTAATTATTAAGGGCTGCGGTTATCTCTCAAAACCGCAGCCCCTTAACTATGGATAAAGGGCTGCGGTTTTACTAAAAATCGCAGCTTTTTTGCATTTTTTTTGTCCCAAATGATCACAAATAGTTATATATATATATATAAGACTATTATTTTTCATTACAAATTATGTTTTTAATACAAATATAGAGTGCCATGACTCAATACTAGATCCCTACAACTTGGAGAGTCACTAGCAACATTTCCCAAAGCCCACAATGCCTGCATGTCAAGTGAAAATAAAAAGTGTGTGAATTCTTACATCTCATAACACAATCGTCAAGAAATATATGCACAACCATGATATGTAGAGAATACACAGAACAAATCAAACTTAAAAAGCCAGATCTAGCTGACTCCTGTAATACACAAAATAAATCATAACACAATAGTGAATTCTTACACAGAAAATATTATGCAATGGAGCATCTCAAACTTTTAGAAAAGCTATGCCATTGCTTTAACTCATTACCAAAATGCAAAAAGCTTAACTCTTTACATAGCAAAATTTATGACTAAACAACTTAGATAGTACATGATCAGCTTCTATACACTACTGAAATGATTTCATCATCAAGGCAATATAAAAAAAAAGATAATATACCAACAAAAGAGGAGAGAGAAAGAAAGACATGAATATGGCCAGCAAGAATAACAACTCCAACAACTGAGGAATCCTTAATAATTTCATCAAGACCAACATCACCCCACTTACATTCTACTTATGGGAAACTCTTACTAGCTAACTCCACTGCAGATCTAGCTGACTCCTATAATAATATCGAATAAAACTTCCGATAAAATTAAACCATTTTCATAACATTAATTACAAATTATAGTATATGATTCTATAAACCATTAATTTCACCGGATAAAGTTACAATGATAAGAAGTATCGGGCATCAACATTTTCCACATAGAAAACATCACAACTAGGGCTCAAAGAGAGCAAAACTAAAACAGAATACCAACAATTACCAATTGCACATATTACAACATAAGCCATTTTATTGCCAGCAAAGGAAACCGGATCGTTAAGCATTACCTTTTGTAAACAACCTTCAATCCTCTCCATTCCACAAAGTTACGAGCTTTGGACCACGAGCGAGAACCAACCCACTCAGCTCACGGAGAATCTTCATAAATCAAGCAGCTTCCGTTAAAAATCAAATGAAAGAGACTAGATTTCGCACCAAGACTAGTTCACCGACAAGATTATACAATATAAAAAAAACAAAACTATTTATGACGAAAAATCGAAAGCACTAGATGAACTTTTAAAGCTTGTACCTTTGATCTTTCCTTCGTAGCATAAGGTGAATACCATTTTGTCAATCTCACTTTCCCTTGTCGATTAATAAGAACCACGAACTAAATCTGGAAATCACATTCCAATTACTACATTGATTAACCATTTCCACACTGCCTTATAAATCAATCACATCTCATCTCATGTTCGTAGAATCGATCAATTTCGAGTCAAAAATCAATGATTAACCATTAGTGCATAGGTTGTGGAACTTTTGAATTGTATATATTTGATAAGTTACGAATTATTTCTCATACATAACCTCAAATTTATGTCACCTGGTTCCATCAACCAAGAAAGCAAAGAAGTGCTCATTCGGAGATGAAGCACACCAAGTAGTAGGCACACCAAGGGTTTTCAAAACAAGACCAAGTTCAAAAACAATCTAGTTACTTAGAACAACTCAACAAACCGATTTTATAATTTAACTTAACTAAATAGAAAGTGATCGAATTTTATAATTTAACTTAACTCAACAAACCGATTTTGCTATTATACCAAAGATTCGAAATGGGTTTGAGGATTCAAGCAAGTACCCATACAAATTCGTAATGAAAAGAGAGAGATTATGGAGCTTAAACCTTGATAAGAATGCCTCAAATTGATTTGGGTGCACAATGGCGACAACCAACACTAGCACAACGTGCAGCGGATGAATGAGCACCAACGGAACCGCGGCAAGCTGAGTACCGCCAAGCGAATGCCGAGGCGATGGCAGCAAGAGCGGCGCACCACCGACGAACCGCAGAGAAAACTTCTTGAACCGCGCACCACTCTTTGCAGATCTTTAACAACGACGACACGACCACTACACCTCCACCACCGCCGGTTTGGTTTGTGTGGTTGTTGGTGAAGATTCACGAAGAGAGAGAATGAAGAAGACCCTCGCCAATGAACCACCAAACGTCGTGACCTCTGCCGGCGAACCACCAAACGTTGTGAACCCTCGCCGGCGAAGAAGTGTGAGAGGAGAGAGATGATGCGGTGAGAAAGAGGGGGGATGGGTTAAGGGGAATTAGGAAGAGAGAAAAATAGGGTTCGCGGTCGCCTCGAGGAGTAACGCGGGGGAAAATGGGAATGGATGGGGTTTTATTTCATTTTTGGGTTGTTGAAGGGGTTGCGGTTAGCCCAAAAACCGCAGCCCTTTTATTACTAAAGGGTTGCGGTTTTTGGGCTAACCGCAACCCTTAATTTAAGGGTGCGGGTTTTTGAATTAACCGCAGCCCTTTTTATCACTTAGAGGGCCGCGGTTAGCCTAAAAAACTCAAATTCTTAATTTAAGGGTTGCGGTTTTTGCATTAACCGTAGTCCTTGCACTGCAGCCCTTGCGTTTTTTTCCACTAGATTAAGTCTTCAATGAAGCAAAAACAATCAAACTACTAGTATAACAAATTTTACCATGTTGAATTTAAGAAGTGTGCAAAATTTTCAATCAAATTCAAGAATTTGCAATTGGGTTGAACAACAGATTAGTTTTGAAAAAAACAAACTTAATCAACAAATTTTCACAACTTTTCAACTACTAATTGCACGTACAAATTTATAATTAGAATTTTGAAATGTTCAAGAATAAAAAAAAAGAAAAAGAAAAACCATATTTAGACTAATCAAGTAAATTGCTTCAAAAAAAATATTCACTTGAATTTTGGATAACTAATATTTTGTGCTAATTTTTTTATTAGAAAGTTTTAATTTTCTAAATAATACTAAAATAAATTGTAATCTTAAAATATAAACAGATAAATTTGATATTAAAATTATAAAATAAATTATGTCTTACTTAATGTACATATACCACAGGATTGTTTAGTTGGAGCCTTGGAGGCAACCACAGATGGACCATGGGGAATATGTGATTTCAGAGGGGCTAGTTTGTGCATTTGTGTGTTTTGAGTTTTACTTTTGTTTTGGAAGTTTTGGATTGGATAAAGGCTAATGAGAATGAGAGAGTTTTGAATGAACAAATAAAAAAAAAGGTTTTGAGTTGTTTGACTAGTTAAATGTCCACCTAATCTACAGCCTAAGACATTTATAGCCAGTGCTATATGAATCTCTCTGAAAAACTAAGCACATTCATGATTATTTATAGGTAAAACGGTAAAGGATTAAACAATGCCCCAAACACAGAGATTTGAATTGTGCACACAGCAAGAAAGGCTCTTTCGGGAAATATAGTAGAGGATTATACAAAAGAGATGGAAAAAGAAATCCAAAGAAATTTGGCCTAATCTATTCATTGCATATGTGAAAGAAGGATTTCAATGATGCAGGCATAACACATATTCACATATTCTTGGAAACAACCATCTATGGGTAAATAATAGAAAAACAGTCAATAGTACGAGAAATTAACAATTGCCAAAGCATGGAAATAGTTGTTTTTCACTTATGTAAGGAGTATGTAGACAATCTGGATATGCATGAAACTATCAGTTAGAATGTGCTGTATATATTTGAGAATGAGGGAGTGGAAGGATGGTAGCTCTTTCATCTTCCACCCACACGTTGTGGGTTCGATTCTCATCGGGGGAGTTTGGGGCTTTGGGGTAGGTTGTATTTAGGTCTTCGAAGAGAGCGGTAATGTAATTTATCTACCAAAAAAAATGTGCTGTATATAGATCTGCCCCAACGGGCCGAGTTAAGGCTGGGCCTCAACTTGACGGGCCGGTTTGGGCCGGGCCATTTGCATAAGTCAAACGGACTAGGCTGGATTAGAGTTCTTTGAACCCTGCCCGACCCAGCCCAGCCCAGCCCGTTTAATCCCACAATTTATTCTTTGAGAACCTAAGCTTTATTAATGCTAGGAATGCTACTGACATTAAAAAAATGATGAATGTTACTTACATTTAACATTAAACCCAATTTAAGGGGACCTAAATTAATGCCACACTCAAACTGCAAAATTGCAAAGAACCATCAACTTGATGCCCGACGGTGTATAGTGAATTATAGTTTAGTCTACTGATCAAGGTTGAACAAGGTATAATTTTGATGTTTCTATCCCTTACAAATAAAAGCCATGCCAAAGCCCAAAGGCACGATTTTGGATTTGCAAATACTTTGGATTGCACTAAAACGTACGATTTCTCGTATACTTATTGAGTGATCTAACATGATTTTGTCCAAAATTTTGGCGGGAAGTTTAGGTATATTCTCGCTGTTAGTTTCGGCAGGAAGCTCAAGTAAATTCTCGCTGTGGATCGACATCTCTCGATTGACAAACTGTAACTTTTGCTTTGCTCTTAGCGAGGATGTTAAAAGAATTTTAATCAAGGAATTGTAACCGGCTAACCGCGGTATATCTGTATATAGTAGACGGGGGGGGTGGTGGTGAGGAAGGAAAGAGGGAAAGAGAGAGAGAGAGTGGGGGTGGGTGCTGGTGGCAGGGGTGGAGGAGGAAGAGGAAGGGGAGTGTGGGCGGGGTTGGGGGGAGGGTTAGGTGGTTTTTTTTTAATCGAACTAAAATTGTTTTTGGAAGGAAAAATATAACTCCTAGATGGTGCGCACTTGCTTGCACGTAGGAAGATTAGCGTATGCGTAATGCGGCTAATAGCCAAATGCATGAATAGCAAGTTGGCAAAATTAGCGCCACACTTAACTGAGGCTATATCCGTGCACCAACACCACCAACTACGACTAGTAGCTTAAACACCACCAACTATGGGGTGGGGTGCATTTCGATACCATAAATGAAGCCGGAAGCCTAAAATGTTGCCGAAGACGGTGGGTTTTTTATGGTACAAACTGCACCCCACCCCGTAGTTGGTGGTACAAACTCCACCCCACCCCGTAGTTGGTGGTGTTTAGACTACTAGTCATAGTTGGTGGTGTTGGTGCACCCGAGCCATAGTTCAAGGTTTTGAGGCCAATTTTGCCTAACAAGTTAAATGAACACTTGTACATGGTTAACAAGTTAAATGAACATATGTACATCTCTGTTAGTACATGTACATTGGCATTGGTCTTCATGTTCACAATCTACTGCTTGATGTTCATCGTGCGTATGGTGCTCATCCTACGGACTTGTGTATGTACTAATTTGGGGGAAAAAATAAGGTCAATAAGTTTTTTGTTACCGATCAAATAGGTCATAGGTTAAAATGGCTCATCTTCAAGCAAACATATCTTGAAGTTGAAATTATCTCCATAATTTCAAAAGTTGGGACTATTTTGAGCAAAATGACCAAAAGTGGGATTATTTATATCAATTTTCCTTTTTCAAAGGGGTTACGAACGCAACTCTACTTTCCTAAAAGGGCAACCCTTAAAAAGTCAAAACAGTTATTTTCATATTCTCTCTAAAAAAACTTCTTTATTAAAAAAAAATTTCTCTCCTCTTCCCTCTCATACTTAGAGAAACAAAAATTGCAAGATACTAATTGACTAATATTAAATTTGATATTCAGTAACCAATTATTTTGACCCAATCGAACTTAATATGATGTAAGTTACCTGTTTTGTCTTTCTCGAAATTAATCCAATTCATGCAATATGAATGAAATCTTCGGCACCATTTGGTACAATCTACAAAGAAACAGATTAATAACTGCTTTGTGCAAATTGAACGATATAGATTAACTTTGTTTCTTGCAGATTGCACGAAACGAATTAAACTGTTTCCTAAAGCTTGCACGAAATACAAAATGTTTGGAAGAAGAATGCGAGAAAATCACAAAACTCGAAGCCTTGGTTGCATCAATTTCGCAATATGGAAGTTGGTTATACTACCAAGAAATAGTACTAATATCCCATTTTTGGTCATAAATTGCGAGATAACTTGAACTGTCGCAAAGCACAAACAAATGAATGACGAATATTTGATCTATGAAACTTAGATAAAAATCCAACGAAAGAACAGGGATAGACACATCGGCTTCGGAAAGATTGAGAAACGTAATTTGAATTGAGTCTTAATCCATTAGAAAGTAGAGGATGTTGGCGAGTTGATGGGAATAAGAAAGATGAGGGCAAACCGAGAGAATTCATGATGACAACGTTGAATATAAATGTTTTTCGAAAATGTGAAATAGTGAGGCCGAATTGGAGGCGATGGAGGAGAAGGCTCACTCCACGATTTTTCTATGTTTGGCGACGACGTGATCATGGAAGTTGCGAGACGAAACGACCTGTTGGCGGGTGAAGTTGGAGAGTCTCTACATGACAAAGTCACTCACCAACAAGTTGCTTTTGAAGCAGCGTTTGTTTGCCTTGCGTATGCAAGGAGGTACGTCTATAAGAGATCATCTAGATAAACTTAATACTATTTTACTTGATCTACGTAATATAGATGTTAAGATTAAAGATGAAGAATCTTCGCTTTGATTTTGCTTGTTTAACTTTCAAATACATATGAAAACTTTGTTGAATCATTTGTTGTTGGGAGAGAGCGCTGGACCCTAAAAAGAGGCAAGTCGGCACTTTTCACTAGGGAGTTGCGCCGGAGGCGGCAACGACGAGACCGGTGGAGATTCGGGCTGGGTTAGTTGTAAACTCAGCTAAGGGGAAAGGGTCCTAAGAAGAAGAAAAATATAAGGGTAAAGGGGCCAATCCTAGGAATGTCTGTCACATCTCGTAAAAGAACCCGGTCATTGGAAGCTTCAATGTCCCAAGAATCCTAAAGCTTCAATGCTAACATTGCTCAACGAGGTACAAAATATGACTCCGAAGAGGACTTAGCACTAGCTATTGTTGATGTGTCTAGTCAGTCTAACCATTCGGTTCTAGATTCGGGATGACCTTACCATATGTGCCCTCATCGTGATTGGTTTTACTTCTTATGAGTATTGTGATGGTGGTAATGTTATTTTGGGTAACAATGCTGCTTATAGGGTTGTATGAAGAGGTTCCATCAAGATAAGGGTCTGCTGAGGGGTGAGGTTTGTACATTGATGAATGTTAGACATGTTCCACAGTTAAGGAAAATTTTGATTTCTCTAGGTTTCTTAGATAAATGAGGGTTTAATTTTTACGCCTCGAGATGGGGAACTATGTGTGTGGAAAGGTTCGAAGTTGGTGTGTAAGGGAACGAAAGTGGGTACTTTGTATATTGTGCGGTACTATTCTCGAATGGTTAGGAAATGTTGTATTTACGAGTCTGAGGAGGTGACTAAGTTGTGGTACGAACGACTTAGTCATATGGGTCGACGTGGGATGCATATATTATCCAAGATGAATCTTCTTGATGGCTACAAGGTGAAGAACCTTGAGTTTTGTGAGCATTGTGTGTTGGGTAAGCAACACGGGGCTAAGTTTAGTACAGGGGCTTCACATAACTAAGGCTACGTTGGGATTACATTCACTCAGATTGCTTGAGGGCCTGCTCGTGTAGAAGGTATAGGAGGATTCAGTTTCTTTGTGACTTTCATTGATGATTTCTCTAGGTACGAGTTGGCTTTATTGTTTAAAGCACAAAGGAGAGGCTTTAAGACTTTTTTTGCAATGGAAAGTCTTAGTGGAAAATCGAGACGGGCAAGAAGATTAAAAGGCTACGTATGGATAATGGTCTTGAATTTGTTAATGATGAATTCAATGAGTTTTACGGGAAAGAAGGGATTGTGAGACATCGCACTGTCGGGGAAAACACCACAGCGAGAATGGTGTTGCGAGTGTTTGAATCGAGACTTTGCTAGAGAAAGTTCGATGCATGCTCTCTAATGCGGGGTTGACTAGATAACACTAGAGTAAAGTCGTGAAAATGACATGCTACTTGATAAGCTGTGGTCCACATACGGGTATTGACTGCAAGGTACCTTATGAGGTATGGTGCGGGAGAAGTGTTGATTATTCTAGTTTGCGTGTCTTTGGTTGTATTGTTTGTTATCATGTTAGTGAAGGTAAACTTGAACCAAGGGCCAAGAAGGGTTGTTTGTTGGGATATGGAGATGGTGTTAAAGGTTACCGGATTTGGTCCCCATAAGAAGGGCGTGTCATACTTAGTAGAGATGTTACTTATGATGAGAATACTATGTTTGTATCTGCTAACAAACCTACAGGTGTAATTGATGATAGCAATATTGAAGGAATTGAGCAAGTAATTGTAGCAGTTCCTACTCCGGAGATACATATTCCAGTGGATTCTCCTACTGTGGAGACTAGTTAGATAGATGGAGTTGTTGCTGATGAAACAACTGAACTTGAGTCTGATCATGAGGAAACTGTTGATGAAGGTCAGAAACAACCTAGGAAGAAGAAGCAGAGACTGATTGAACAGATTGAAAGCCGAAAAGTTCCTGGACTAAACAACTGTGTAGAGGAGCTGATTGGTTATGCATTACATATAGCCGATGATATAGAGTCATACGAACCAATGTCCTACAAGGAAGCGAGTTTCTAGTAACTAATCATCCAGTGGTTAGTTGCTATGAGTGAGGAGATGGAGCCTCTTCACAAGAATCAGACATGGGAACTCGTGAAGGTGCCACATGGTCGTAAGGTGGTGGGTGTTCAAGAGGAAATAGAGAATTTCAGAGGGTGATAATGTCAGATACAAGGCCAGACTAGTTGCTAAAGGGTTCAGTCAACGGGAAGGGGTAGACTATAATGAGATGTTCTCACCTCTAGTACGTCATACTTCTATTAGAGTGTTATTAGCAATAGTAACATATTTTGATCTGGAGCTTGAGCAGTTAGATGTGAAAACAACTTTCCTACATGGAGAGTTGGAGGAGGATATTCGATGAGTCGACGGAGGATTCATTGTTCTAAGAAAGGAGAACTTTGCTTGCAGACCGAAGAAGTCCTTGTATAGACTTAACGAGTCACCTAGGCGGTGGTATAAAAGGCTTGGCAGCTTCATGGTTGAGCATGGATTTGATAGGAGTCGCTATGATTGATGTGTTTATCATAGCAAGGTGGAGGACAATTCTTATATTTATTTATTATTATATGTTGATGACATGCTTACTTTGCAGCGAAGAAGAAAGACGTAGTGAAATTGAAAAAAGCTTATGAGTTACTGAGTTTGACATGAAAGACTTGGGAGCGGGAGCGATAAGGAAGATTCTAGGCATGGAGATTTATAGGGATCGTGCTCGGAAGAAACTTTTCCTTTCTAAGAAAAGTTACATCTTGAAGGTACTCGACAAGTTTGGTATGAGTACTCGAAATCTATTGATACTCCTGCTATTGCTAATGCTCTCGTCTTTTGGTTATTCTTTCTCGTCAATCTAATGAGGAAAAGGAGTACATGTCTAAGGTTCCGTATGCTAGTGTGGTTGGTAGTTTGATGTATGATATGGTGTGCACTAGGCCGAGATATAGCTCATGTTGTTATTGTTGTTAGTAGGTTTATGACTCGACACGGGAAGGAACACCGGCGAGTTTGTGAAGCGAATTTTCTGCTATATAAAGGGAACGATAGATGTGGGTCTCATATATGGAAATGATGCTTGAGTGTTTGGTGATCGGATATTCGGATTCGGATTATGCTTGCTGATATAGACACTAGAAGATCAATGACTGGTAGGTGTACACTCTCAGGAGGGTCCGTGATTAGTTGGAAGGCTACATTGTAGTCTTCAGGGACATTTTCTACTACGGAGGCTGAGTACATGTAACTGCTGCGACAAGGAGGGCATATGGTTACATGGTTTGGTCGATGATTTGGATCCACATCATGATCGTGCGACTGTATCATGAAAGTTTGAGTGCTATTTGTCTCGCCAAGGATCGGGTGCATCATGATAGAAATAAGCATATTGATGTGATGTATCATATTCTAAGAAGTGAGATGAGGATAGTGGTGAAGAAAGTTGGGACTTGGCGATAACCCGACTAATATGTTCACCAAGCCAATTTCGGTTAGCAAGTTCAGCATTGCTTGGGTTTGTTGAGCGTTGATAGTCACATTAACCCCTTTGAGGAGTTGTCTCCTCAAGGTGGAGGCAATCCCCGAACCCGGGATAAAGAGGGAAAAATCCGGCACCGGGTTAAAGGTGTAAGACTTGGGAGGGTCGATATCTCGGGTATTGTTGAGAGGTATAATGGTTATTCTTTCAGGTGGAGTACTTGTAGAAGATGCAAGTCAAGGAGGAGATTTGTGAGAATGGTGACTTCATCTTGAGCATAGGAGTTGAGGTTTCTCGACATTCATCGAGGGAGTTCGTTAGTAGCCGGGCCGCGGCAAAAGAGCCGTTGGGCGCGGCAAACATCAGTGGCATTGAAGATGGATTGCTTGTCGAGTCGCTGGGAGCAGCAGCATAGCTGCGGTGCGAGCCGCGGGCGCGGTAAAGTTCGGTCTTCGTCTCGTGGGCATGCGTGGAGCCACGGGTCGCGGCAAATGTTGAGGCTGCTGCATGGGGGAGTTCGTTAAACGCCCTATTTTTATGTTTCCTTGGCCTCCTTTAGTCATGTATTGTAAACCTAATATATATACTCTATGTATTCGTTAATTAGGGTTTGATCATCAAAAACACAAGAGAGAGAAAACAATAAAGAAGTTCATAGAGAGAACTTTGAGAGATTCATAGAAGAGAGTATTCTAGTGAATTCCTTGCCAATTGTATTCATTGTTCCGCTTAAACCATAGTGAAAGAGTTTATCCCTGCCCTGAGGACGTAGCTATCAAATTCATAGTGAACCTCATTAAATCTTACATGTTCTTTATTCGCTTTTATCGTTTTATTCTTTGTTTATTCGCTTCCATTGCAACAATGAGGTTGTATTTAGTAACCCTGTTTTGAAAAGATTTCCCAATATTTTAACCACCTAAATTTTTATTTTAGGTACTACTCAAATACTACGATCATTTTAGCACTTAAAATATGTTAGCACCTTATCATTCAAGCTAACTAAAATGCTTCTCCAAACAGAGCAAATGTCTCTCAAAAAATAAATTACCATGTAATAAGTTGAAGCCAAACAAAAACTTAGGCAGCACAAAGCCTTCAGTCATATCCCTTTTTAGCCCACTAGATATCAACAATCATATGATCTCCATACACTTTACATCATCATTATAACTACAAATGAGTTGGGCTATTCACTCAACAATTATGTGGAGAACAAAAGAATTTATTGACTTTACTTCCCTTACTGCAAAAAGCGAGGTACAAAAAGTAAAACTGGTGATCATAATATACTTTGTTCTTCATTGAACACTTTGTTTCGAAAGATAATAACCAATAAGCTTATCGAGGCCCCGCTAAGGCCTTGTGCGGGGTGAGCATGCACGGGGCCCCTAAAATATAAGGGACAAATTGTATTTTGTTTGCCCAAAGTTAGAAAAAAAAAAATTTAATTATCGGTTGCTTTGATCTCGGTTCTCACTAGGGATGGGCATGGGTCCAGGACCCGACCCGGACCTGCGGACCCAACCCTAATTTAAGGATGCGGGTCCAACTTTTTCGTACCCTAAGGGTCCCGGGTCAGGGTCCAAGTAAATTTTTTAGGGTCGAGTCTTGATATTTTAGACCCGGCCCCGTCCCCGGACCCGCCCTTAGACCCTAAATTTATTTATACTTCCTCCGTTCTAAAATAAATGAAACACTTACTATTTTAGGCCTTTCAAAATAAGTGAAACGTTACCTTATTTGGTATTCACTTCTCTCTATCTCTCTCCCTCATCACATGGGCCCCTTCTTTTTTTCTCTCTGTCTATACTCCTATTCTAAATCCCCGTCCCAGGGCCCTCACGTTTCATTTAAAACAGACGGAGGAAGTATATAAATTTTAACTTTTTATTTTTAAAATAAAGTGATTTCCTAAACTAAAACACCCATTCACTTTGAAGTTTGAAAACATATTTTCTACCCTAGCCACAACACTACAGCAGCAGACTAAATTTTAACTCACGTTTTCTCTCTCCTCATTCATCAATGGCGATCTCAATTTCGGATCTCTAATCTTTCAATTTTCTCTCTTATCAATGGCGTCGTCTCGAAGCACTTGGTGGTTCTACTCGTTGCGGCAAAATCTTAGGTCCATCTTTCGACAAAATCATCAAGAATGTCGCATGGCCGAAACACACAAACCTCGTTGCCGCTTGTAAATCCGCCATTATTTGATTTAGCTCAACGCAAAAAACCGGCTACAAACTCTCCCTTTCATTCCATCAACTTTTTAATGTACTCTTTAGATTGTGATTAAGTATCACTTACATCGGGAAATAATGTACTCTTTAGATTTTTCGTTTTCTTTTTTAAAGTACTTAATTTTTTCTGTTTTTTTAATGTTATCTCTGTCAAAAAGAAATTTCCTTTTTGTCCTTTTTATAATTGCTTTAAGATGAATGAGATAAATACGAATCTAGTTCTAAAAACAAAGATGCATCTCGGAATATTGAAGAAAATTTGGCAAAAATAAAGAAAAAGACTGGACCCCCGGGACCACAGGGTGCAGTGCACGGGTCCAATTTTCCCAGACCCTTGGGGTCCGGGTTGGGTCCTGACAAAAATTAGGGTTCGGGTCTAGGGTCAGCCGGACCCGACCCTTGCCCATCCCTAGTTCTCACGCGTGATTTCTTGCAATTTCCAAAACTTCATCTCCTCGGTTCCTCTCGTCGTCCTGTTCTCGGCCTCCCAAAAATTTAATTTTCTCAATTTCAATTACAGATTTATAAATCTCTAATCCCCAATTTCCAAAGAGAAAAAAAATAGCCTTTCGTAGTTTAATTGAAACTTTCATATTCCTTCTCTAATTCCATTGAACCTACGCACCCTTTTTTTGGGATATTATCTCAGATAACCCCCAAACTTGATTTTTGTCATTAAAGCGGACGGAATTTGTAACACCGTTCACTATTTTCAAATAAAAATACTCTCTTTGCATTTAAAAAAAAAAAACAAACTCATCTCTTTCTCTCTCTTGTTCTTCATCTACGCCAAACATTCATCCTTCTTTACAAATGAATCTGGGTACATTACCTATAAATCGCTGTAAACTTTGCGAATTCATCAAATTCGTTCAAAGAGAATAATCAAATTCATCAAATTCATTCTATGGGTCATGGGATTTTGTGGTTGCAACCACGATTAACCACAACAACACCAAGAGCTTCATCTTCGACCTCCATTCTCTCTTCGAGCCCCCTTTCTTCTCTTTGTTTCTTCGTCCTCCTCTGTCCTCAAACTTCACATCCCCACGCCTTGTCTCCTTCTCCCCTCAGGCACCCACTACACCACCACCATAGCCCAGGCACCTTGAAATTCCCGGCCTCGTACCACAGTCCCCCTCCCCGTTCAGGCAGCACCCAACGAACCACCCCGGCTATCCTCTTCGCCCGCCTTCACCGTTTCTCTCGCCGCACCCACGCCGGTCGATTGTTTCCCAGTTTGCGGCAGCACCAACCACAAGTTTAGGGTCGATTGTTTAGGGTCGATATCTAGGCGACGACAATCGGATTTACTGAGTTCATCCACTCTGAATTTTATCTCAAGTCGAAAGAATTTCAAGTATTTGTTTAGAAACTCGAACTTTTGAGGTCCTTTTTTGTTATATATTTTCTTTTTTTTTTAGGTTTTTTGCATACTTTTCATACTAGATTACATATTTAAGATGAGATCTGATTGGTGATGTGAAAACTAAGCTAAATCCTAGTTGCGAACCAAGATTGTGATGAGGCGGTGCAACAAAGACGAGGAGGAGTTGAGTAGTAGTGAAAACGCCAAATACCAGAACTTTTGAAAGCCCAGTTTGATTTTCAATTTTCACCGCTTAATTCTTTGAATTTCTTGGTAATTTTGTTTAATTTTGAAAGCATTTGATATGTGATTGCTTATGGTGAAGAACAATAGAAAGGAGGAAGAACATAAGATAGAGGATGAAGAACACAAAATATTTTTTTTTTTTTTTAATAAAAAAAATAGGTTTTTAATGATAGATGTCAAAGTAGTTAACGGCGTTACAAATTTCGTCCAGTTTAATGACAAAAATCAAGTTCAGGATTATCGGAGACAGGGCTGCCAAAGTCGGGGTTATATTGGAAAAAGGCCTATAAGTCAAGGTTATCTGAAATAATATCCCTTTTTTTTTCACAGCAACAAAAAGTAGAAAAAGAAGATGGTGATAGAGAAGAACAAAGTGCGTGGATGAACAAAATGGAGGAAGAAGCATGCATGATTTGCTTCTACAAGAATTAAGTGGAGGAAGAAACAGGGATACTTTCGCATTCTTCAACAGTATAAGGCAACTTCTTAGTCTTCTCCAATTTGGTATCTTATTGTCCAATTTTACACATTTTCTAATGTTTGCAATTTATACGCATAATGTGGCATTAAGCAATTTCTTTAATAGTTACATGATATATTTTACTGTCATTTTGTAATATATTGAATTGTTGAAAGTGTTGCTGATTTTATATTTTAATTATAATTTGTTGTTACTGGTGTTTTTAGGTGACACTTTGTTGGTTTGATTGGTTTTGACTTTCGAGTGTCCTATAATTTGTATGTAGTATATGTTGAATTTTCAATTAGAATTTGTATGTAGTATAAGTTGAATTTTGTTTGGAAAAAAACAACTTTTATTAGTTGTATGAAAATTTGGATTATGATATTTATGGCGTTGTTTTTTTACCTTTTAGGGGCCTCATAATTTGATTTAGTACGGGTCCCCTAAATTGTACAAGGCAAGCTTACACTCCATTTGTGTAAAATCGGCAACACCGACCCCAACAATAAGGATTGATAAAGGTAAGTCCGATGCCTTTACCAAAGCATCTATAATTTCTTGATCGGGATGCGGAGAACTCCATCTCGAATAGAAAGCAACATGATATCCATAGTAAATGAACACGACGTATATTATTAGATCGCAAGCTAACGGCCTCATGTATTTACCGTAATGATTAAAAGATGCCTTTACCAAGCATCTATAGTTTCTTGAGGATGCGTGAGAACTCCATCCTAAATAGAAAGCAACATGATATCCATGATAAATGAACACGACGTATATTATTAGATCGCAACTGCAATCTCATGTACTTACCGTAATGATTAACGGATGCCTTTACCAAAGCATCTATAGTTTCTTTAGGATCTGTGAGAACTCCATCTGAATAGAAAGCAACATGATATACATGATAATGAACACGACGTATATTATTAGATGCATAGCGCAATCTCATGTACTTACCGTAATGATTAACAATACATGATACTTGCTCCTAGAATGTTCGAGGGACTGGCCAGCAATTTCTGCAGCTCTGTGAACCACTTTACCAAATAAAGTGGGTCCAGAAAGTGCAACATTTTGAAGAGCAGAATTATAAGCAGCCATAATTCCTTCAGCCTGCTGATATGAAAAGGCTTGTAAGATACGCTAATATTCACGCCTTAGCATCACAATGTAGAGCTAAGAGATAAACACTAACATCTGAAAAATGACTTAGCCTCGAGCTACTCACATAGTATAATCACATAATCAAGAGAATATAATATGTTAAAATTACAATATATTATTGATAGGTTGTCGTATACCCGTCAAAAATAATTCTGCAAAACCTTTTAACAATGTAGTAGGGTAAGTAGGGTCTAATCCGCGAGAGATGGTTGTTTTAATCCAGCCTCTAAGGTGTGGAAAAACTAAACAAGATCGAAATATTATAATTAAAGTTCTTAACTAAATAAATAACGAAAATCAAACCCTAGGATCTAGGGTTATGGTTCACCATGTTCATAAATATAATCCGTCAAGATATCATCAATAGTTCGATTAATCGAGATATCTAGAGCACAAGTTAATCCCTACGTTCGGGTCTTAACGCTCTCAAATCAACATATGCGAGTACGGTCGCTAACATAATTAGATTTTGCTAATTGTAGGTAAACCTCTAAAAGTAAGATATTGGTCAATACAAATAATTATTAGCAATATTGATCGGACAATTGATCAGATTGCAAGATTAACAATAAAAACACTAATCAATTAGAGATATCATTGACTAATCAAACCATCAATAAACATCAATCAAGATTCATAGTATATAAACATGGATTCCCAAACCCTAGAAATAAAAACTACTCTATCATGAAATAAATAATAAATCTAAATCTATAAAGTAAAGCATAATCAAATAAATCAATGAAAAAAAACTAACTAAACTCATCAATTAATGAAGATGAATAAAAATAGGGTTTACTAAAAACTAGAGAGAGGAAAAGAAAGAAGAAAACTAAATTAAAACCTAATGAATGAAAAATAACGTGAGAAGGGGAGGGAGAGAAAAAAAAGGTTTTTCTAATCTAAATAATATTAAGTAACCTAATATGACTAGGAAAATAAGTTACAAGATAAGGAAAGTCTTGAATAAATCATTAAATGGGCGGATTAGTGATCCGCGCGTCCGTAGCGGATTCCAGCGGAAACGGTGCAGATCTTAGAAAGACACAACTCCTGACTAAAAGTCTCCGCCGAGGTGTCGCTTTATCGTTGGAAAGGCTCCTCAAGTCTAGTTTCCAAATATCCTGGAATTACTCGATTATCATAAACATATCAAAAGTTATGGCCGGAAAAGTAGTCGTGACTCCTTTTCCACAATTAACTTCTAATGATTTTCAGCTTTATTTTAGGCTCAAACTCGTACTATGAAATATCCAAACGATCCTTATGCATTGTAGCTTCCTTCCAAGTGCTCCTAATCCTCAAATTTAGCTAATCATATTCCAAATACGTTCTCATTACCTGAAATTTATAAAAAAACAAAAAAACATCTTAGAATAGAAGTAGAATAACGTAAACTTAAGAATATTATGCAATAATGAAGCTAAATATGAATGTAATACTATTGGGAAAAGAGCTCATCCGATCCGGTCAAAACCAGGCTTACCGATCCGGTTTTGGTCCGGATCGGGTGAGCTACGCAGCGATTCACAATGATCGGCGGATCCGGGGACCCGGATTGGTTAATCATTTACCGATCTTGGGTGAAAACCGGACGTTAAACAAGTTAAGCAGCTCCGATTTTGACCAAAAACCAAGCGATTGACCACCCCAAAAAAAAAACCAAATTTTTTTTTTTTTTTTGCATTTTTTCATTATTAATCGATACAAAATCAATAGTATATATCAATACTCATTTTATTAAGCATATTATGCTCAATTGAAGCATAAGAATCGTTTACAATGTCTATCGATGTAGCTCAACTTAGCATCTTAATGAAGAATCCTTTACAATATCTATCAATGTGCCGCCAACGTACTCAAAAACCACAATACATAATGTAGCTCAACCAACGAACCAAACGTCCTCCTCAAGCTTGGAGTCTTTGACTGTGTACAAAGAGAACAATGTTGATGTCAATCAATTTAGCTGCGAACAGTGTTTCACCATTTCCTTCTAAGCTGACTGTCTCACCTTCACTTTCTTCTTCTGAGCTTCCATTTTGCCTCTGCAAGTTTCTTGTGGACCTTCTGGACTGCTTCTGCCTGTTTCTTCTCCAGCTTCCTCTGTTATCCCAGAAGCAATCACACATTAGCAATCAAGTTTTTTATTGAAAATGAACTATATATGTTGTTTCAATCACGCATATAGTTCATCACCAAAAAAAAAAAAAAAATTCCCTCCTATACAGTAGACTACATCGATTTGAGATGGTTATTAGAGAATTAATTCAAATACAGTAAACATTTTCCACTTCTTATATTCTACCATCTTTAAACATAACATCTTTTTTGTAGAACTCTTTAGTTAAGAGTATCTGAAAGGTAACATGAGAAAGTTTGAAATCTAACACTGCAGAAAGTGCCTTATCACCTTTCTTTTCTGACGGCTATAAAATAGAAGTTTGGCCTAATATTTTTAGGGTCATACGCTTATAATTTGCTCGATTTTCTACTTTAATCATTTTGACTTTCACATTAGTCCATGTACGACTTTGACTTCCATTTTTGTGAACTTGTAACTTTCCATGTAGTACATTTACTTATTTATTTGTAAAAGAAACTATAAATCATCTGATATTATCCAAAATAAATATGAAGACAAATTTAATAACATTTTGAGTTTTTTTGTCGAAAGCAACCTTTTAAAAAGTGCCATTTTGTGAGAAACAACCTTATAAATTTTTTTTTGTGGGAAACAACCTTTGAATGCGTTTTCTTGTGAGATCGGACTAGGTGGCCATTTTCCGACATTGACTTAAGTTTTCCGGCGAAGACTCAGATTTTCCGGCAAATACTTTTTTTTTCCCCTTCCCTCTCTTTTTCCCTCCAATTTCTTTCTCCCAACCCCACACCAACCTCCAGCCTCACCCCCCAACCACAACAACACCACCACCGCTCAACCACCTTAGCAACACCACATCAACCAATACTACCACCATACGAAGACCCATCAAACCCCACAAAACCGCTTCCTCAACCATCGAAACCCATGCCCCACCACTACACCAATAAAGCACCACCTCTGCCCCTAAACCCACCACAAAAACACCCCAACCCCACCACCAAAACCACCCCCTTCCTCCCCCACCCCGAAACTGCCCCCAGCTAGGACTCGAAACAACCATCTGCAAGTCCGACGGATAGCAACGACCTTGAATTGCTGCATGTTTGACCGGTTCCGGTGGAGTGGTAGTTCGAGTGGGATGGAAGCTATGGTGGGTGGTTCGAGTAGTGGGGGTGGTTCGAGTAGAGAGAGGGAAGGGGGGTGGAGAATGGGGGGTGAGGCTGGAGGTTAGGGTGGGGTTGGGAGGAAGAAATTGGAGGGAAAAAGAGAATTCAAGTTTTCGCCGGAAAACTTAAGTCAATGCCGGAAAATGCCCACTTGGTCCGATCTCACAAGAAAAATGCGGTCAAAGGTTGTTTCTCACAAAAAAATTTATAAGGTTGTTTCTCACAAATGACACTTATAAAAGGTTGTTTCTGACAAAAAACTCTAACATTTTAACTGAAAACATCAGTTTTATATATTAGTCAAGATACAGGAGGAAATATATGATCATGCTGTAATTTCTTTTATTTTTGGTGATGTGGTAAAAAGTTAAAAAACCTCAAGCTTGTCCAGCTGAAACTCTGCCTTTCTCCTACGGCTTGACTCCCACTCATCAATGGCTTCTTCCTTCTCTGTCAGTCTGACCAATTAAACAGTCTTTTATTATATTATTCATACAAATCATACCATATCATACACAGAAAGGACACACTAAGAAACAGACGTACTTTCTAAGCAGATGAGTATATGTAGTCTTCCTCAATGCATCAAATTCAGCTCTTTGCTTGTGGTTCTGAACTTCATCCAAAAACTCCTGGTATGCCTTAGGCCAGTGGTTCGATCAATGCTCATTTCGCTCCACACCGATCACAGGTATTGCCTCTCCGAACTCGTCATATTTGGAAGTAGCAGATTGAGTTCCTTGCATTTGTGAATCCTCTTCAGAAATAGTGGGAGGGATAGAATATAATACATGACTGTAATCATCAGTAACTCCAATTGAAGATTCGTAATCATATCTTCCAGTTGATTTATCCAATCACTTTTACAACATGTTTTACTTCAGCTTAAAAACACAAGAGAACAAACATAAATAAGTCTGCTTGATGCTTATTTTACATCAGTACCTATCATAATGCTTATGATATATAGTTTCTCTACCTAGGAACAATAGTCAATTTTACGATAACATGATGTCTGGAACCAGGAATAGCAGTTTCCTATTACGCAACTCAAGCTGCATTCTCTTAACCTTACTTTAGCTAATTGAACTTATCTAGACCTATCTGAACTAATTGGATTCTATATGAACTTCATTTACTTTGAAACTTTTCTATAAGGTGAAGAGAAGTCACACTGAATTTCTTTATTAAAACCCAGAACAATGTCACCTCTACCATTCTCATAAAAAAGAACCAAGAATGACAATATGATGGCAATGAAAAACAAAGGAAGCACAAGAAGTCAAGAACCATATATTAAAGAAAACTTACATTAAGTGGATTAGGATCAAGAATTTGTTTAATCCACTTCTTAGCACCAGATGAAAGCCAAGAAGGAGATGTAAAGGTAGCATTTTGGATCTGCAGCAGAAAAGCAATGGGTTAATCACAAAAGTTCATGTGAAGCTTGCTATAATATTAGCTACAGAGTACAATAAATCAGATAGCCAGTAATCTTAACTAGAATTATGGTTGTCAGGTTCAATATCTTACAGAAGTGGACAATTTGCATGAGAAGCTTGCTATAATATTCATTATACAAGTCCTATATATACTATGTTGCAGCTCAAAGGGGTAAGCTTACCCAAGTTCTTTGCAGTTCTAGACAATCCATGGCTTGACCCTCCGCCAGGGAGAGGCCCTATAACATGAAGATGCCTCTTCATTATCTGAGGTACCTGGCCTTTCTAGTAAAAACTGCTCCCAGAAATGGTCATTTACTCGGGCAGGTGCAGCTGGAGTAGGAGCCCGGTTATTACTCCGAGTCTCTTGTGATGATGATAAATTACCAACATTATTGACCGAGTTATTATTCTTCAAAGCCACCCCAAGCCCATCACTATTACTACCGTTGGTAACAGGTCTCGTTCCTTGAGGTCCACTAATATCCACGTCCATATGGGTTGCTCTACTTAAATAGGCATTTTGATTGAGTTGCACTAGAGATGATGCTAATGAAAGATTCAACTGGCAGCATATATGACCTTCACATTCTTCAGCTGACACCAAGTTTGACTGCAAAGACTGCAATCCTGAACATTCCTTTACTCCAACTTTGTCTGACAATGACGCATCTGTCTTAAAAGCCAGGCATGTTCCTGCATCTGACAGCTCTACTGTTTACGCGGCAAATGGCAGGGTACATATTACCAATTCTGCATCTTTTGGATCGGTACCAGATGATCTCTGTGTGGGACTTGACCAGTCTTCATTTGAGCTATGTGTGCTATTTGAGACCGAGTTAATGTTTGAAACAGCTGTTGATAGCTCCAGTTTAAGTTTATTTGACAAATCTTGCTGATAGATGTCCCCAAAATTATTCTCCACTCCAGGGAGAAAAAGATCAGGTCGAGGCAAAACGCTTCTTCTTGTTATATGCTGTGGCCTGTGAGGTCCATAGCTTCTATTTTCTTATGTTTCTCTTTAATCAATAATCATACTCCATTATCTTTTCCAAGAAAATCTGAATTACTAAATATCATAATAAAAATCAACCTAAAGACAAATACAGAACAGCAGCAACAATTAATAAAACTACTACTATACTGTAATTGCTAAAACTGGTTCGTACCTCAATTTCCAGAAATTCAGTTTCCTATTCTATAATCTACTGATCAGTAGCACAATACAGAGTCGAAAAACTTACTACTATATAAATCAAGTAGAAAATTAGCAATAAAAGCATAAAAATCAATCGCTTAATCAACCTTAAAAGTCGAAATTAGACCAAACCAAAGTCAATTTTTCTAAATATTTCCCTAGCAATATGTTGAAGAAAATTAGGGCACGAAAAGCACCTTAGTTCGACTCCTGCACAACAGTAATTCGAAAAACTCGATCAGCCCGCACAGCAAAATGGCTGCAGCAATTGGGGAACAACCCTGTCGGCGAGCCGATGAAGACAAAACACCGCTCAGTAACTCGGTCGAGGAGTGAGAAAAAGAGATGAAATACAACAATCTCTTGAGAAACTCGAAGAAATTGAACAAGATTGAGAGAGGTGTTCGTGCCTTCGTGGTTGTTGACGGCAAACGGAGGGGCCGTGAGATGAAGGCGAGATCGGATGGAGATGAGAGAGAGGAAGGCGTGAGATAAGAGGGATGAGTGAAGGGAAATGAGAGGGCGTGAAATGACGCAAATAGGAACATGCACTCAAGTGCATGCAGAGGATGGTGCACCCTCATCTAAACGATGGAGTGCTTTTTTTCGGTAAAGAAACAATTGAACTGAACTGAACTAAATTATAACTAATTAATAGTAATGATAATAATTTAAGAACTGAATTGAACTGAACTAAACTGAACTGAAACTAAGCTGTGGAGAACAGTGCCTACGTCATTTGACCATTTTTAGAGTCTATGATTTAAAAAAAATTATTGTTATTTGTTTCCTTAAATCTTGCATCTTCTTTTACCTTTAAAAAAAACTTTTTACAAAGATTCCTTTTTCAAATTTAAATTTGAAAAGTATGTTCTTTTAGTTTAAGCGCAGATGTTCATTTACTATATATTCTTTTCATTGTAACCTATGTACTTTTATAAATATAGATTTACATGTTCTTTAATTTTAAGTCGTGTGTTCTTTTTTTTAAGTAGAAAAGTTGTTGAAAAAAGTTCGTGTTCTTTTATATAAATGATATGTTCTTTTTGGGTGCACAATGAGCACTGTGCACCCTAGTGCATAATCCACGCGAGAGAGGGGATACTGGGTTAGGGTTCTTACTTTTGGCCTTTGTATTCTTGGGTCGTTGGGTGTGAACTGGGTTAGGGGATACTGATTCGGTTTGGAGAACCAGAGCAGTTAACTAGAAATTCGGATCTGTTTTCTTTTAACTGATCCGGTTCACTAATGGACGAGATCAGTTACTCTGGCCAGCTTTGAGCCCCAAAAAATTGGCGATTTACGGATCCGATTTTTAAAAACCGGGTCTGTTGTGTTGTGACATATAACGTTTTTTCCACTAGGGTAAATGCTTTAAACTGCAATCTAAAAACATCTAAAAACTATATATAAATATGGCTTTTCAAACTCCCCTAAGCTAAATCATTGCTTGTCCTCAAGCAATTAGACATAGACATTGGAAAAGAAAGACAACATACAATATAGGACTATAGGGTCAAACACTCAATTGAAAACACAAGTGATATAATCAATACAAAAACCAAGCATCGAAACAATCTCGAACAAAGCCGCATAGCATGTCATGTATCGCACCTGACTCTCCAATCGTACCACATACCATCATTCCTAAGCTAGATTTAACCAAACTTGACAGACCTCACTACAGTTATGTGCACTCAAATCTTTCATGTGTTTAAGGGATAAATGATTACACCCAACCTAAAATAAGTCAACTCAGATGAAATATCACTAGTGGAAAAAAGCCCATCTGATGCGGTCAAAATCGGGCTTACTGCTGCGGTTTTGGGCCGCATCAGGTGGGCTCGCAGCCGATGTCAATTATTTACTGATCCGGTCCTAAACCGGATCAGTAAATGATTTTCTAATCCGGTTTTTTAGGAAAACCGGATCAGGTAGTTATATAATCTGATCCGGTTTTCCTAAAAAACCGGATCAGAAAATTTCCTTGGCGCCAATTTGGTGTATGCAAAGCACACAATCTGATCCGGTTATTTAGGAAAACCGGATCAAATTGTTATATATATATATATAATATTTTTATATATATATATTATTATATTTATATGAAGCTTATATTTAAACCTGTTATAATTGGCAAAAAGTTTCACGCACGCGTCGTATACAAGTCAAAATGATATTATATATATATAATATTTTGAGAATTATAAATGTACTACAAATAAAGTTGAAATAAGTACTAAAATCAAAAATAAATATTTGGACCTATATAAGTAGCTAGTAACATAATAAGAACATAAAAACTCAAAGCCGCGACATCATATTCACATGCAAAAGTTGGTAAGGTAGCGTGCTAGCAAATCCCGAACCTCGTCTATCTCGGCCGTGGTGAAACAACCATCCATTGGTTTGCCATCGAGGAATACCTTATAAAACAAACATAAGGAAACACACATATATGACTTTAGTTGACTCTAAAGAGATTGAGGAAATAATATAGGAAAAATTGTCAAAAATAATCCCAAGTTTTGGCCATCTTCCCAAATTAATCCCAACTTTGGATTATTTTTAAATAATCTCAAGTTTGTTAGTAGTCTTCCCTTATTGGTCCCTAGTAAAAAAAGTCGGTTTAAAACTTGTTTTAAAGGTCAATACGCCGCGTGAAACATTTCTGTTTGCCTTTCTTTTAATAGTGGAGTGGTGATGAAGGCGATTAGAGGTGATTTTTTTAAATAAAATGGTGTCTTATCAACTTTTTAAAATTGGTTCAAACGATTATAAGTCTTTTGGACCATTATGGGAAGATGACTCCCAAACTTCAGATTATTCAAAAATAATTTAAACTTGGGATTAATATGGGAAGACACCTGAAACTTGGGATTATTTTTTACAATTTTTCCAATAATATAATGTAAGAAATTAAGGAAATCGAGCTTAAAATGTAAAAATCGGCAAAAGATGACAATCATTTACCCATAATGGGTTTCAGAGCATGTGAGTGGACTTTAGTTGACTTTAATACTTACATATATACTTATTAGAACTATATATGAGCTTAAAATGAGAGTAAGTGCGGGAGATTAAGGAAAGTTGAGCTAAGAAGGCCAAAATCGGGCCAAAATAACAATCATTTACCCAAAATGGGTTTCAAAAGCATATGAGTGGAATTTACTTGAATCTAATGGTTATAAATGTTGTTATTAGAACTATACATGTCCTAACATGTGGCTACATGTAAGAAAATAAGTAAAATGAGCTTAAACGGCCAAAATCGTCCCATACTTGGCATTCATTTACCCAAATTGGGTTTCAAAGCATGAAAAATGATTTTGCTTGACTCTAATGGTTATATATGTTGCTATTAGAACTATATAAGTCCTAACATGTGGCTAAATGTAAGAAAATAAGTACAATGAGCTTGAAAGGCCAAAATAGGCTCGAAATGGTCTTCCTTTACCCAAAATGGGTTTCAAAGCATGTGAATGGATTTTATTTAACTCTTATGGTTGTATATGTTGTTATTAGAACTATACATGTCCTAACATGTGGCTAAATGTAAGGAAATAAGCAAAATGAGCTTCAAAGGCCAAAATTGTCCCAAAATGACATTCATTTACCCAAATTGGGTTTCGAAGCATGAAAAATTATTTTGCTTGACGCTAATGGTTATATATGTTGCTATTAGAACTATATATGTCCTAAAATGTGGCTAAATGTAAGAAAATAAGTACAATGAGCTTGAAAGGCCAAAATAGGCTCGAAATGGCATTCATTTACCCAAAATGGGTTTCAAAGCATGTGAATGGATTTTACTTGACTCTAATAGTTGTATATGTCGTTATTAGAGCTATACATGTCATAACAAGTGGCTAAATGTAAGAAAATAAGTACAATGAGCTTAAAAGGCCAAAATCGGCTACGAGTGGCATTCATTTACCCAATTTGGGTATTAAGTGATGTGAATGTAGTTTACTTGACTCTAATAGTTCTATATGTACTTGTTATAAGTATATATGACCTAAAATGTGGCTAAATGCGGGAAAGTTAAAAAAATTGAGCTTACGAGGCCAAAATCGGCCATATATTGAGCTACTTATTATTTATGTATAATACCTTCTCAAGATCCCCGGCTTCCTTGCAACTTGAAGATATATCGAACATGAACCTCAACACATAGTAGCCACACTCGGTTCCCCCGGGTTGTTGAGCACACTAATTATAAAATTACATAAAAAAAAATCATGTAAGAAACGTACATGTTTGTTTTTTATAAAAGAAAGAAGTAGCTTAAGTAATATCTATTACCTTCATTGCTTTCCACTTAGGAACCCGTCCTGTTCTCTCAACTTTCTTCATACAAGCTGTAGTTATGTTAATTTCATGTGAGAAGTGGGCAAATGATGAAATTAGTGAAACATGTTATGCAAAAAAGCATTTTAAGTAACAAACATACCTATTTATGCATGATTTGAGGAGTAAGGATCGTGGTGGATCTTGAGCTGAGAATCAAGCCGATATCTTGTGTTGTTTGAAGGACAAATCACAAGGAGCGACCAATGGAGACTAAAATCCCAAAAAAGTTAGGAATCAATCATGTGAGTACTTGTATTGTATAATAATAAAGTGACAAAAATGGATACAAGGTTAAGAACTATACTCTTCAAAACAAGGGGCAAATATGATCTTATGTTGTGCACGTTTAGCTGTTTTGAGACATAGCCAAATATACTCCTTAACCTCACTTGTGTTTTGCAAACAATTGTCAGCTCGAACAAAATTTGGACATAACCACCCAAACTGATCGCGTCCACGAGGATCATCTTGGTGTAATCTTCAAAGCACAACTAAGTACATAACATAGATATATTATTAGATATTGCAAAGGAAGTTCATATATTTCATAAGTACAACTATTATACCTAATAAAGGTTTGAATCAAGGAAACATTCAACATCTCTCCGCAAAGGAACTCCTTCACATCAACCTTAGACACCCATGTCGATGTTTCCTCGTGGTAGTTGAATTCGGTGGTACCCAACTTCACCTCCACAGGCGTATCATCCGGCATATCACGCACATTTGCATGTAGCCATAAGCATGACTTAGTGAGACACTGAAGTGTTGGTTTCTCAATCCAAGTATCTGTAGACGGGTTTAGTTCGCAACTTAAACCTTTGGAGTCTTGCGTTCCTTTACCCAAAATGGCCTTCTTTGGCCTGCTTGTACCCTCCTTCTCCTTCGCCTTTTCCAGAGGAGGTGAGTCCCCCTTGCTTTCCTTGGGCTTGCTTATTCTCTACAAAACCTATTAATTTAAAGGGAAAAACATTCAACTTAGTTAGTTTATATTTAATAGGTATGAAGTAAATCAATATGAATATGGATTTTAGTTTCTCATTTTACCTCGTCTAAAAACCTCACCCATGCCGATGGCCACAACACATAACCACCACGAGCGTCGATCAAGAGATTTATATCAACTGACGGTTTAGGCAACGGAAGAGCAAAGTCTTCGTAACCAGGAGTGATGGTGACTACACTAACCGCCAAGTGCTCATTGTCCACACACTCGTGATGGACTATTGGTCGTTCACTTCGTGGTTGTGCATTTCCTTCAGCCACCACAATCAAACCCTCATCTTTTACATCTAGTAAAAGGCGGCAAGGCGTTTCTTCCTTCCAAAAGTAAATGGATTGAGGTTAGTTTATATTACTTAGTTTTAAAAATTATAAGAAGGATAGTAGTTACCTCTAACTCAAGTATAGATGGTGCTTGATTTTTGTGTGTTAGGATGGCTAGCTTTGTCCTCCAAAGGACGATCCAAAGGACGTATCGCCGGTATACCAAACCGTGAAAGGAACGCGTTGAAACATTCCGTGATTTTAGCCGTCACTTTCTCGGTAATTTCCTCCGTAAGCTTCTCCCGCATAACTTGTGACATAGATTCGTTAGAGCGTGATCTTCTACCCACGGAGGAATCTTTAGCATAGGCTTTTTCACACCGAGACGAATACCACCAAAACCCCTCAAACGTCCATTGTGGTCCTTTCCAAAAGTCTCGTAAAGAGCATCTTTGTTGCCTTCGGGGAGTGAACTCGCCGCTAACCTCTTTTTGCTTGATCCCCATCTACATAGATATAGAAGTAGTAAGTATAAAAAATTACAAATTAACAAGGAGGTTGTGCAATGGGGGGATTGTGCGGGGATGTGGCGGAGCGAGGGGAGGGGGCGGGGGAAGGGGGAGGGGCAGGGGGCAAGGGGGAGGGGGCGGCGGGGGAAGGGGGGTGCGCAGGGGGAGGAGGGCGGCGGGGGAGGGGGCGCAGGGGGGAGGGGCGGCGGGGGAAGGGGCGGTGCAGCAGGGGAAGGGCGGCGGGGGAGGGGGGTAGGGGCATCGGGGGAAGGGGGCGGCGGGGAAGGGGGGGTGCGGGGGGGGGCAAGTAGGGGAAGGGGCCCGCGGGGAGGGGGCCGGCGGGGGAGGGGCGGCGGGGAAGGGGAAGGGGGGAGGGGGGGGGGGGGGGAGGGGGAGGGGGGGGGGCGGTAGGGGAGGGGGCATCGGGGGAATGGGGGGTGCGCATGGGAGGGGGGAGCGGGGGGAAGGGGGTCGGGGGAGGGGGGCGGGGGAAAAGAGGGCGTAGGAGGGAAGGGGGTCGGGGGAGGGCGGAGCGGGGGGAGGAGGGCGGGGGGGGAAGGGGGGTGCAGGGGAGGGGCGGCGGGGGAAGGGGGTCCGCGGGAGGGGGCGCGCGGGGAAGGGGGGCGAGGGGATGGGTGCGGCGGGGGCGCGGGGAGGCGGCGGGGGGCCGGGGAGGACGCGGGGGGAAGGCGGGGGCGACGGGGGCCCGGGCGGCGAGGGTGGGGGGTCCGCGGGGAGGCGGCAAGGGGACGGGGTTCGGTAGCAAGGGGACGGCGGAAGCGGGGGAAAAACATGTGAATTCAATTACTTACAACGGCATTTGCTATCTTGAAGGTCCCGGATGCGAAATGGTCATTTTATTGTTTGCATCACGCCCATGCATGGAGCACCACCAATCACGGCGACACGATCAACTTTGACAGATGGGGTATTGGAGGTAGAAGATGTCGTTGTTGATGCATCGATAGAAGGGTAAAATTTATCGTCAATCCACACCTGTCTCGCCCTCGCATAAGTGTAGGAACCCATATGATGGTAGTGGTTCCTCTGTTTTGAACTGTGTGCATGTTTCTCACGCTTAGCCTATAAAATCATATGGTTAGTTTGAAAACACATCTAATTGTATTAAAAGTAAATATACAAAGTCGAATATGAGATAAATAGCACAATACTTACCACCATCTCCGGCGTAGTATTTTGGGCAACAAATGCCTCCCAATCCTCTCATTTTATATGGCCCCAAATCTCATAAGGCATGTTATCCGGTTGTCGTGGCTCTTCCTCTCCCTCGTCATTTTCTGTTTCTACTGTCTCATTTTACTTTGATTTTACAATTTTCCTCCTCTTTACATTCTTCTTTTCATTCCTCTTTCTCCGTTTTGTGATCCACCCACTAACTAGTTTGCTTTTGAAAGCTCTAAATCTTTCGGCCACCGCGGATAGGAACAACGCCTTTTTGGCGTCATTAGGAGTAATATGGAATAAATTCTATAGAAACAAGAAACCAACAAATAGTTATTTCCATATAGATATATATCAATGAAAACATGTTGTTATTAGAGCTATATATGTCCCAACATGTGGCTAAATGCAAGAAACTAAGTACTTTGAACATGAAAAGCAAAAACCGACCCGAAATAGCCTTCATTTACCCAAAATGGATTTCAAAGCATAAGAAGTGATTTTTCTTGGCTCTAATGGTTGTATATGTTGTTATTACAACTATATGTCCTAACATGTGGCTAAATGCGAGAAACTAAGTACATTGAACATGAAAAGCAAAATCGGCCCGAAATGGCCTTCATTTACCCAAAATCGGTTTCATCTACCCAAAATGGGTTTGAAAGCATGTTAATGGATTTTAGTTAACTCTAATGGTTGTATATGTTGTTATTACAACTATATATGTCCTAACATGTGGCTAAATGCAAGAAACTAAGTACTTTGAACATGAAAAGCAAAAACCGACCCGAAATAGCCTTCATTTACCCAAAATGGGTTTCAAAGCATAAGAAGTGATTTTTCTTGGCGCTAATGGTTGTATATGTTGTTATTACAACTATATATGTCCTAACATGTGGCTAAATGCGAGAAACTAAGTACATTGAACATGAAAAGTAAAATCGGCCCGAAATGGCCTTCATTTATCCAAAATGGGTTTGAAAGCATGTCAATGGATTTTAGTTAACTCTAATGGTTATATATGTTGTTATTACAACTATATATGTCCTAACATGTGTCTAAATGCAAGAAACTAAGTACTTTGAACATGAAAAGCAAAACCAGGCCAGAAATAGCCTTCATTTACCCAAAATGGGTTTCAAAGCATAAGAATTGATTTTTCTTGGCTCTAATGGTTGTATATGTTGTTATTACAACTAAATATGTCATAACATGTGGCTAAATGCGAGAAACTAAGTACATTGAACATGAAAAGCAAAATCGGCCCGAAATGGCCTTCATTTACCCAAAATCGGTTTCATCTACCCAAAATGGGTTTGAAAGCATGTCAATGGATTTTAGTTAACTCTAATGGTTGTATATGTTGTTATTACAACTATATATGTCCTAACATGTGGCTAAATGCAAGAAACTAAGTACTTTGAACATTAAAAGCAAAAGCCGGCCGAAATAGCCTTCATTTACCCAAAATGGGTTTCAAAGCATAAGAAGTGATTTTCTTGGCTCTAATGGTTGTATATGTTGTTATTACAACTATATATGTCCTAACATGTGGCTAAATGCGAGAAACTAAGTACATTGAACATGAAAAGCAAAATCGGCCCGAAATGGCCTTCATTTACCCAAATCGGTTTCATCTACCCAAAATGGGTTTGAAAGCATGTCAATGGATTTTAGTTAACTCTAATGGTTGTATATGTTGTTATTACAACTATATATGTCCTAACATGTGGCTAAATGCGAGAAACTAAGTACATTGAACATGAAAAGCAAAATCGGCCCGAAATGGCCTTCATTTATCCAAAATCGGTTTCATCTACCCAAAATGGGTTTGAAAGCATGTCAATGGATTTTAGTTAACTCTAATGGTTGTATATGTTGTTATTACAACTATATATGTCCTAACATGTGGCTAAATGCAAGAACTAAGTACTTTGAACTTGAAAAGCAAAAACCCAGGCCGAAATAACCTTCATTTACCCAAAATGGGTTTCAAAGCATAAGAAGTGATTTTTCTTGGCTCTAATGGTTGTATATGTTGTTATTACAACTATATATGTCCTAACATGTGCCTAAATGCGAGAAACTAAGTACATTGAACATGAAAAGCAAAATCGGCCCGAAATGGCCTTCATTTACCCAAATCGGTTTCATCTACCCAAAATGGGTTTGAAAGCATGTCAATGGATTTTAGTTAACTCTAAGGGTTGTATATGTTGTTATTACAACTATATATGTCCTAACATGTGGCTAAATGCGAGAAACTAAGTACATTGAACATGAAAAGCAAAATCGGCCCGAAATGGCCTTCATTTACCCAAAATCGGTTTCATCTACCCAAAATGGGTTTGAAAGCATGTCAATGGATTTTAGTTAACTCTAATGGTTGTATATGTTGTTATTACAACTATATATGTCCTAACATGTGGCTAAATGCAAGAAACTAAGTACTTTGAACATGAAAAGCAAAAACCGGCCAGAAATAGCCTTCATTTACCCAAAATGGGTTTCAAAGCATAAGAAGTGATTTTTCTTGGCTCTAATGGTTGTATATGTTGTTATTACAACTATATATGTCCTAACATGTGGCTAAATGCGAGAAACTAAACTAATTTAATTGAAAAATAAACTTACACAAGTGTCTTCCCATAATGATTTCTTCATTCCCTCGGGCACATCTTTCCATTTGACCAAAATGTTGAGTTTGCGCATACAAAACCCAATATGCTGCCCATACTTTGCACGCCACTTACCACAAGGTTGACCCAAATCATCATACTCGAGGGTCATATGGATATTTCTATCGACATTCAAACCCTTAGTTGCACCCCTTCCTTTTCGTTTCTTTGTTGCAACGATGCTTGGAGTTTTGGTGGTCCAATGCAATTCTTTCCCCGCATTATTGTGTGGCACAACGATGGATGAAATAAATGGATAATCTTCCCTAGCATTGTCGTCAATAGGGGGAGCATTATCGGCTAGCACCTCATTTATTTCCACCAAGCGAATTTCCCTTTCACGCAAGCGCTTCTCCTCATCATCCGCTATGTCTTCCGGATCACCTTTATCCTCCTCCTTGTCATTATACTCATCATCATCATCCAATGACTTATCATAATCATCATCGGTTTCTTCCTCCACAATCACATCATCTCAGTCCATGTTTGAAAGTCCTGGAATAATGTAAAAAAATTAATTAGAGACGCGCAAGAGTTAACAAAAAAACAATGGTATCAAACAAACAAAAAAAAATATCCTCCTCCCTGCTTGCCCCCCTGCTTGCTCCCCCACCCCTGCCGCCCCCACCCTGCTGCCCCCCACCCTCGCTACCCCCCACCCCCCCCCCTGCTGCCCCCCCACCCCTGCCCCCCCCGCTCCCCCCCCTGCCCCCCCCCCCACCCCCCGCTCCCCACCCCCCGCCCTGCTCCCCACCTCCCCCGCCCCCCCCACCCTGCTGCCCCCCCCCCCGCTACCCCCCACCCCACCCCGTGCTGCCCCACCCTTGCTGCCCCCTTGCTCCCCCCGCTCGCCCCCACCCCCGCTACCCCCACCCCTGCTTCCCCCCTTGCGCTCCTCCTACCCCCTGCTTGCCCCCCCTGCTCCCCCCCTGCCGCCCCCCACACCCCCCCTGCTGCCCCCACCCTGCTCCCCCCCCCCCTGCCCCCCCCCCCCTGCCCCCCCCTGCTACCCCCCGCTGCTTGCCCACCCCCCCTTGGTGGCCCCGTCAACCCCCCCCCGCACAAGCCATAATTCGATCGAATATATCTTTCAAATCATGCGACCCAACTTTAAGTGACTCTAATGGTGATACATATACCAATAAGAACTATACATGACCTAAAATTAGGCTAAAAGCGATAAATTAAAGAAATTGAGCTCGAAAAGCCGAAATCGGCCCAAAATGACATTCACTTACCCAAAATGGGTTTCAAAACATGTGAAGCGAGTTTAGTTGATTATAATACATATATATACCAATAAGAACTATATATGACCTAAAATGAGGCTAAAAGCGATAAATTCAAGAAATTGAGCTCGAAAAGCCGAAATCGGCCCGAAATGACATTCACTTACCCAAAATGGGTTTCAAAACATGTGAAGCGAGCTAGTTGACTGTAATCATATATATATACCAATAAGAACTATACATGACCTAAAATGAGGCTAAAAGCGATAAATTAAAGAAATTGAGCTCGAAAAGCCGAAATCGGCCCGAAATGACATTCACTTACCCAAAATGGGTTTCAAAACATGTGAAGCGAGTTTAGTTGACTGTAATCATATATATATACCAATAAGAACTATACATGACCTAAAATGAGGCTAAAAGCGATAAATTAAAGAAATTGAGCTCGAAAAGCCGAAATCGGCCCGAAATGACATTCACTTACCCAAAATGGGTTTCAAAACATGTGAAGCGAGTTTAGTTGACTGTAATCATATATATATATATACCAATAAGAACTATACATGACCTAAAATGAGGCTAAAAGCGATAAATTAAAGAAATTGAGCTCGAAAAGTCGAAATCGGCCCGAAATGACATTCACTTACCCAAAATGGGTTTCAAAACATGTGAAGAGAGTTTAGTTGATTGTAATACAAATATACATACCAATTAGAGCTATACATGACCTAAAATGAGGCTAAAAGCGATAAATTAAAGAAATTGAGCTCGAAAAGCCGAAATCGGCCCGAAAGGACATTCACTTACCCAAAATGGGTTTCAAAAACATGTGAAGCGAGTTTAGTTGATTGTAATACATATATATATACCAATAAGAAGTATACATGACCTAAAATGAGGCTAAAAGCGATAAATTAAAGAAATTGAGTTCGAAAAGCCGAAATCGGCCCGAAATGACATTCACTTACCCAAAATGGGTTTCAAAACATGTGAAGCGAGTTTAGTTGATTGTAATACACATATACATACCAATTAGAGCTATACATGACCTAAAATGAGGCTAAAAGCGATAAATTAAAGAAATTGAGCTCGAAAAGCCGAAATCGGCCCAAAATGACATTCACTTACCCAAAATGGGTTTCAAAACATGTGAAGCGAGTTTAGTTGATTGCAATACATATATACATACCAAATTAAACTATTCATGACATTACAAACGACAAAAAGTGAGAAATTCAATCAAATGACCTTGAAAAGCCGAAAGCCGGAATTTGAACTTGAGAAGTCGAGCCTTTGTTTACTTTTGCCACCTTCCTATGAAGTTTCAACCATTATCCCTTCCCCGTGATCTGCACGCATGTAATTTATCGCTAACTCGACATCAGTGACATCGGACTTGGGAATGGTGAAAGGCGGGGTGTCTTCAAACGCATCATACTCCTCCTCATCCTCAACATCACCAACTCTAAGTATACTTCTTTTTCCAGGGACAACAATTGAACACTTTTTATCAGAAGGGTTAGTTACGTAGAATACTTGCTTAACTTGTGATGCAAGCACGAATGGCTCTTCACTATAACGCAACCGACCCAAGTCTACAAGAGTAAATCCACAAAGGTCATCTTTTCTTATGTAGCGCCGGTTATAATCAACCCACTTGCATCGAAATAAGCGGGCACGTGAAACCGAGTAGTCAAGCTCCCATATATCTTGAACCCGCCCATAGTATAACAATTTAGCATCAATAGGAGACTTGTCTTTGGCACTTGCATACTGTGTAGATGATGCCTCTACTGAAACGCCACTATTCTACAGAGATCTCGACTTTTGATCTTGACGATCTGTCCAAAATGTAAATCCGTTAACATCATAACCCTCATAGGAGTGCACAGCTTCTCGAGGATCAAATGCTAGCCACTTCAGAGTTTCAAAAACATTGGAATCTACTTCACGCATTAATTGGTTATGGAACCAATCAATAAACGTCTTATTATGCAACTGCTTCAATGCTCTAGTCCCTTTACCTGGATTCTGATCGCGTAACTCCTCCATATGCTCATCCAAGTAAGGATGGACCTGTACCATATGCTGCAATACAATTAAGTGTGCTTGTATGCGCCTTTCAACAGGAGGTACGATCATTTTGGAGCCAAGTGTACCTTTACCCTCGAGTCTACCCTCGTGTCGAGATGTAGGAACTCCAATAGGATCAGCATTAGGTAAGAACTCAGCCACAAAATTACTGACCTCTTCACTCACAATCCCCTGAATTATACTTCCTTCTGGTTGAGCAGGATTCCTTACCTTATCTTTCAAAGAGCCCATATGTCTCTCAAAGGGATAGCACCACCTCAAAAACACCGGACCACATAGCTTAATTTCTCGAACTAGATGTACAACCAAATGGACCATAATGTCGAAGAAAGCAGGTGGGAAATACATCTCAAACTTGCACAAAGTCTCTATCACACCAGCCTGGAGAGCATCAAGCTTCGACGGTTGTAACTTTTTGCTACATATAGTATTGAAAAACGAACATAGCTCTGTTATGGTGTGTCTCACGTGTTTCGGCAATATCCCTCGAATTGCAATCGGTATGAATACTTGCATCATTACATGACAATCGTGAGACTTCATAATCGATAATTTCAACTCACCGTCTAAGGTAACAAATCTTTTCATGTTCGATGAGTACCCTGATGGAACCTTAATGCCGTACAAAGACTCGCAAAAAAGTCGCTTCTCAGCTCTAGATAAAGTGTAGCAAGCCGGAGGCAAATAGTTCCTATCATCATCCTTCACCGTTTTCTTTCCTTTTCCTTCAATTCCTGCAGGCGACCCGTCTTCTTTTCCCTTTTATTTTCCTTTACTAGGCAGTTTTTCTTTTTTCTTTCTTTTCTTAGTGTCCCTCTTTTGAGCCCATAACTCTGGTTGAAGTCCCTCACTTTCCAGATACAGTTGCACCCCTTTGCTATCCTTTGTCTTATGTGGAATATTCATAAGTGTCCCCAGAATGGCGTCACATACATTTTTCTCTATGTGCATGACGTCGAGACAAAGTCTAACCTCTAGATCTCTCCAATATGGAAGTTTCCCACAGAATAGACTCCTTTTTCCAAAGTCCCTTATCACCAACACTCTCTCCTTTGTCGAATATCGTTTCAATACCCTTGACTTGATCACAAACCTCAGTACCAGTCAATGGTCTACGAGCAACCCCTTCCTCAACTGTTCCATCGAATGGCTTCTTCTTATTACGATAAGGATGGTCGCGTCGAAGGAACCTTCGGGTGCGCATATAAACATCTTTGTGACAAGTACTAATGTATTTAGATGATGTGTCGTCCAGGCAAATCGGGCATGCTTTCTTCCCTTTGTTCTTGTACCCGGATAAGTTCCCATAAGCAGGATAGTCATTAAGAGTGAATAAAAGAATGGCACGCAATGTGAATACCTCATCAGCATGTGCGTCATACACAGAAACCCCTTCATCCCACATTTTTCTCAAATCATCAACAAGTGGCTGGAGGTAGACATCTATGTCCTTTCCAGTCGTTTCGCCCCGAAATAAGAATCGACAACATGATGTACTTGCGTTTCATGCACAACCAAGGAGGCAAGTTGTATATAACTAGAAGAACCGGCCATGTACTATGTTGAGAACTAAGAGTGCCAAATGGGTTCATCCCATCCGTGCATAGGCCAAGCCTCAAATTTCTGGCCTCGGCACCAAAGGGCTTATGCACCCGATCGATACCTTTCCACTCAGGAGAATCAGCCGGATGTTTGATAAAACTGTCTTTCTTCCTTCGTTCTGCATGCCACCTCAAGTTCTTAGCATCTTTTTTAATTGAAAACATGCGCTTGAATCGTGGTATAATCGGAAGATACCACATCACCTTTTACTTGGAGGCCCTTTCTTATCACTAACCCCTGCGCGCCCGTAACGCGACTTCCCACATTGGACACTCATCCATATTTTCATATTCATTTCGATATAGCACACAATCTTTTGGACAAGCATGTATCCTCTGGTACTCTAAACCGAAGGGACACATCAGTTTCTTAGCATAATAGTTCGACTTCGGTAGTTCATGGTCGTCCGGCAACATATCACCAAAGGCTTGCAACAAGGAAGTGAAACAAGAGTCACTTATACCGGCTTTCGTCTTGATATTAAAGAGTGTTATCACGGCCGTCAGCTTCGTGTACCTCGTACAACCGGGATACAACGGTTTTCGAGATGCCTCAGTCATGCACTCAAAAACACGAGGCCGTTTGCCAGCATAATCATCCACCCCCTCCATCATCTCCTTTATATAGTCCCCTTCATCATCATCATCCTCTACTTCATGGTCCTCATATTTGTCCTCGATGTTCTTGTCATTCTCAATGACATCAAACTCACCTCCTTCACGCACATCGTTAACAATGGCATTCCCACCACCATATATACCCTCCTCACCGTGCCAAACCCATACATGGTAGTCTTGCCTAAACCCGCGACGAAAGATATGCTCCCTAAGCGACCCAATGCTACTAACCATGCCCACATTACTACAATCAACACAAGGACAATAAAACCCCTCGGTTCTCGTTGCAGCCTGATGACTTAATGCAGCATCACAAAATTCATAGACCCCATCCACGAATTCACACGTGTCGCGACTACCGTACATCCATGCACGATTCATTTCGATCAGACCTCTAATTAAACAGAACCAACAAGTACCTCATGTCAATGACGAACTTCATTACATGATTAGAGTTTATGAATCATATATATTTAATGAAATTAGGCATGCTTTCCAAGGGTCCTTATCACTCCAACCTAACCCATCCTTAGATGTCTAATCTCACTAGTGAATGTATGCCTTCTTTTCGATTCTACGGAAAATCCAGCAGCATTTCCCTACAGTTCTCCAAGTACACGATGTAGATATATAGTTACTTATATCTACATATGTAGCCAAAGAACAAAAGTAGGGAAACGACGAGCCAAGATTTTCCTCTAGAATCGAAATAAAGGCATACATTCACCACCTAAGTGAGATTAAACATCTAAGAACAGTCCCAAACCGGGGACTATTCAAGACTTACTCCTAATGAGTAAGTCTCGAACGGGTATCTAGGCATATGATATGATGATGCATACATAGGTTTTTAAACAACAAAACATTTTACATCTAATCTCAATTCAACGAAAAATATATACATTTTTTCACGTATAAACCAATTTACTATATATGAAGCAAGAAAGTTGAATATGAATGATAACATACCAATAGCAAGGTTGTAAATAGGAAAATCGAACTCAACACTCCGTCACTAGCTAGCTTCAATCAACAACAAAGTTAAAGTTAACATTAGTATAAATTAGCAAATCAAACACAACAAAACAAAACAAAACTAAACAAAACTAAACTAAACCAAACTAAACTAAACAAAACTAAACTAAACAAAACAAAACAAAACTAATTAAGTACAACAGCAACACAACAACCACAACAACAACAACAACCCCACCAAAACCCTAGTTTTTTAACCTAAAAATAACACTAACTACTTAAACTAAAATCAAATTAACTCAAATCAATCAACTTTGAACCACCCTTTAACTATTATACAACCTAATTTCACTAACAATTATTCATAAAACTACAATGAATTATATAAACTTGAAGTTTCAATATGACATTAAAATAAAAGTTATGAACTTTTAGTTACCTAGGAAGAGGTGGAGGAGGAATGTAGTTGTTTAGGGTGGGTAGAGGACGAATGTAGTTGTTTAGGAGGAGGAAGGTGGAGGTGCGCCAAAAATCGCAGAGGACTCGAGGTGGAGGTGCGATTTTTCGCAGAGGAGTCGTGCGCAAGCTTAGGGCAGCAGTACGTGGCGGCGGTGAGGTGTGGTGGAAGAGGTGGTGGCGGCGGTGAGGTGTGGTGGAAGCAGCACTACGCTGCTGAACTGAAGGAGGGATGAATTGAAATTGGGAGGAAGGAATTGAAATGGGTGAATTAAGGAGGGAAGAAAACACGGGCTGTTTTGCTGGGAAAAAAAATCTGATTCGGTCCTACGAACCGGACCAGATTACAAAAAACTGCAGCAGATTATGTAATCTGATCCGGTTCTATAAAGACCGGATCAGATTGTTTGCTTTTTTTTCCCTCCCAATTTTCCATTGGTTTTCGGATGCGGTTTTCTAAAAACCGGATCTGCTACTAAGTGACAGATAAGGTTTTTTCCACTAGTGTATGTACTCTTTAACTTTGACTTTTTGACTCAATTAATACTCAACAATACAATACACAATGATCTAGAGGACTTTTAAGGGTTGTAATAATGGGGCTGAGGTTAAAGATATGGAAAATAATTTGGGAATTGTGGTGGAAATACCAATAAGGGGGAGCATCATATAACTGAAAACATGACCATTGAAGGTCACAATAATTCCACGCAGCAACCAACAATCTCCAAATATAATCAACAACACTTTTCACTCAAGAAATTCAATCATAACCCTTTTTATTTGACTTTATTCACAACTCTCTTTCGCTTCTTTTTCATTTCATTTTTCACTTTTTTTTTGTATTTCTTTTTCACACTTTCTGTTCAATTTCAAAGCTCATTAAACATACTTTTCCATCCATCTAAACCACAATTAGAACACTTCAATTCAATACAAACCAAAGCAAAACTTATACTCGCTCCCCCAAGCTAGGCTTGGGACAAGAATCAAATGAGGCCAAGGCTTGTAATGTAGGTATCAATCAAACATAGTCGGAAAAGGCTCAACGGGGCTAGAGGAAGGATAATATGAAAAAAAGGAATAACTCTGGAGCTAAGATCATGAAATGAAACGCTTCAATCATATCAAAATGTATGCACTCTCAAAAATTAAGGAATACCAAGTCAAAATCAAGATCAATGCAACAACTGAGGAACTAATCACACATGAAATAACATAACTGACACAGATACGTCAGTTTACAGGCATACAAGCTCACTTAGGTTAGGTGTCTGCACAATCAAGTTAAATCGAGCCAGAGAGAGATCAATCAATCTTACCACGAACAATCAATTGCGAAACAATCGTGCTATGAAGTATCATGAACAAGATGAGTGATGCTTATGAATTGTAGTAAGATATCAACAAAGTTCTCAAAAAGTGTAGCGATAGTCCCATAGATGCAACTAAGATGAGATGAAGTCTAATATGAGATGAGATATGCTAATGCAACTAAGAAAGCAATACAATTTTTTTGGTAACACATAAACTCCCACTCCTATTGAGTGGCACAAACCGTGCAACATCCTATGAAAGCAATGAAATCTACACTAGAAAGCAATAAATGATAAAATATTCCTCCCCCAAGCTAGAATCTGCAGTGTCCTCACTGCAACAGACAAGATCAGAGAAAGAACAAAAAACAACCCCAGGACCATCAAATCACCAAAGTTGCCACCAAGAGCCACAATACACCAATCAAACCACACACAAATCCTGACAATTCAATGAACTAATAATTCAATCAATGTGCAAGATTCTCAACAAGATGGCATCAAAATAAAAATCCAAGCAAAAATTCGAGATGAACATTAACAACAAGTATACGTGAGAAAAGATGCTTACTACCCAATTAAGCGGGAGAAAGAGTCAAATATGCTCAAAAATCATGTCATAATGCTTCACGAAGGCGAACTTGGACCAATTTGTATTGATGCCTACTTGGGAGAATCCTATAACAACAATGAAAAAAAAATAACTAAAAGTTCATTGGGAAAAAAAGTAACAACAAGAGAAAAATAAAAAAGAAACAAAATCAGATTAATACAAAAATAAAAAGAAAAGAAAAAAAAGAAGACATAAAAGAAAAAGGAGAAAGAAAGAAAGAAACGAAAGAAAAGAAGGGAAAAGGTGCATGAAACAGGAGATGGCGGCTGGTGTGTCGAAGGAGGTGATGTGGTCTGATGGTGCACCGGTTGGGCGTAGAATAGGTGGGCGCGCGGTCAAAAGTTTGTGGGTACAGATTAGGGCGGAGATAGGGAGTGTTGGGGTGCGAGGGGACGTAGAGAAGAGGGTGATGGCGCTGACCAATAGGGGGTCGCGATGGTGAGCGGTGGGTGGATGAAGTGGTGACGTCTTGGTGGCGGTGGAAGGCATTGGTGGTGGAAAGTGGGGACGTGATTAGGTCAATCCGATCCGATTTTTCGGATTTTCGATCCTCTTTTTTAGTTTTCGGATATTTCGGATTAGATATAGATCGCTTTTTTATTTTCGGATATCCAAAAATATCCGAAACATGGAAATTTTTAAGTTTTTTTAAAGATATTTTCGGAGATCCGATCCGAAATATCCGTTTTCAAGGACAGATGTCCGAATATCCGATGATCCGATCCGAAACATATATTATGAACTTTTCCTTTGAAAACTTTAATTTTTTTAGTTTTCTGATATCCGATCCTAAATTTCGGATACCCGATCTGGAAATTTTCGGATCGGAACAAATCGGATATCCGAAATGAACACCCCTAGAGAGGACTGAGGAGTGTTGTGGTTGTGGGTTGATGGTGGTGCTGCGCAGGGGAGGTAGTCGGTGCTGGCGGTGCGTAGGAGAGGTGGTGATGATGGTGCGAAAGATGCAATGTTATTGTTCTTGTTCTTTTTTTTCTTGACTATCCTTTTCAATTCCAATTGCCACCTAAAATCAAGAACCAACAAAAACACACCAAAAATAACAAAAAAATTGAAAAAGAGATAAAAATCAAAATAAAAGTAAAGAAAAAAATAATAAAAAATAAATCAAAAGTCAGGTTGCCTCCCGAGAAGCACAAATTTAAGGTATTGCATGACCGTTTAAGACTAGTAGACAACTCATAATAGTTCAATGCTCTAAGGAGCTTATCATATGTTCCTGCAAACATCTCAGAGCATATTATAGAAGACTGAAAAGGACCTAAGAAATTACTAAAACTACAAAAACAAAAATCAAAGGAAAAATTATATTTACAAGAAGAAGAAAAAGAAAAATCGTTAGTCTTTTTACATGACTCAAAAGAAGGAAAAGAAACTAACCATACATTATTTACATTATCATGAGAGTCATTCAAAAGGGGAGAAAGAAAGAACGATGGAGGATATAATAAAGGGGAAGAAGGAATAAGATCAAGAATTTTAGAGAAGGGAGCATGAGACTAAAAAACAGTATCAGATGGAATCGACAAAGACACATGCATTATCTCACACTCAACTTTAGACTCATATGCAGATGAAAAATGTATCGAAAAAGTGTCAGACACTTCACTCTCAACTATGGATTCGTCAACATAGAGACACTCACTACCAACTTGACCAATTACACTCTTACCTTCTACCAAATTATCATGAGTCAAATCAACGCCTTTCTCCTCTGAAGTATACTTCTCAACACTAATATCAGTATCATCAATTATCACCTGTTGCTTACTAGATTGTTGCACAACAAGTAATTTAAAAATAGAAGTCGTCATGTTTTGGCAATCATGAGATAATTCCTTTAAATCTTCATGTTGTTTAACAATATACTCTTTCATCATGTTAAGAGGTTCCTGACGCTCTGATGTTTCGGGTTGAAAATAATTATTCACTTCAGGTTGATAACATTGGGTATAATCAGGCACATAAGACTCATTAGGGTAATGGGAATATTCATAGGAATTCATGCACAAACTTTGTGAATTTTGACAATCATATGATGCATCATAAACATAATCATTCGCATTATAATACCCAGAATAATCATATTACCCTTGATAATTAGAAAAAACATCATCCTCTGAACAATAATTATTCCACTCCATGACAACACACTATAGAGAAGGATAAAAAATTATTCAAAAAGGAAAGAAAAAAAATATACAGTTGAATTTCACAACAATAAAAGCTAAATAAAACAATATCGTCTCCCGGGCAACGTCGCCATAAAATTGATAGGTTGTCATAGACCTGTCAAAAATAATTCTTGCAAAACCTTCTAACAATGTAGTAGCGTTGGATCGAATGCACAGAGAGATGGTTGTTTTAATCTAGCCTCTAAGGTGTGGAGAAACTAAACAAGATCAAAAATATTATAATTAAAGTTCTAAACTAATTAAACCACGAAAATCAAATTAAAAGGATCTAGGGTTATGGTTCATCATGTTCATAAATATAATCTATCAAAATATCATCAATAGTTCAGTTATTCAGATATCTAGAGCACATGTTAATCCTACGGTCGGGTTTTAACGCTCTCAAATCAACATATGCAGTATGGTCACTAACATAATCAGATTTGCTAATTGTAGGTAAACCTCTAAAAGTGAGATATTGGTCAATACAAACAATATATTAGCAATAATTAATCAGACAATTGATCAGATTACAAGATTAACTATAAAAATACAATTCAATTCGAGATATCATTGACTAATCAAACCATCAATAAACATCAATCAAGATTCATAGTATATAAACATGGATTCCCAAACCCTAGAAATAAAAACTACTCTATCATGAAATAAATAATAAAATCTAAATTTATAAAGTAAAGCATAATCAAAGAAATCAATGAAAGAAACTAACTAAACTCATGAATTAATGAAGATGAATAAAAACTAGGGTTTACTAAAAACTAGAGAGGAAAAGGAAGAAGAAAACTAAACTAAAACCTAATGAATGAAAAATAACATGAGAAGGGAGGAGAGAGGAAAAAAAGAGTTTTTTATAATCTAAAGGGAAATTCCATCTAGTACCACTCAGTTTTTACAAATTTCATTTGGTACCCGAATTTTAAGAATTTTCCAACTAATACCACTATAATTACACCCTAATTTCTACCATGACTATACTGTTAATAAAAAGTTAGGAAATATTAAGTTAGCTTAGTTTAACTAATAAACTAACGTCCCTCCCTCATTTCACACCCCTTCCTTTTAAATGTGTTCTTCCCTCCAAAAACTAGAACATATTTGGCCTACTGTCAAGATTATTACGAGCTCTTTGTCTAATTGACATAAGTCAAATTAAACCTTTCTTTGAGTGACATCCATTAAATCTCTTTTTTGAGTGACATCCACCGAGACTCAGCAGTAAAACTGGTCCTTGTGTTTATAATAACAACATACAAACTGTCAGTCTGAAGTTTACTTGTTCTCCCCCAAAGATTAGAATATGTTCAAGATGGGAAATGCAGGAATGAAGTTCCTATATGAACCTCATGAGTAATTATACATCTCAAAGCAAAAATAACTCACCATACTCTTCTATTTTTAAACTTCTCTATATATATATATAAGAATGTAGTGCAGCACAAATCACAAGCAACACATGTCAAACTACACCATCACCCCACTAATCAAGCAAAGGCACAGTAGACATTATACATAACGAATTTGTTGAAGCCTTGATTTGAATTATCCACGGTTACAGTACATGACAAAAGAAATACCAAATGCTAAAATTACTCTTAAACAATTCCAAGCCCGCAATTTCAGCAAAAAATCGTCAACTGTAGGAAATACCAAATGCTAAACTAGATTTACACCAACCAAGAAAACAGAGCAACGAAGAAAGAATAGGATTTTCGATGGGTTTTTGTTTTGATTTTGTATTTTGAGCAGTAACAATGGGGAGGACGGTAAATGGGTTTACCTAGTTAGGTTAGTAATTAGGTTTTAATGTTTTACCTTTTTATTTTAAGGGATCTAACTTAACATAACTAGCTAACTTAATGTTTCCTAACTTTTTATTAACGGTAGAGTCATGGTAGCAATTAGGGTGTAATTATAGTGGTATTAGTTGGACAATTCTAAAAATTTGGGTACCAAATGGAATTTGCAAAATCTGAGTGGAACTAGATGGAATTTCCCTAATCTAACCTATATGACTATTGACTAGCAAAGTAATTTACAAGATAAGGAAAGTCTTGAATAAATCATTAAATGGGCGGATTAGTGATCCGCGCGTACGATAGCAGATTCTAGCGGAAACAGTGCAATCTTCCAAAAGACATAACTCCTTGAAATTCATCAAAAACAAGAAAACATACCTGAAATTCATACTCCAAATACGTTCTCATTACCTGAAATTCATCAAAAACAAGAAAACATACCGAATAGGAGTAGAATAACATAACTTAAGGATATGATGCAATAATGAATCTAAATATGAATGTAAATGCTCTAAAATGAAACCTAAATACATCTAAAAACTATATATAAATATGACTTATCAATTATTCAAAAACCTTCGGTTCCATCCATGCTCCGAACCTAGAAGATCAGGAGTTGGAAATACATAGATGTTTATGGTGTAACAGTCCCATAAATTACATGTTTACATACTTGAAGTTGATGAATAATGGTGAGTACATTAATTAGTTTTGCACCGAAGAAGTAGGATTAATGCTAAAAAAGACAACCGTCATACGGTATATAATTGTTTAGTTGTGTTCTATATGAACAAAGTGTTTTAGCTTCAACGTCAAAGGAAGAAGGGTAAGGTTAAGGAGCAAGGAAGAGTCGGATGCTCCAAATTACCTCACTATTATATGGGCTTGCATTCAAGTTAAAGCAATGGGATATATTACCCTCTATTGTCCTTCCTCCGAAGCCCCATGCAGAGAAACACCTGTTAGAGTCGTAAAATTGGATAACCTCTCCGACTTCCATTATAGCCTGCAAGTAATCGAATGGTTAATAAGTTGTATAACCAATACAGTTAACATAGCTATAAGTTGTAGTTGCAGCATGAATTGACATTTCAAACACTTCACTTTGAAGGAAAAAGTCGACGTATGATGATGATTAATGCATAGACTTTACTAACTCTTAGAAGTTTAACTAGCTCTGTAAAAAAGCCAAATAAGGAAGCACATATTCAATGGTCAGAGAAATATCATGACTTATTAGATATAAGTTGATACCCTCCACTACATTGTTTCTCATGAGAGTTGATGTCAACTATCTTCGTTGGCCAAAGTCTTGCGTAGTGGTAGCCTAGACCCAGGATCAAATCCCGTCTACATCATTCACCAAATTGCTTTCCTTGAGATGTATGTTATATTGGAAACTAGAGCAATAAAGCCTTACTTGCTGGTAAGCGTTCAACCGGCCAGAGGGATAAATATAGTGCAAGGACTCTGAATTTCTAGGATTTCCATTTGAAGCTGTCCAAAAAAACAATGAGAAGCATAGCCATAAGAATTGATGTGTGAATAAACATCAATAGCTTAAATAGTTAAAATTTAGTTCGTCTATCAAGCAACTCAAGTGCACGTACTAGCAAAGTCAACATCAACCATGAAGTTGAGGTCAAAACCACTAGAGATGTAATCAAGGAAGTTGTAAAGCTGCTTTTCACGATATGCATCTACAAATAGCTGGCCCTTAAGAACCTATAGTGAAGATCACTAAACAATATGAATAATGAAATGATACAAAAGGAAGAGAGGTGGCTAAAGGTCATAAAATTCGTGTTTTTCTCAACAAAGTACCTCTTCACGACCATGTTGTGGCATAACAAAGCCGTTGGTCTTCTCTCTGTGCGAGATTTTCTAAGGTTGATACAAATGTCTGAAGTTTGCTGTTCAAAGTGTATTTCTTTCATTAATAGCCCATCACATATTGAGCACAAGCAAAGAAAGATACATGTGAAAGGAGAAATGAAAAAAATGTAAGGATCAATACCCGATTAGGGTATGATTTCCATTCTTTGTTAAAATCAAAGCATTGGATAATCAATGGGTTATCCTGCAACAGAAAAATAGATAGTCATATAAATGATAACTTAATCATATTATCAGCCCCCTCTTAACAAACGTGCCTTGCTTCCAAACTGCTATGTAGTTAGAAAACCGGCCTCCAAACGAGATTTAAGTTGTTGTTAACCACCTTTGGCTTGTATATTGGAACAAGCATCTTCGGACTCAACTTTTGGGGATATACGTAGAAAAGGATCCTCGAAACCAAGGAGTGAAGGTCGGCAACAATACGTAATAAATATACGACGAGTAAGCTCAACCACAAAAGCTACCCAATGTTTACTTACACTTTTAGATAACCGACTATATATTATACGAGAGGTAAAATAGAATACAATCTCTGCAAGCATTTCTTGATGCAACGGTCTCTTCGGCGTGAGCGATTAGCATGCCTGCATTTTTCCTATTTTTGTTGTGCAATTTTTTGGTCAAAGTTTTATCACGTTTAGTGAAAATCTAGCAAAGAAAACATCATGTCATGGCGTCAAACCATGCCTAACCTTCAATTGCACAAAGAAATACATTGTGTCAGAAAAAGAAGTTCAAATGTCAAGCAAAAGTACCTCTAACAAGACACATGTCACGGATGGCATTTGACACCCCACAAGCATCACTAGACAGCAGCAGTGGGCTGGGCGCTCTACGATGGCATTGCTGCCCCAAGGCATCTGGTGGCTCAAACAAGCTCCAATTGGGCTCAAATTTGGGGTCCGCCATATTTTTGGCTAATAAAGATTATGGTCGAGCCACACTTTGGATTTAAGGCTCAGAAATAGGAGATGGTGCATGACCATTTTCGGTGGGGCACTAGAAGGTTCTAGAAGTGCCTAGCATGATCTTTGAGGTAAGTTTTTAGGCTAGGGTGCCTCTAGAATGTATCTAGATTATTCTTGCTATACATATATGTAGTAGAGTGTCTAGAATGTACTAGGGAGTACATTATGTAGAACCCTCCAATTGAGGAGGTGAGGAACATTCTAGATTTAGGGGAAGGTAGGATGGAGGCCTATAAATAGGCATCCCCATTCATTTGTACATATCATCCAACACTTGTATTCTCTCTCAAGTAATCTATGAGCTTTCCTTAGAAATCCTCTCACTAGCCATCTTTCCCACACTTAGCCAAATATTGTATCTACTTAGCCTAGCAAAGTTGGTCAGGTGCCTTGACTAGTATTTCGACGGGAGTGTGAAACTAGTAGGCCGTGTGCATACGACTAGGGAAAATAATCCGCACGTGACACACAGCTAGCTTCTCCAAGAAATTCTTGATCCTACAACTTGAGTGCCTGAAACAAAAAGTTGCAATTTATGTCTGATGAGAATTAGAAGGCAGATTGTCACATAAAACAAGCTATTAAAAAAACAAGACAACCGTAGCCAGGTTAAACAAAAGGAGATGTTTCCAGTTTTCTTCTAACTCATCTACTCTCCTAAATTATCTAAAAGTATAAAAGAACAAAAAAAAGAGGTATCTTCATTGGTATATGGTGATGTTTTGTATCAAGCAATATCATATATACAAAACCTGGTATCGGCAAAAAACAACGAGTATAAATCAAACTAAAGCAATCAGAGGTCCATCTGGTGAATGAGTTCATGTGCTTACACTAGTGTCTGGACAATCTCAAAAGAGTAAGCAATAGATATTTTCCTAATCCAGGCAGGATTCAAATTATTCAAGATAACTTATGTACGACCAATTTTCTCAAGAGCATCTCGTTTTTTTATGTAAACTACAACCATTGGATCACTCTGCATTGTATCGAAATAGCAAATTCATATTAGAGACATCAGCAAACAGAATTGCAAGCACTAGTAGAAAAATGATAATTTGCGTCTCCCTATTTGCGTCATCGGATGTTAACAAAGATCCAATGCAAATAAACACAAAAAGGTCATTTGCGTCGGACCATCTAGAGACCGCAACGCAAATGATCCAACAATGTGCGTTGGACGTGCCCAAGTGTGCGATGCAAATACTATAGTACTTATATGGCAAGCGGCTCAAAAGAAAAGTTTGTAGCAAGTCCTCTGAGATCTATATTAGTATATACTATTAAGTAATACTCCTATGAAACAATTTATCCTTTAGACATTAATACCAAATTCCCCGCTCTGAGATCATCTCTCTTGTGGTTGACATTGGTTTTACATTGCTTTTTGTTCCAACTTTTTGTTTTGCTTCCTTTGTCGATCAATATCATGCAACATCTTGTGCTCGATGTAATCGACAGGACCAATGAAATTTGTTGTAGCGAGATCTTGCACTCAAATAAGAAAGCTTTATGATTGGTTGCATTATGTGCTTGAAGTTGCCTAAATGTATCAAATGGCTTGTTGCATGAAATACGTGAAATATGTTCCATGATAGGTACCTGTAAACTAATAAAAAACTCATTAGACAATCTGCCTAGCAAAAAAGTTGGGCAACATCTATAATTCATCATAAGGTTCCATACTTAGGCTTCTCAAGACAAAAATAAAAAAATGCTTCGATGCTTTCAAGCTTATTATTTAATACTTGAGTTTTAGACCTTAGGAAACCACCCCACCCACCCCCACAAAAAAAAAATAGAAATTGATAAGCTGCAATGATGTCAAGAGAAAGCAATACAGTTTCTAGACTAAACCAATTGCATCACAAAACTATGCAGTTGATTGTATTTGTTTTAATCTAGACTTCGAGACTTAGAAAGCGAGATAAACACAATATAAACACCCTTACGTATAATAACGATAGTGCTTGCAACACGTCTCGCTTCATAGCTTCTCAAAGCCACAAATTGTTTAGCGTTGGTTACCAAACTAAAATCTTAATACCCAAGGAAGCTACAGTAATAGATTATATGCTTTATTCTTGACACATACAAACAAGATAGACCATAGTCAATAAGGTTCCCAATTTGAAGGTAATAACTCATATCCAAGTTTCTTTGCTTTGGTCGCACTTCCCCGATCATGCAACATCGGCAAATAACAATAAAATCTAGCAAGGTCTCTTATTCCCCCCTAAAAAAAAGGCATTGTTGGCACACTCTTATAGCGATATGAGAGCACTGTCGCACGTTCTTCTAAAAACATTTAAAACTAATCTGGACCGAGGACAAACAAATCCCTAGCTATTTCGACCTAGAATATAGACATTATCTGAACTTCAATGTATTACTTCACACCAAAAAGCACACGTTTATAAACTATCAATAGTATGGATCAAGTAGTCTGGATACTCAAAGGCTTATGACAAAGCTAACTTGTTAGATTATGGCTTCATTTGATGAGTCTTCAAGAGATAACAAGGAGGTAATTCTTAGTATAGAATCTCAGCTAGGTCTCAGGTCATACTTCCACACATGATGGTTATTTTTGTTCTTATCAAGCCAGATAATTGGTCTTCCTTCATATCTGGAAACTCAATCGAAGAGTTGGGTTTAAAAATTCTCACCAAAAGGGAAGGAGCTATACCTCAACTTCAAGCAATGGGTGATAAGAGAAGGAAATTGGCATTGTAGCATGGCTGCAAGTTCTTTCCTTTCTAACTCTGCTTTTGGTTGTAGGTTCCAATCGGGCATGAAAAGAAAGCATATTACCACTTCTTCATTGGATTGCCTCAATCAGCAAACTAAAAAAAGTGTTTGTAGAAATAAGTATTCTGTGATAATGTTGAATCAAGGCAATCAATAGTATCCTAACGTATGAACTGTAGGTTGGTGTTTGTTTTGCCCATGAAAAGGTTATAAGCCGATAGTAGTGGGCATTTTAGAACCTAGATTACATGCTGCAAATAAAAGGGTGAAAATTTTCAAGATCTAATCAAAACTCACAAGCACAACAATAAACCCAAAACAGTAAAGAAATGAATATAGCTATTGATTTGCTACGTATTCTCAGTTCACCTCATTGCGTATTCTCAGTTCACCTCATGGAACCTTTGGAAGACTCTATCTATCCTATTTACACCAATATAAAACTACAGTAATTTGCATTGCAAACCAATGACTAGTTGATGCAAAATGTCACTGAATCAACCAACAATGGGAAAATGAACAAAATATATCACCTTTGTAGGCTTCTCTTGTGATTCACCAAATGCTCTTGATGCCTGCAATTTCAAGTAATATCCCCATTTTTGGTACCAATAACTCAGCCAAAATAATACCAAAATGTATTGAAGAAAATATTATTATACTCACAGTAGCATACTCTGAACCGCTAAAATGACCATTGTCCGAAACAGATCCCCTAGAGGAACCGCCCTCTTCGGAGCCTTCAGGAACTGGTGAAGATGGCTATGGAGGGGAAACATAGACCACTCTCAATTTGCACTCCTCAACTACATGTCCTGCCCCCTTGCTAAACTAAATGAAGCAAAGCACACAAGTTAAGTCACTTAACAACACAGCAATAAGCATAGCGGTGAAACGCTACCATAAGATTCGGATCACATTACCATTTCTAGAGTGATATCTTTAACAGATTCCCCTTGGGTAGCTATAACGCTCTGAAGAAGAAATTTGTCCTTGCATTGCATATCAAGAGGGAACTTCTTTTGTGCTTGCATTGTAACTTAATGTGCATTGGAACAAATCAATCAATAAAACATCCCCCAAACAATAAAAAATAATAGTAATCATCAATTAAATGATCTATCAAAACACTTGTAATGTTGCATGTGGATCGAGGTGAAACCATGCCGGTATTTGGCCGAACGCAGTACTTTTTTGGATTCATGGTAATGACCTAATTACATAAAAAATAATACTTCATCCGTTCTGTTTTAAATGAAACGTTTGCTTTTTCACGCAACCCAACACGCTTCTTTGATCATTAATATCTTTAGTTGTGCACACGCAAAAAATATAAAAAAGTTATAATTTGATAGTATGCATCGAGACGAATCTAACAAGATCCCACTTGACTATGTTTTTTCTTTATGTAATGGCGATAGATTGGAGTCAAAATTGATCAATGAATAGTGTCATCACCCAATGTTTCATTTAAAACAGAACGGAGGAAGTACCTAAGTTTAAAATTCGCAAATACTAAAGCAATCTTGCAAGAAATTATGCTATCGGAAAAATGAATTACCTTGAAGGGGACATGGTGATCGGTTTTGTTGGACAATTGAAGTGAACACGAGATCTGCTTCTTGAGCTCAACTAATAATAAATCGAAACAAAAATCAGATCAGAAAACAAGAAAAGCTAGAAAAGAAATCAAATGAAAGAAAATAAAGGAACAGATATTAAAGAAAGAATAGCATAATTTACAGGGAAATTTGAGCTCTAAAGGTTCGATGTTGAGAAGTTCGCCCATACTCATCTCGAAACTGTAATTTGTTCTAACAAAAGCAGATTTGCGAACAAGATCCGACGAATTTAGAATTCAATAAATAAAAACGCAAATTGCAATCTGCAAAAAGAGAGAAATGGCGAGATTTTCTTTTCCCAGAGGACAGAGGATTCGAGATTTGAGAGAGTGGAAGAGAGTGTGAGAGGCTTTTTTAGGTGGGAAGAGAAATTTGAGTTTTGATTTTTGATGAGGGTGGTAATGGGTAGCTTATAAATCTGTTATTCTGTTATAACATAATCTTGGCGGGAAAGTTAGTTAGAATTAATTTTCCATAAATACCTCTACTGTGGTGTAATATTCATCATTCTGAATAATAATCTCTCTTAATCCTCTCTATTCTATCTATCTATCTCTCTCTCTCTCTCTCTCTCTTACTTCTCTATCTCTAGTTGAGATATTCTATCTTTCATTAAGTCAAGGTTAATTCGAGTTGCTTGAATTCTTCATTATTCTTTTTAGTAGCTAAAACTAAGCTACTGTTACATTTTTTAGGTGGGAAGAGAAATTTGAGTTTTAATTTTTGATTTTTGATGAGGGTGGTAATGGGATTGGTTGTTGGATTGGAAATGACTTTACTTTCTGGTTTTTAATTTCAAGAAAATAACACCATGAAAAGAAGTAAAAAAAATTGAGAAACAAAAAATGCTCATAATGTATTATTCAATAATGGACTAAAAAAAGTATAAAAATAGCAGGTAAAGAAGTGGAGAGATAAGACAAAAAGAAAACGAAAGTTACAAAGTCCTGTAAAATAAAACAACGTAAAAAAAAGTGAAGTTTTATCATTATTTCAATTTGTTGATGCCAAAAACCTGTTTCCTTATATGTTCTATTGTTAGATGTCTTTTGCACCAGTATTCCAAAGTTGTGTTTGATTTTGTAATCATTACCGTTTCATACAAAAGTTGCACTTTACTCACTCAAAACATAACCCTGTTAACAATTCCCTTAACTTTAAATTAAATGAATAAAAAATGCTGATTGGCACAAAAAACGAGAATGCCAGTTGTTGTTTTGCAACTCAAATATTTAATACTCATCGAAAATATTCCAACCGTAATTAAATCAGGATTAATATCATTCACCATATCATGGCAAATAGCAGACACTCCACCTTTCTGATCTGTGATGATCTTCATGTGATTATTGACCATATGCTCTGAGGTAATATTAGTGTCATTGACCAGATCGGTGACAAATTGCAAAACTCCATTTTATCCCACAATTTGTCTAATTGGTTGGGGTCTGCGAATTCTATTAACTGATTGAAAGTAGGTTTGTATTGTCTCCTTTCTAGCAGTCATGTAGTAATGAAGATGAAGTATTATGTGATTTTTGTGGAATTAGTAGTTGTTCATTTTGTGGAAGAAGAGTAGTGGCAAATAACATTCTTCTTCAATCGGCAGTATGATTTCTTTACGAATACAAATATATATTATTATAACATCGGTTCTAAGGGTACTTGAGTGCTTATCGCTCTTTCTCTCATGGGAATGACTTGGTAGGCTACAAGTTCTTTTTTGGTACTTCTATTGCTCTTCTAGATGGATAGTTTTTGCTCATCTAAGACGTGTTTTTCCTATTTGCTGATGGTAAGAGGAGATCTATAGGGTTTGTGTAACGGGTCTTGTCTCTAAAGCTTGATCTAACTTTCCCAATATAGCTAATATGCTTCTGGAAAGCTTTCTTATGAGTCTTGGCATTTATGGTGGGGGGGTGAAGTGCGCTTGTGATATTTCTTTCGCTATTGCTGCACTGAATTCTTTGTGTCCTTGTTCATTGACTTCAGCTAACTAAATCTTTTAGAAATTGGACAAGGTTCATGCTTGTATTTAATATAAAGGGACAATGGCGAGCGAGAGATCTTGGCCTCTTGAGGGATGAATTGGCTTTTCGATGGTGAGAGAAGAGAGTGGGGGTGTTGGAGGTGGTGAAAAGGGTGAACAGGAGAAAGGGTGGGGAAAGTAGGGTAAATTGGTTGGGGTTTGTGCAGGGCCGGTTTTGGGCATGTGCAAGCTGCCCAATTGCACAGGCCCCGAAATTTTGGGGGCCCCAAAAAAAAAAAAATAAAAAAACACTTCATCTCCCCAAGTCTCGTCATATATGCTTTGCCATTTTTCAACCTTCCATTAATGACTCAATTCAACTCAATTCTCCAGATTCTTCTCCTCTAATTACAAATTTCCATAAAAGTTAAGATTTTCTATATTCTATTATGCTGCAACTCATTAATTTCCTTGGTTTACCAAAGTTTCCTTTTAACCCTTTCAATCTTTCCCCTTTCTCTCTCAATCAAGCCAAGAACTACATCAATGGAAAGATTAAATCACCAATTTTTTCTATGTCAAATGGCTAAATTTTATAGCCTCTATGTATATCCACCCAATCTCAATAATTTCTCAAACAACCATTATACAAATCAGAATTTTAGTTGGAAAAAAATTCAGATTCATATATAAATACCATCTGATTCATCTGAAGTACTCTCCAAGTTTCCATTTCTCCATACTCCAATTTGGGCAATTTCAAGACTCCAATTGCATCACCAAATAATTTGTAGAAAATCCCAGATTTTTTTTTTGAAACGGTTCCATAATTAGAGGTAGACTTCACTCTTCGCATGTAGTTTTCTGTTCTTGTTGTTCATTAGTGTGTATTTTTTTTCTGTTTGATTAAGCATGGTGTAATTTCTTGTATGATTAGTTGAGCAAGTTTCTGAATTGGTCGCCAATTTGTATTGTAAATGCATTTAATTTTTCCATAGTTATTAGATTTTTAAAGATAATTATTTTTATCAAGTGTTGATGGATGAGTAGTGAAAGTGTTAGATATTCTGACTTTTGTTTGTTGTTTTTTGTTTGCCAAATATGAAATGGAAATGGGAATGGGAATATGAAATGAGAATGCTCCTGTCAACTACACTTACACACATAGTTTTGCAATAACGATCCATTTTTCTATATAATCATAATAAAAAAAATTTGATTATCGCACATTTTTTGTTTTATGGGCCCCATTTTACATAGTAAAACAGCGCTCCTGAAATGTTTAAGACGGCCCTGGGTTTGTGCAGCCAGTTTGTCGAGGGATGCGACGGTATCAAGGGTTGTCGATGGTCACTTGGAGGGAGGGGGAGGGGGTTGGGTGGAGGGAGAAAGAAGGATAAGGGAAAGCTATGGAGGAAGAGAGAGCAAAAAATGAGTACATAGGTCCATCCTCGTTTTTGTGCCAATCGGTATTTTTTAATTAATGGGAAGTTAAAGGCACAGTTAACAGAGTTATGATTTGAGTGAGTAAACTGCAACTTTTACAACTAGGGTGAGTAAACTGCAACTTTGTGCAAAGTTTAGTACCCTTTACTATGCTTAACTCAAATGGAGTTAGTACTTCTTTCGCTCTTGGAACGCAATAATTTGGTGCTTTCCATTTTTATTATATATCGCAATTGAGGGGCACCCAAAAAACAGAAAAAGGAAATTTTTTAAATATGTTATTCATGAATATTATTTGAAATTATTTTTCAACTTCTTTCCAAGGACATAAAAAAATATAATTTTTCTAAGTATATATTAAAAGTTATAATCATTTATACATAATAATATATATTCCCTCCGTCCCAGAAAGTTCTGAGCACTTGTTGGGACACGTAGTTTAAGGTGATAAGTTGTAGTGTAGTTATCAAATGTTATTTTATTTAAAAAGTAGATATGATAGGAATTGGTGGTTTTTTTTATTAGAGGAAAGAGAAAGTTAGGTAACTTTTGATTGTTACAAGGTAGAGTGTGTGCCAAAGATGTGTAAATGAAATAATATATTAATAGTGGAACCATGCCAAATATGGAAGTGTTCAAACTAATTTGGGACAAACATAAATGGAAAGTGTTCAGACTATTCTGGGACGGAGGGAGTAGTATTATATCGTGAAGACAAGTCCAATTTCTTTTATCCTAAATTGATCTAGTTCATATATATTTTTATCTCTCTAAAACTCTATAAAACATTTTCAAATAATGAATGGAACTCATGTATGGCGACAAATTGTATCAGATGAAAATGTCATAACCTCATAAATTGGGTGTGGATAGAACTGGTTATTGGATAGGGTAACCCAATGGCTAAAGGGTTAAGGTTAAATTTACAGGGCTTTTATTGGACAGGGCTTTATTGGAGAGGGTCGTTATTGGATAGGGCCATTATAGGGCCAACAAATAAACCCAATAATTTTGAAAAATAAAATAGGTTTTGTAAAAACAATTACATATTCGGATACGCATTCATGAATACTCACTTTTGGCTCTCTTTGTTCCTTGTTTTTCTTGCTTGTTTACCAACCCGCCCATTATCGACCAGCTACCCATTTAGCCCGGCCCGCTACCGACCCTTTATGAGGCGACCCTCTTATGACCCGACCCGACCCGCACTGACCTTGACCCGCCCAGCCCAATAACCAAGTCTAGATGTGGATAATGTTTTATACACTTAGCTTCCTTTGGTTTTTTGTAGTCTTTTTAGTAAATGGATTAAAATAATCAAATGTTGTATTTAAAAAAATTAAAGGAGGTAGTATTAGTTAATGTCTAGAATAAATTTATCTTTATTTAATATCAAGGGACAATGGCGAGTGGAGGTCTTGGCCTCTTGAGGGATGAATTGGCTTTTCTGATGGTGAGAGAAGCGAGAGTAGTGGGGGTGTTGGAGGTGGTGAAAAGGGTGAACAGGAGAAAAGGTGGGGAAAGTAGGGTAAATTGGTTGGGGTTTGTGCAGCCAGTTTGTCGAGGGATGCGACGGTGTCAGGGGTTGTCGATGGTCACTGGAGGGGGAGGGGTTGGGTGGAGGGAGAAAGAAGGATAAGGAAAGCTATGGAGGAAGAGAGCGAAAATGAGATGTTAGGTCCATTCTCGTTTTTTGTGCCAATCGGTATTTTTTATTTAATTAATGGGAAGTTAAAGGCACAGTTAACAGAGTTATGATTTGAGTGAGTAAAATGCAACTTTTACAACTAGGGTGAGTGAACTGCAACTTTATGCAAAGTTTAGTACCCTTTACTATGCTTAACTCAAAGGGAAATTCTCAATGGTAACCCTGAACTATGGCTTTTTATCTTTGGTAGCCAAACTTAATTTTAACTCTCAATGGTAACCCCGTGTTTATGATTATACTTGAGAAAGTGGTATTAATAGCCATTTGTTGTTATAAAGAGTTGATGAAAGGGTTGTTTATAAACTAATTAATGTTCTTTAGACTAGAATGACATAAGTTCCCATAGAAAAAACTGATTTCCCTTTTTCTCTCATCGAAAACCTATTTAATTCCCGTATTTATAAAGAGATGAATGAGACTGTGTTTTTTAAAGGAAAGTTATATCTATCTACACTCTAAAATACTTACTTAGTTTGAAAATAATTCTTTTAGCAATTGTATATAACGAAAAATTGTTAAAGAAACCACTTTTTCAAGCATGACGATAAACACGGGGTTACCATTGACAATTAAAATTAAGTTTGGCTGCCAAAGAGAAAAAGCCAGAACCATTGAGAATTTCACTAACTCAAATGGAGTTAGTACTTCTTTCGCTCTTGGAACGCAATAATTTGGCGCTTTCAATTTCTATTATATATCGCAATTAAGGGGCACCCAAAAAACAGCAAAAGGAAAATTTTTAAATATGTTATTCATGAATATTATTTGAAAAAAAATTTCAACTTCTTTCCAAGGACATAAAAAAATATACTTCCTCCGTTCCAAAATAAGTGAAACACTTCTCTCATTTATGTGAGAGCTTTTTGACACAAGTCTTTCACTCTTTTTGGAACGGAGGAAGTAATTTTTTTAAGTATATATTAAAAGTTATAATCAGTTATACATAATAATATATAGTATTTTATCGTGAAGACAAGTTCAATTTTTTTTTATCCTAAACTGATCTAGTTCATATATATTTTTATCTCTATAAAACATTTTCAAATAATGAATGGAACTCAGGTAGGGCGACAAATTGTATCAGATGAAAATGTCATAACCTCATAAATTGGGTGTGGATAGACCTGGTTATTGGATAGGGTAGCCCAATGGCTAAAGGGTTAGGGTTAAATTTACAGGGCTTTTATTGGACAGGGCTTTATTGGACAGGGTCATTATTGGATAGAGCCATTATAGGGCCAACAAAGAAACCCAATAATTTTGAAAAATAAAATAGGTTTTGTAAAAACAATTACATATTCGGATTCGCATTCATTTATACTCACTTTTGGCTCTCTTTGTTCCTTGTTTTTCTTGCTCGTTTACCGACCCGCCCATTATCGGCCCGCTACCCATTTAGCCCGACCCGCTACCGACCCTTTATGAGGCGACCCTCTTATGACCCGACTCGCTTCCGACCCGCACTGACCTTGACCCACCCCGCCCAATTACCAGGTCTAGGTGTGGATAATGTTTTATATACTTAGCTTCCTTTGGTTTTTGTAGTCTTTTTAGTAAGTGGATTAAAATAATCAAATGTTGTATTTAAAAAAATTAAAGGAGGTAGTATTAGATAATGTCTAGAATAAATTTATCTTTATTACACTTTTGGAAACGGAACAAGAAGAGGATGGGTGCTCAAATTTGAGCGATAATTGAAAGAATAATTGTCATGGGAGTTGAGTGGCGAAGCATCTATACTTCTATACTAAAAGGCGTGTCTGACAACGTATACACGCCATGTGACACCTCACTGCTCCACTAGAATTGTCCAATGTGTATATGTCATGTCAACTCACAAAAGTAAATTGGCGTGCAACAAGATTTGAACACGTGACATCTTGCTATCATACATAACTCAATTACCATATCAACCAAATTTTAGTCATGCTTTAAATGTCCATATTATTATATTTGTACCATTTGAATGTTGAGTTTTTTAATTATATTTTAATGCGAATAAAAAAAATACATATCCAGTTCGAAAAAAACATACCACCCGGGACAACGTTCGAGCCCAAATATTAATTAACATAGTAAAATGAGGATGGGACGACGTGAAGCACACAATAGTTATCCCAACGTTATTATTATTTTTTTTGACAGGAACGTTATTAAGTTAAGTTAACCTAAAAAATGTTATAAATTTCCAAATTAACATTATTTGTCATAGTAATATAACTAGTAAATTTTATATAAGTCCATCCTATATTTAATATTATTATAAGATCGCTCTATTGTTTTATCCGAAAAATTTATGAAATGTCCAATACAAAATCATGCATCAAACGAAGAGAAGTAAAGAAATAAGTGAGCGATGACACAAAGGAGGTTGGGATGAATTGAAGAAGATTAAGTAGGAGGTGAGAGAGCAAAAACAAACATAGCAAAGGAAAAGGGACGGAAACCAAAGGCTTAAAGAGATGAAAAAGTAATCAGATGAGCTTACATACCCCATTAAATAAATCTTTGGATGAAATTCGTTATTCATACGCTTGAGTGTACCATGAGCATAATACATCCAAGGTTATTTTTTTGCTCATTGCTCATTTAAAACCTCCAAATAAGCATAATCACATAATAGGTTAATCTCCAAATGAGCAAATTAAAAAATAGCATTGGGTGTAGGTGTACCATACACATGGTACACCCGGGTAGGGGTGTGCACTTTTGGACCGGGATCGGAATTCGGACCGAACCGGACCGGACCCTGTCCATGAAAATTTAGGTTTCCGGTCCGGTCCAAATCCGGAATTTTTCGGTCCGGACCGGCGGACAGGAATTCCTTTTTTTAAAAAAAAAGTTTAAAGGTTAAAAAAAGTATAAAACCTAAAAAGTTAGAAAGTTAAAACCTCATATTTATTGCCTTTAAGATTATTAATTCTGCTTGTAGTTGGAGGAAGTCTTTTATTTCGTGTTGTTGGAGTTGTTCTTCATGGGTGTTTATGGTTGGAGTTGTTGGAGTTTTTAGAATTTTCAGGCTTCTTGGACGTTCGGCTGGTGAAGAATAAGTTAAGTTGTGAGTATGTTGGGTATTGTAATTTACCATTTCCAATCTCTAGATTAAGATCTTACCAAGATACTAGAGTGGGATACCTTGATGTTGCGCCAAAAAAATTGTCAACATTGAGGGTGATTAGGGGAGAGGGTTTTAAAGTGAGAGACCAAAATGGTAATACTTTAGAACCGGACAAGATGGAAGAAGAAAGTAGGGAGCCAATGTTTAGGTCTTCCTCTGTTGTTTATTTATTCAATTGTGAGCGTGGACAAGGAGGGGAGAGGTTTTCATGGCTGGGTTGTTTATTTTCCGATTTTGAAAATCGGATGTCTGTTCGTGAGCTAACAAGGTTTAGCTCTCATTCTCGCTTGGCAATGGTCTTAATCATCATTGCCTTGAAAAAATCAAATCTGAAGGCGGCACCCCGGTTGAATCGGTGGATTACAAAGACGCCAACTCAAATGCGGTTCTCCTATCATAAGGAGAACACTAGTGGAAAAAACCTTATATGTCACTTAGTATCGGATGCGGTTTTTGTAAAACCGCATCCGAAAATCAACCAAAAAATGGGAGGGAAATTTGGCCAAAAAAAATCTGATGCGGTCCTAAAAAAACCGCATCGATTAAAAACCGATGCGGTTTTTTAAAAATACGATGCGGTTTGGTGGACCGCATCAGATTTGTCTGATTTTTTCAATTTGGCCCAGCACAAAAAAACCGCGGCCCATGAAACATAAACAGGCCAAAACCTAACCTATCCCCCTCTCTCCTAACTCCCTCCTCTCTCCTCACATGCGGCCCCTCTCTCTCCTCAAACCCTAACTCCCTCCTCTCTACGCCTCCCAATCTCCTCAAACCCTAACTCTCTCCTCTCTACCCTTCCCACTCTCCTCAAACCCTAACTCCCCCCTTTCTCTCACTCAAGCCCAAATTCTCACTCACCCCTCTCACTCTCTCGTCGACCGAAACGAAGAATGGAAGAATCGAAAATGGAACATCGAAAACGATCGAAGAATGGAAGATCGAAAATGGAAGATCGAAAATGAAGAACAAAATGAAGAGCGAAACGAAGAACGAAGAATCGAAGATATGTACACAAGAAATTGGTTCGTTTGAGTTTTTGGATCTAGTTTTAGGTTTTTTTTTTCGTTTTTTTTTTTTGAGATTTTGTTTTTAGATCTGGTTTTGGATTTAGGTATTTATTTCGATTTTTTTAGGCTTCCATTTTTGTTTGATTTTTTTTGTTCGAACTCCTAATTTTCCTTCGTTTTCTATAATTATTTCCTTCGTTTACTAATTTTCGTTTTTTTCGTATATATTGCAATTTTAGATCTAATTTTCGTTTCGTATATTTCAATTTTCGTATAATTCGTATATTGCAATTGTCGTATAATTAGTTTTTAGATCTATTTTTGTCGTTTATTTTGGTATAGTTCTTAATTTTTGTCGTTTATTTTGGTATAGTTCTTAGTGACTGGATAATTATTGTCATTTATTTTTGAGTTTTCTTAATTTTCGTATAGTCTCAATTTTTAGGTTTGTAATTTTCTGTATATATGTTAAATTCTTATTTTTGTGTATTTGTATCATTTTTTTTATTCTTATTAATCATGAATTTATGTTTAGTTTATATATATAAATTCTTATTTATATGTATTTTGTATAATTTTCGTTTCTGTATATTTTTATTGTTGGTATATAATGTTTGGTAATAATGTATATTTTTTATTAATCATGAATTTATGTTTCTGTTAATTTTCATTTCCTAATTTTCGTTTCTGAATATATATAATATGCATTTGGTAATAATGTTGTGCCCAAATTTTATATGTTTGCTGATATGTTGCGCCCAAATCTCGATTGAGAGGAATGTTAAAGTTGCAGACCTGCAGCTGCAGGTCTGCAACTTTTTTTTGACCATTAATTTTCACATACTGATGCGGTTCTTATGTAAAACCGCATCAGTTAATATGATTAACTGATGCGGTTTTAAGATAAAACCGCATCAGTAAATCATTTTCTGATGCGGTTTTGGACCGCATCAGGAAATTTTTATAAGCTGCTGCGAACCCACCTGATGCGGACCAAAACCGCATCAGTAAGGCCAGTTTTGACCGCATCAGGTGGGGTTTTTTCCACTAGTGGAAGGCCAAAATACTCTCTCAAGAGAATATTGAGTCACAAAGTAACGTGACTCTTCAAAGTATATTGAGTCAAGATTCCACATGACAGAAGGTCATAGGAATTACTCATGCGGTGAGATGCAAATCTCACTATTAATTGTTAAGTGCCTGGATCGTGAACAGAATCCGCACCTTCCACCACTTCCATCAGGTATGAGATCCCCTTTTAATGCAGGTTGTTACTCTCTAAGAAGCTCCAGTATCTTCTCATGTGTCGCTACAGTGGATAGGCGATTATCGACCTCAACCATCAGAGTTACTACTAAATCATCACAATCTTTGAACAACGAAGACCTTCCTAGCAAGCAGTTGTGTACTAGTTTTTACCTTATATGGTTTGTAAGAGCTAATGAAGCTCAGTTTAGTATGTGGGTTAGTTTCCGTTTATTGTTTTATCTGGTCGTTCCCTTAGTTTGTAATCTCGGTTTTAATTAATGCAAATTTTTTTGATGTCAAAAAAAAAAAAAATTCACACCTATCACCTAATTAATTTAATTTCCCTAGCTAATTCATCTCACCTCCTACAACTAGGGGTGCTTATCGAGCGAGCCGAGCCCGAATAGCATTGGGCTCGGCTCGAGCTCGTTTAACTTTTCATGGGCTCGGCTGGGCTCGTGAGCTCGCCGAGCATGGGGGAGCCGAGCTCGGCTCGAGCTCGTGATTAGAATTTGCGGCTCGTGAGCTCGTTTAGGCTCAGGCTCGGCTCGTGAGCTCGATTGTGGCTTGTGAGCTCGTTTAATTGCTTTTACCTTTTTCTTTTTATCTTTCTTCTAATATATAAATAATAGTTAGTATATAAATAATTTTAATATAAAATATTTATTTTAATATAAAATATTTTTTAGTATAAAATAATAATCGAGCTGTTCACGAGCTTTACGAGCCGAGCTTTGTCTAGCTCGGTTCGGCTCGTTTAAGTCTCGAGCCGAGCCCGAGCTCGAGCCGAGCTTTGACCGAGCCGAGCCCGAGCTGCTTGCGAGCTTGTCAGGCTCATTATCACCCTTACCTACAACACATCGCCACATCATCAATTCACCATCCTGCTAATCCTAATCAACTTAACGCCAATCCAAAGAACTTCCTGATCTATTCCACTACTTACCATTAATATTCATTATCATCAAGATCTTGTTCGCGACAATATTTTTGCTGTTAACTACAATATCAAACAAAGACACAAGTATTCAACACTCGATCAAAATACACTATACGCAAGACACAAATTCTTTTTAAGACTTGTTCAACTTTCGATCCAAGATCCGTACAAATCAACGACCCCGAACGGTGGTATAATTTCTGAGGGTCAACTAAATTAACCACCTTTATTTTATTTCTTTATATATTTTTTATTATTTTTCTTGAAGTTACTAATATTCTATTCATGATGTAGATTGTTAACAAATTCATACGACTGTAAGTATTGTATATATTATACTAACTCCCTGCAATATTTTCTTTTCTTATTTTTATTTATTTTCATACATTATTATATGCTTGCCTGATTGTTTTATACATATTATTATGATTGTCCTCCATGATTTTTATCACCCACATGTTATTTTTGCTAAACAAGACCTAACGAATTGTTCTAACATTAATCAGATTAATTTGGACAACCTGTTAGGTTCCCTGTAATATTGATTGCATAATAATATGTCACTAAAAAAATAGTCTTTTTATGTGTTTCCTGAACCTACTTAGACTAAATATCTTTCGGGTGTTTAAAATATTATTTGATTATTCTTTGGCATAAAATCTGTAATGAATTGATATTTAGTAGATGTCAACTCTGGGCGAATGTGGTTCATTATGACTATATTCGTACCCTCACCCCCGAACTCAATCTTTGGTTCACTTTGACCATCTATGAAGTCAGGACGGGGAAATCTACATTGGATAATTTGTCCCTATGATTTTCCTATATCCAATTAGGTTTATGATTCTTCCTAAAAAGAATTGTTGGCGACTTCTTTCAATACAAACAATTTTCAATAAAACCTTAACAATGGGGTGGTCAAATCTAATACGCGCTCACACCGCGTAGGCGAAATAAAAACACGCCTACAATTTGGCGACTTCACTGGGGAGGATTTTAAAAAAAAAATTAATTTTTTTTGAATGAGTGGATGAAACTTGAAAAATACAATTCATTCTTATTTTTATGCCTTTGAATAATATACAGTTTTGCATATGCATGGCTACTGTTCAGCCACCATAAAGACAATCTACCTTGCCTCATTAGCACATGTTCTATGTGTGAGGTCACCCCCGGGGGGTTTGCGCTTTGTCCTTCCAAAAAGCTTCCTGAGCGATAGTGTTGGATCTTAGTCATAAGCAAACCTACCCAACCATGGCATTGTTCTCTTGTTTCTGACTTGAGACTAGAGTGCGTCTTACACGTGGCCACCCCTTTAAGCAGGGGTACGAAGCGTGGGATCAATCTCTTATCATGGACCATTTTCAGCCTTAACCTAAACCTAACCAATAGTTGAATGTAGAACTGGACTTTAGGTTGGAACTGTTGCATCCGTGTTATATGACATTTGCCTGTGATTATCATGTCAAATTGTCATTATTATGCGTCGTTCCTAAAATCGCGTCTAAAATAGATCGTCATTTTCGTCCGAACTCTCGTCAAATTACCAATACGCATGCCGCAGAGCAGTGCGCCAAACGCATTAATTTGCGCCTGACGCACTGTTCCTGCTCCAGACGCATAGCCTGCGTGGCACACAGCCTATTCGTCCCATGCTTATTGATCCTTTGACCATTGTTCCAAGTCAAAAAAAATAAAGAAGATTTTCAATCTCTAATCTCCTATCTATTTCAAAAATTCTATCTCCACCTTTTTTTTTTTTTTAAAAAAAAAAATCTCTCCATCTTTTTTTCTATCACCTATGTTTTTTCAAACATTCATCCTAGCTATATCCTATCTCTTCATGTATATTATCCATCTTTTCATATGTACATCAATTAGGATTTCTTTCCTTTTAGTGTCCATCTTGTTGTAAAAGTCTCGTCCACCTAGGAATTCTAACTCCATTAGAAGTCCATCTAGCTCATATGTCTAGGTTCATCCAGTTTCACTCCATTAGAGTTCTTAACCCCATCTAACTCTATCCATGTTAGAGTCTTGATTCGCTTGAGTCTCATCCATCTTAGGAGTCTAAACCCATGAGAATTATGTCCATCTTAGGATTCTAAATCCATTAGAACTTCGTCCATTTTAGGAATCTAGGTCCACTAGAGTTTCATTCACTTTAGGAGTTCAGGTCCACTAGAGTTCATAGGTATTTAGGAGTCTCATTGCATCCATATTCTCCATTTCATCCCTGCTATCCCTCTCAATCTTACCTTTCCATATTCATCAACTTCAAACACTTACATTTTTCAAGATCAATCCTACACCCTCTTCTATTCTACCTTTTTTTCAAAAACATTTACTAATCATCATAATACCATGACATTTCAAAAAAATATATATTTTTCAAAATTAATCCATCATCTTTTCCTAACAAAAGATAAAAACAAGGGGTTCCTTTCAAAAACGAATTTTGAAATTCTAAGCCTAGTCTAAACACCTTCAATCCAATTCAATCCAATCGACCCAATTCACTTGCATTCATTCTAGGCCATATGCATTAGAGTCTATTTTGCATTCATATAGGGTCTATCTAATTCAAGTCCATGCATTCATATTACGGCCACTAGCATTAGAGTCCATCTTAGGCACATATAAGTCTAGCTCCTGTCAAAATCTAGGCCCATTTGCATCTTTATGTGAACCCTAGGCTATGTCAATCCCAGTCCAAGTCTAATCCAACTCTATTCCAATCCAATATCAAGCCCATGTGCTTTTTCAAGTCTAACGTCAAACCAGTATAGGACTAAGTCCAGAATTAGGTCCACATAAGGCCCAACTCATTTTCAAAGTCAATTCAGTCCAATTCTAAATCCATATAAGACGAAGTCCAAATCCCTTTGACCTAGATAAGCTAGTCATCCCTCTAAGACCATAACGGCATTCCTTTGACCTATCTAAGCTAGTCATCCCTCTAAGACCATAACGGCACCCCTTTGACCTAGCTAAGCTAGTCATCCCTCTAAGACCATAACGACACCTTGACCTAGTGAAGCTAGTCACCCCTAAGACCATAAAGGCATCGTCTGAGTTTAGCGAAGCTACTCTTACCTTACATCTATGGCAGTCCAAATCCTTGAGTCTAGCGAAGCTAGTCTACCCTAAGTCCATAATGGCCCAGAATCATCGAGTCTGGCGAAGCCAATCACCCATAAGTCCATAAAGGCAATCCATTAAGTCTAGTGAAACTAGCATAAAAAGCCCAGCCATTCAGTCCAATTTGCTTGCATAGTCCACTCCAGCCATTTGCATCTGCATATAGTTAGGCCCATGTCACCATCATAACCATAATCGCTCCCATCTCTAATCATTTCCCGTTTCCATTTCACCTTCCATTTTTCATCCCCATATCCACTTTCATTTTCATTTCTCATCTCCATTTCTTCATCCCTCATTTCCATTTCTCATTTCGAAAGCGTCATTTCTAAAAATTTTACGAGGTTCATTCGATTTCTGTTCAGGACAGGTCGTGAGATTATAACTTAGGAACGTCCGACAGAGAGGCAACAAGGTCGACCTACTCCTAGACTCGTCAAACGCATCCTCACATTTTCAGACGAATCCTCTGACTCTTCTGAAGCATCATCTGAAATGGGGGACACTAATGAATGTGCTCGCCATTATGGCCCAACTTCAACTGATGAACTCACGTCTTGAGGACCAAGACAAAGAGATTAAGGCACCGAGGGAGAAGCTAACCAAGAGGACGAGCAAGGCGACACTCCACCACCATTCAAAACCAACACGATTTGAGGTTTGAAAAACTCGAGCAATTGATCCGATCAATTCTGCGCTGAGGGTCGAGCTCATGGCCATGACATCATTGATTCTGAATTGAGAGACAAGCTCCCTAAAAAGGTAACATTGGGTGACCTCCCAAAATTCAAGGGGGTCGAAGACCCAGATGACCACGTGAGAGCATTTCCATCTCTATGGCTCTCAAGGGCATGAGCAAGGACCTGCTTGCTTATGTCTTTCCTTTAACCTTGGATGCACATCCATCCAAGTGGTTCAGATCACTAAATAAAGCAAAGCTGAATGACTGGGACTACATCAGAGAAGAGTTCCACAAACAATACATCTACAATACTCAGCTTCCCATTGGCCTTCGTGAGTTGGAATTAACTAAGCAAAATTCCAAGGAAGACTTTGTCACCTTCCTTAACAGATGGAGGGAAAAGGCTGCGCAAATGACTAACAGGCCATCCCAAGAGGATCAAGTCCAATTAGTGATCCGTAACCTGCAGCCCAAGTATGGGGACCATATTAAGTTCCAACCCATAGAGTCTTTCACGAAGCTCTATAAGGTAGGCCTGCTGATTGAAGAAGAGGTACATGCTAACAAGAACAAGGGTTCCAACAACAACAACAACAACAACTCTTTCAAGAAGAGTAACAATGGCCCTTCTAGCTCCAAAAGCAATGAGGTCAATGCCATAGCTACTGACAAGAAATATTATCAAGGACCTCAAAGGACATTCACTCCTTTGGGCATGTCTCTAGAAGAAGCCTTCACTAGGCTTCATGCAAAAGGAGCACTTCAGCCTCTTGGCCCTACTCCGGACCCTCCTTTGGACAAGAGATCCAGTAGGTGGAACCCCAATTCCTACTGCAAGTATCATCAAGGGAATGGGCATCTGACATCGCGATGCTGGACTTTGAAGCATCATTTGCAGGATATGGTTGAAAACGGTAGATTGCCAATTCCACCTGCAGCAAAAGTCAGCAACAGTAGCAACCCCTTGGGCAGCACCTGAACAACGCCAGGGCTTAGTCATTTAACACTAGTTTTCTAGGTTGAGTTGGAGAGTCCCTCCCCTAGCTCCTTCATTTCCTTTCCAGTCGAGTCTATGTCATATAGTTTTGAAGTAATAAGCCTTGTTTTAGTCATTTTCAATTAATAAAATAATTGCATTTTCTTTTCATTTTCATGGGCCTTCCATCGTTTTTATTTATGCTTCTAATTCAATGATGAAACTCAAATCACCTAATGAACTTGACTAATAGTAATAAAAGGAGATCTGAAACAAAAAAAAATGAAAATACAAAAATGAAAAAATGGACATACATTGGATCAGGAGTTATTCCCCTCTTCCTTCCATTGCCTTTCATAAGCCATCCTCATACAACTAAGGAAAACCAAAAATCCTTTAAACCATCATCTCCATGATACTTAACCAAATAATCCCTCCATTAACCAAAGCTCCACAAATATCCTTCAAGCCTTCCAATACCTTAAACCAAACTTGTGTGCAAGCCTTACTACCACTAGTAGAATAATTGCTTATTGCTGCGGTGGTATTGCTGCGGTTTTACCCATACGCAGCAATATATCAAGTAAAAAGAAAAGGTAAAATATAAAATAAAGATATTGCTTGCGGTTTCGGCCAAAAACCGCAAAGAATATGGTTTCAACGGGAAATTTTTGAAAAAAAGTTGACTTTTTGACCGACATATTCTTTGCGGTTTTGGCCAAAACCGCAAAAATATATTTAAATAATATTAAAAAAAATATATTTTAATATATTGCTGCGGTTTTTACAAAAAACCGCAGCAATATGGTTTCAACGGGAATTTTTTGAAAAGACCAGACATATTCTTTGCGGTTTTTGCAAAAACCGCAGCAATATATTTAAATAATATTAAAAAAATATATATTTTAATATATTGCTGCGGTTTTTTGTAAAAACCGCAGCAATATACTCATTTAATTCATATAAAAGGCGCTAGGGTTTGGGACACTCGCATTTCAGCCTTCTATTCATTTCAGCCGTTTTCTCCTTTCTCTCTCCTCCTTCAGATCTGCTCTCAGCCTCTCACTCCTCCTCTATCATCCCACTGATTCTCTCTCTCACTCACGCCTCCCTTAGTCGTCGTCGGTCCTCACTCGTCGCCGGTCCCCTCACACTTCGCCGGTCCTCGCCCAGATCTCCTCGTCGTTCTTCGAGATTTCGTTGTTCGATCTCCGGTCTCGTTCGCCGCCTCCGACGAGTTTGGCGGTGGTCATCCATGGTTTGCGTCAATTTCATCTCAGACCTTCAAATTTCCGATGAGCTTCGACCTTCAAAACGCACAACAATGGCGGATCTTCCATTAGATATAACAACCTCCATTCTTACCCGACTACCTACTAAATCACTTATTCGTTTCAAATGTGTTTCAAAATCTTGGAATTCTCTCATCAAAAGCCCCAATTTCGTTAATATTCATCTCACACAATCTCTCTCCTCTAAAAATCACCTTCTTATTCTCAACTATGGAAGTTTCTTGGAGTCTACGCCATTAAAGTTGAGTTCTGATCTTCATGTTACTAGTGCAAGGTTTGATTTACCCACTTGTTTTTCTGGGTATGAAGTTTCAGTTTGTGGGTCTTGTAATGGATTATTAGCTTTGGTTTGTAAAAATGGTGATGACCCATTATTGTTTGAGATTATTTTGTGGAACCCATCTACTAATATTCATTTTATACTGCCTCGTAATACTCATGTTGATTTGCATACTGATTTTCTGGGTGTTAGTTTTGGTTTTGGGTATGATTGTAATGTTGATGATTATAGAATTGTGAGGATTGTTGATAGATTTTACAATAGGGATGATGGTCATGCTCATGGTCATGGTGATGATGGTGATAATGGTGATGGTGGTTTTGATGGTGTGCTTGATGATGGTGACAATGTTGGTTTATACACATTGAATTAGTGATTTTGTTTACAATATATCAGGCCAATATGTTGCCAATTTTCGTGTGTGTTGCAAGCAATTTAGTGAGTTTGTAGATCTGTTTTTTTTTTTTTTTTTTTTGGGTGAAGTTAAATCTGATTTTTTTTTTAGGTTAGTGTTATTGGTAGATGCCATAGATGTATTAGTCAGATTTTTTTTAGGTTAGTGTTATAGGTAGATTTGTTAGTCAAATTTTGTTACAAGTTATGTAAGAATATGGTTCTATATAATATATAAGTGTAATGATGTAAGTTTGTGTTTTAGTTAAGTGTTTTTTTGGCACTCTCTCTCATTGTATATGAATATCGGAAAAAAAAAAAAATTTTTTTTAGCTTTAGTACTTATTCTTTGCGGTTTTCGAGACAAACCGCGAAGAATATGTTTTTTTTTATAAAAAAAACAGTATATTCTTGCGGTTTGTCCAAGAAACCGCAAGCAATATACTGCTTTTTTATAATAAAAAATATATATATTCTTTGCGGTTTGTCACACAAACCGCAGCAATATGGTTTATTTAAATAATGAAATAATGTACATATTGCTGCGGTTTTGCCCAGAAACCGCAGCAATATGTTTTAATATTGCTGCGGTTTTAAACCGCAGCAATAGTTTAATTACCTATTGCTGCGCCCTTAATTGCTGCGCGGTCAAAACCGCCGCAATAGGCCACCTAATGACCGCAGCAATAAGCATTTATTCAACCAGTGTACATCAAAATATATCAATGCCAGGCAAAAACAAAGAGTGAAAAATATTCAAAGTGCGAAAAGAAAATGAAAAAAAGCAAAAGAAAACGCACATGACAAAAAGAAAAGATGCAAAAAAAAAAAAAAAAAGAGCCAAAGGCAAAGAAATGAAAAGTCAAGCTAGGGGGCTTGCACACAAGTTCTACCCCTCATTCAATCCTTTTGATTCATCAAACTTTAACCCATATAACCAAAATTCATGATCCTTACCTTATTCCAATTAATTAAACATTCATCTTAACCTCAAGCCTTAAACCTTTCAACCTTTCATCAACCCTAACTCCTTTTTCAAGGTATGTCCAAGCCCGCTAGGTTGAAAACCCGAAAGGACGGCCTAAGCAAAACCTTAATCCTTGCATTGCGTCCCATGCATCCTTAGAGAGTCTAAGTTTGCATTTTGCATCATTATGTGCTTTATGTGAGTTGTTTGCACCTATGTGCTAACATCTTCTTCTGCAGGTAATCAGATTGCTTGTAGTTTTTGTCCTGCATACTAACTTTGTTTTGCAGAGACCGGCGTATATAGATCAGTTCTAAACTGCAGAGCGTTTAGAATCGTTGACCGTCCCGACACCGCATACTTTGACTTTCGGTTTCCTGAGTCTCAGTCAAAGTGGGGATTACAGCACGCCAACTCAAATGCAGTTCTCCTATCATAAGGAGAAGGCCGGAATACTCTCTCAAGAGAATATTGAGTCACAAAGTAACGTGACTCTTCAAAGTATATTGAGTCAAGAATTCCACATGACAGAAGGACATAGGAATTACTCATGCGGTGAGATGCAAATCTCACTATTAATTGTTAAGTGCCTGGATCGTGAACAGAATCCGCACCTTCCACCACTTCCATCAGGTATGAGATCCCCTTTTAATGCAGGTTGTTACTCTCTAAGAAGCTCCCGTATCTTCTCATGTGTCGCTACAGTGGATAGGCGATTATCGACCTCAACCATCAGAGTTACTACTAAATCATCACAATCTTTGAACAACGAAGACCTTCCTAGCAAGCAGTTGTGTACTAGTTTTTACCTTATATGGTTTGTAAGAGCTAATGAAGCTCAGTTTAGTATGTGGGTTAGTTTCCGTTTATTGTTTTATGTGGTCGTCCCCTTAGTTTGTAATCTCGGTTTTAATTAATGCAAATTTTTTTGATGTCAAAAAAAAAAAAAAAAATCACACCTATCACCTAATTAATCTAATTCCCCTAGCTAATTCATCTCACCTCCTACAACACATCGCCACATCATCAATTCACCATCCTGCTAATCCTATTCTCCTTAACGCCAATCCAAAGAACTTCCTGATCTATTCCACTACTTACCATTAATATTCATCATCATCAAGATCTTGTTCACGACAACATTTTTGCTGTTAACTACAATATCAAACAAAGACCCGAGTATTCAACACTCGATCAAAATACACTATACGCAAGACAAATTCTTTTTAAGACTTGTTCAACTTTCGATCCAAGATCTGTACAAATCAACGACCCGGAACGGTGGTATAATTTCTGAGGGTCAACTAAATTAACCTCCTTTATTTTATTTCTTTATATATTTTTATTATTTTTCTTGAAGTTACTAATATTATATTCATGATGTAGATTGTTAACAAATTCATACGACGGTAAGTATTGTATATATTATACTAACTCCCTGCAATATTTTCTTTTCCTATTTTTATTTATTTTCATACATTATTATATGCTTGCCTGATTGTTCTATACATATTATTATGATTGTCCTGCATGATTTTTATCACCCACATGTTATTTTTGCTAAACAAGACCTAACGAATTGTTCTAACATTAATCAGATTAATTTGGACAACCTTTTAGGTTCCCTATAATATTGATTGCATAATAATATGTCACTAAAAAAATAGTCTTTTTATGTGTTTCCTGAACCTACTTAGACTAAATATCTTTCGGGTGTTTAAAATATTATTTGATTATTCTTTGGCATAAAATCTGTAATGAATCGATATTTAGTAGATGCCAACTCTGGGCGAATGTGGTTCATTATGACTATATTCGTACCCTCACCCCCGAACTCAATCTTTGGTTCACTTTGACCATCTATGGAGTCAGGACGGAGAAATCTACATTGGATAATTTGTCCCTATGATTTTCCTATATTCAAAATTAGGTTTATGATTCTTCCTAAAAAGAATTGTTGGCGACTTCTTTCAATATAAACAATTTTCAATAAAACCTTAACAATGGGGTAGTCAAATCTAATACGCGCTCACACCGCGTAGGCGAAATAAAAACACGCCTACAACAGGGGACCTAAATACAACCTACCCCAAAGACCCCCAAACCCCCTGATGAGAATCGAACCCACAACATGTGGGTGGAAGATGAAAGGGCTTACCACCCTTCCACTCCCTCATTCTCATATTTTTTAAGGGGTGCAACATGAGGACTTCCCAGGAGGTCACCCATCTTAGTACTACTCTCGCCCAAGCACGCTTAGCTTCGGAATTCTTATGGGATCCGGTACATTAGTGTTAGTATGATCGCACCCAAAAAGTTCTGTAGCGGGATTCAAGTTACATGTGTATGTAATAATACATGGATATAAAAAAGTAACTTTTTATTTAGAGTTAAGAAAGGAATCCTATTAAACTAGCACTTTTAGTATAGTCGTATGACAATCAATTCGGCCTAGTAAATTATAATCTTTAGAAAAAAAAAAAGAGAAAGATAAGGAGTCTCTTTTAGTCATAAGAAACATTTCTTAAAATTAATAGATATCCTGACACACATCTATACAAATATATTAAAACGCGTTCAGAAGTAAGTCTACACGTCACGTGGCACTGTTCCTTTAGTTGTTTTGTTCCATGTCATGGACATACATTAAAAAATTGGAAACATGTTTCATACAAGATTCGACCACGTGACCTCAAGTTAATATATTAAAGTTATAACCAATAAACTATGCAACATTAGATGCTTTCTTTTGACATATCGCCCGGGATTAATAACTAGTTTTCTTTTTAAAAGATTGTATGGTTACAGTTAATTAAATATAGTTAAAGCCATAATAATTCTAAGCTTTCCATCTATTTCCGAGCTTAGATTTGTGTGAAGTGGAAGAATGATAATCTTTATGGTTTGCAATTATAAAGTTTTTCACAGGCCACACGGAGGGGAACTTTGCTATTGCTATCCGTAGAAGATACTATAAACACTTCGCTTCACACAATTTGGAAGGTTTTTTCTTTCCCCACCTTCATCCACATCTGATCTCATTTAGAGGGTGTTTGGTATAGAAAAATTTAATGTAGGAAACGGATTCAAATAAGCGTTTCCATTTTTTATTGTTTGGTATGAGTATTAAGTAACAAATACCGTTTCCAAAAGGAAACAAAATCCCCCCATTTGTTACCATTATCAAACTAGTGGAAACAAATCACGTTTCCTTCCTCAATCATAAATCTCTCAATTGTTTCCATTCCACTAGGATACCAAACAACTATTAAAGGTAACAATTATTATTTCCATTTCCCCTCCTTATCCAAATCTTTTCCATTCTGTTTCCATTGATTATACCAAGTGCCCCCTTAATAACTCAAATACTCCTTCAAATATAGGCTCAATTAGTTTAAAGGAGCGTTTATATTTTTCTTGCTCATCAATGACACGACACACGAGACTTTGCTGTAAATTTCTATTTTTTGGGGGGAGAAATGTCCTAGAAACCTCCTACAGGTTCATCTGACTCTCTCAGAGAGTCAGAGTAGTTAAATGTTAAACCTCTTTCTTTGAGGTTGAGTCGTAAAGCTCAAGCATTTCACAGACTCAAATGTAAAAATGAAAGTTAGTTTGACTTGCAAGCTTACTAAAACATAATTTTGACCTTTAATATATTTCATTATTTATTAGTAAATTATAAAAGATAAATATTTCAAACATGTACATTAGAACATAATATCTTTTCCAAAAAAAAAAAAAAAAATAGAACATAATAGCATCGGTTTATACACCCTCCGTTTCTTTTTAATTGTTACACTTACACTTTTTACGCATGTCAATGCAAAACTTTAAGGATGTATATCTCTAGTTTTGTATTTGTAAAAATTATAAAAAGTACATATTAATAAAATACATACTAAGACGAATCTAACAAGATCCCACATGACTATGTTTTTATTCATGTATAAATCACAAATAAGGGTCAAAGTGCAACTTGTGAATAGTGTAAAATGTCAAAGTGTAACAATTAAAATGAAACGGAGGGAGTATATATTACTAAAAAAATGTATATGGTCATTTGTCAAAATAGAATACTGAATAGTCTAAAAATAAAACTGTTGCAATTTTAGAGAAACGAGGAAAGTATTTCATCTTAATACATATTGGAAGCAAAACGGAGGAAGTAGCACATAAGAAGTCTTCAATGAAGCAAAAATAATTAAACTACTAGTATAACAAATTATACCATGTAGAATTTACAAAGTGTGCAAAATTTTCAATCAAATTCAAGAATTTGCAACTGGGTTGAACAACTGATTAGTTTTGAAAAAACAAACTTAATCAACAAATTTTCACAATTTTTCAACTATTAATTGCATGTACAAATTTATAATTAGAATTTTGAAACGTTCAAGAATTAAAAAAAAAAAAAAAAGAAAACCCAATTTTAGACTAATCAAGTAAATTGCTTCAAAAAAAATATTCACTTGGATTTTGGATAACTAATATTTTGTGCTAAATTTTTTATTAGAAAATTTTAATTTTTAAAATAATACTAAAATAAATTGTAATCTTAAATTATAAACAGAGAAAATTTGATATTAAAATTATACAATAAATTATGTCTTACTTAATGTACATTAAAAATTAATACTATTACTACATACAATGTCGGGGCATCATTGGAGCCAACAAACTAGTTTACTCATTAAAGAGATGATTTTCAATAAACTCTGGATGTGTTTAGTGGCTCGCTAAAATAATGGTATTCGCTAATAAGTGTCATTACACTAGTAATGAGCACAATTTCTGCAATAATGACTTCTAACCATTCTACCAAATGACCTCATCCATCCAGGGCATAGTTGGTATATATGTATATCAAGCAGGCTATTTCTGTTGGATTTCCATGATTCAAAAGCAAGCTTTTCTTTGCTGTCAAAAAAAGAAAAGCAAGCTTTTCTTCGCCCAAGATCCTCACCAACCAATGCTTGCATATTCTTTTTTCTTTCTCACTTTTTTAAGTCTTTTATCTAACAACCTATAAAGATTGTTTTGTAGCAATGATAGTGGAATCCCATAGCTCATTTTGCACCAGACATGGCTACCAAGAACTTGTTTCTCCAACTCTTTCTCTTAGCATCCATATCCATGCCTTGTTCCAAATCCATTAATTTCAACTATCCTGGAGTTTTCAACTTTGGCGATTCGAGTTTTGATACCGGTGCTCTTGTGGCTTCAGGACTCGAGGGGATCACTGATCCCTACGGACAGACTTACTTCAAAAAACCATCAGGAAGATACAGTGATGGTCGCTTGATAATTGATTTTCTCAGAGCCAGAATGTGATAACGCTAATGGAGTAGCAAGAAGAAGATGGAAGATGCAAATTATGAAGTTGAAGGTTGAAGCAAGATAAAAGAAGTTGAGGTAAGTGTGAAGTTTAAAATATTTGGAATAATTTAAATTAAAGGTGAAGATAAATAAAATTGTGAAGATATATATTAAGGATAAAAGCTTGAGGAGAAATGAAAATTGAAAAAGTAGGTAAAAGAAAGATAAAAAAAAAAGAATTGAGAAGTAGTTAGTTAGTGACATGAGCACTAACAAAAAAATGACGATGAAGGTTGATGACTTGAGCATTAACAAATAAAACAAATTTGGGAAAATTTCACTAAAAGAATGTTGAAGAAAAATATACAAAATGGAAAATTTTATTAAATGTTGGAGAAAGAAAGATTAGAAGAAGAAAGTGTTTGAAGGATGCTAATGACAAGGAAATTAGTAAAGTATGTTGGTGACAAGAGCATCGACGGCTAAGAAAAAGGAAAAAAGTCTATTCACAACGAGAATTTTGGAGTTTACTAACGCCATGAGCATTAGTAATGATGGGTGGTGACATGAGTCCTACAACAAAAGAAAAATTGGCCTAGAGAATCAAATATTTTTGGGCGACGGCTAGTGACACGTGCATGAGTAAGCTAGATGATAACATGAGTATTAACGAGAAGATCACAAAAATCGAGAAGATGGAGGTTGGTAACATGAGTATCAACAGAATTTCAAACAAAAAAGAAAATGGAGATAAGAAGCAATAGCAGGAAACTGTTTTGGGGAAAATTATGAAGAATCTAAGATTAGGGGTGGTACCAACACAAAGAATTGAAGATCTACAAAAAAAAATGTGAGAAGAAGCAAAGTTGAGGATAATTGATGACATGGGAGCCTACAAAACTGGAAAGAAAATTACAAGAATCATGTTTGATGGCTGTTGATGGCAAGGGCATCAACAAAATTATAAAAAAGCATGGAGTACAAGATATTTCAAGATTAAGGGAGAGTATTGAAGGTTAATCTAGAAACATCTAGATGTCTAATGTATATTAAGGATAGTCTAGAAATATCTTGTAAAATATCTAATAATATGTGATTTAGAAACCTCTACACATAAGAGATTAGAAATATCTATTAAATGAGTATAGAAAATTCTAGAGTTAAGTATGCAACCATTATAAATATGTACCAAGTGATTGTATTTAAGGATGTAGAAACATAAGTGTTCTACCAAGGTTATTGGTAGCTAAGAGCACCCGTGTGTGTAGTGAGAAACCTGAGTTCTCACAAGATCAAGTAAGAGTGAGAGACATGAGCTAATCAATAGAGCTCCCACAAAATATTATGAAGGGTAGAAACAAGAGTTCTACCAAAAAGATAAGTAAGAGATATGGGCTCTCATAAATATATTGTTGTACAATTTTTTGATGTAATCAATACTTTGCAATTTATGAAATTGTAAAATTGTATTTCCGAGTCCGAGAACAATTCCGAGTGCGCCCACAAATTTCTATCATGCACTATTAACCCTAAAAAGTTTAAATGTTGCGTGTAATTAAATAACAAAGAGAGTACAATACTAAACACCCCCGACAAAAGTAAAAAACAATGTAAAAAGAAAGAAACAAATACCTCAATAAGCAAAGCATCGGCATTGCTTTGCGACGATCAACAGGTGCATGATATTGTTGTTGACGTTCGATAAGATCGCACGACCATTGAAACTTGTTGTGACATTTATAGCACATGTGCTGCCAATGACTATGCTTGTCGCGGTTATGTACTTCAAGTCCTCTCTTACTATGGAAATGTTTCGTGCATGAATAGCAGTCCAAGAGATCATGGGTTCCCGCACAGAGTTATTTATCATCAAAATCAAAACGGTAAAGGATTAAACAATGCCCCAAACACAGAGATTTGAATTGTGCACACAGCAAGAATTTGAAGGAAACTAGTTGAGCAGAATTTGCATCTGAGGGATGAATGTAGTAAATACTACTCGAATTTTGATTTAAAGGCAAGGAAGATGTGTTTTGAGCGTTTTCAGGCATGCTTTAATATGAATAGAATTAGAGTAATTGAGATTTGGCTGAATTATAAAGAATTCTCACATAATATTTGCTAGCAAGCAAGATTTCAGTAGATTTTGTAACAATGATGATGAAGACAACTGAATTACTTCAGCAAGAAAGGAATGAGATCAAGAATTCATGCAACTAGTTCAAGAAATCGGACAATCTAGAGGAATAGAAAATTCAAATTCAGACAATCAGATACGAATTTTAACCTAATTCAGCGAAAAAATCAGTCAATCACTAGTACAGAATCGAGGATTTGCGTCGGATGCGAGGCGCCCATTTGCGTCGGACATGGGTCCGACGGCACAGACCTCGTCGCAGATGAGAGAGACATGATCTGCGTCGGATTGGACACGACGCAGATCATAAGCTATTTGCGTCGGACAGTGTGTAAGTGCGACGCACATGACTCCTCACCCACATGATGACTTCTCACCCAGCCAAATGGCTGTCATATGCGTCGGACATGTTGCAACATGCGACGCACATTATTCATCTGCGTCGGACATGTTGCAACATGCGACGCACATGGTAAACATATTGTGCTTTTCTTTCGTCGAATTGCTGGTTCACATTTTCTTTAATTTTCGTTTGCTTGTCAATGGGCTTAGATGGATCATCAGAACATGACAAAAATTGAAATGAAGAGAATAGGACTTAACTTAATTATTATAGAGTTTAAAACCATTCCATTGAAATCAACAAGCAACAAAATTGACAATACAATCTGGGTAACTTAATTTCATGTGTCTCAAACGAAATTAAAAAAAAAATAACCCTAAGAAACAAAATTAGATCTAATACAAAAAAAAACCCTAAAATCTAAAGCTATCAACAATACTAAATCTTCAATCTTCACCGTCATCTTCTTTCTCTTCCTCCACCAGATCTGCAAACATAAGTTTCATTTGAAATGATGTAAAAAACTGAAAAAATAGAGGGGAAATAATAATATCAAGCAATTTATACTGGGTCGTTTATATTACCAAATTCAAGCCAGGTTCAATTTTTTTTCTTTCAAAAATAAACATAAATGTGGCAAAACAAAGGAATTCAGAATAAAATGGTACCTGAAAATCGAGAACTGAAAATAAAATGGTCTGAATCGAAATCTTCGAACTGAAAATAAACGTAATTCGTCGAACTCGCAACTTCTTTGAACACCTGGGTTTCCATTTTTCGTCGAACTCGCACGAATCAAAATCTTCGTTCGTTAATTCGTTTGTACCAAATTCGTTTGTTCGATTTTGAGAAGTGAGAAATTTGTTTTGAGAAGAAAAGATGAATTAAAAGGGGGGTTTTTTTTTGAGTGGAGGAGAGAGAAAGAAGACGAGAGTTTTAAGGAAGGAGAAGGGAGATGAAAGATTGAAGAGCTGTAATTAAAAGAGAGAAGCGGCGCGGTCAAGACAAGACCTGGAATTAGGTTTCGCTTCTATGGGCGGGATTAATATAGTGGGCCTATCATCTGCGTCGGATGGGCCCAAACGTCCGACGCAGATGACTTGGACCAATTTATTTGGGCGAGATTATGTGCGAGTGGGGAAAATTGGGGTAGAATTATCTGCGTCGGATGGGCCCAAAAGTCCGACGCAGATATCTTGGACCAATTTATTTGGGCGGGATTATGTGCATTGGGGTAGAATTATCTGCGTCGGACGTGAGTAGGGATCCGACGCAGATAATTGTCTTGCGTCGCACCCTAGTTAGATCCGACGCACATAGTTACTCTTTTGCGTCGCACCCCTGTAGCATGCGACGCAAATGACTCTTCTGCGACGTTTGTCCTGTTGTGCGACGCAGATGGTGAGACGCAAATCGTCGTTTTTCTACTAGTGAATATTAGGACATTTCAAGAAGTAATTCTGAAGAATCACACCTGATTTTGAAGAATTCAACGAGATTTTAAGAGGAAATTCTGAAGAATCACACTTGATTTGAAGATTTCAACAATAGCGTGGAATATTTCGAACTTCAGAAGCTTTTGCTAAGCTTGGATTGAAAACGATAATGGCGGAATTTCTCAAATGCAATGAGCTGATTTGAACCAGGATTCTGTAACAGCATATAGAGATATTTAGAGAAATAAACAGAACTTCCTGCTAAAACTATATCTATAACTATTACTAATTCACAAAACATTGGCTCAATTTTTTCCCTCCAAAACTGTTCATGTGGCATGTTTATGATAATTATTTTCCCGCTTCATGTTTTAGGCAGCTAACAACTTAATATTTACTCTTCTTCTTTGAATTTTAAAAAGAAAAAGAAAAAATAGTATGACTATTTGACTTATCATCTATTTCCAATAAAACTTACTCTCCTTTTCTTTTATTTAATTACTCTCTTTTCTTTAATTACTCTCCTTTTCTCTGCCTTCATGTTTCTTCCGGGCTCTCCTTCTTCTTTCTCCATTATTCAATCTTGAAAACCCAAAAAAAGTACACTAGGTCTTGCTCAATCTTTCAATTGAATAAAAATTGGGTTTTTCTACATTATGCCCTCGTGTTTTTTCATTTTCTATGTTGTACCCCATGTTTATGGGATTTCTACACCGTACCCTTCAACTCTCATTTTTTAATTCAAAATGCCATTAATGAGGTGTTATTAATTACGGACGTTACCTTTCGCATTAACCGTTTGGTTTTAACAGTTTTTCCTTTTTCCTCCTTTCCTCTCTCCTCCCTCCCCCGCCGGCCGCCGCACCTCTACCTCTCCCTCCCCTACCTTCCACTCCCCTCCCCGCCACCATTCTACTTCACTCTCACTCTCCCTCCCCTACCTTCCATTCCCCTCCCCTACCACCATTCTACTTCGCTCTCCCTCTGCCTCCTTCATCCAATCCTAGTAAATTCGATAAGAAGAAAACTAAAGATAGCAGATTTGAGATTGAGAAAAGAAAAAAATCCAAAATTTCTTGAATTAAATCTTACCTAGTAATTAAGATGCACATTTTAGCAAAAGGCCTCAACTAATTTCATGAAATTACGAGGAGCTTCTTCAATGGTGGAAAATTGAAACAAAAAAAAAAGAAACTAAAATACCCCCCCTCTCTTTCTCCTCTACCGATCATTCAACTTCCTCTACTCCTCCTTTGCCCTCTCGTCCCTAAATCAAAAACTCAGACATCAAAATTTTAACCCTAAATTGCGCAATTTTAACCCTAAATCGCACTTGAAATACGCCGGCATCTCTCTCTGATCACCAAAAACTAAAACCTTTCCAGAAGTGGTAGATGGGCAAAAGGTCTCATCTTTGCAGAAGTGGTATCTGGGCAAACACACTACAACTAGGGGAATTCTAAAACCAAATTTGGGGCGTGAAGTTAATTCTACAGCCAAGATAGTACAAATTACAATATGAAATACATCTCTAATAAAACTCACTGTATGCTTTAAATTTCAGCCAAAGTTAGAACATTTAACCTGCTTCGAGGGATGAACACAACATTTACGATTCACCATTTCAGAGCTTGAAAACGAAGGAGAAAGCCTAGATCCTTCTGGTTTCAGTTTCGCCCCAACCATAGCTACCAAAATGCAGAATTTCACAGAGAAGAGGAAGTTTTACAGAAGAAGGGAATTTTGGAAGAGAAGAATTTCTAGAGATGAGAAAAAAATTCATATAATTAATCAATATTAATTTCATTAACGGAACAATTAACGTTCACTTAACGGTAATGACATCTATACAAATATATTAAAAGGCGTGCATAAGAAAGTCGATGCCACGTGGCACTCTCCTCAAATTTCTAATGCAAATGCTTTTTATGTTCATGTGTAGCCCTCAATTAAAGAAATATAAATATTGTGTAACTGCAAGGAATCGAACACGTGACCTTTGAAATGAAATATAAGAGCTTAACCATCAATACATTATGGCTTTATTGTCTAATGTTTCAAATACATTATGATAAAGTCTTTTTAATAATTATACTTAACTAAAAAGACTTAAACAAGTATATACATCTCTAACACTCCTATTACTTAACTAACAAGAGATTATTGATGTCATATTATCTTACCACAATTTTTATTAAGCTATTATTTCAAACTCAAACCTTTCAGATTTTTTTACTTATCACGTCATGACATGAATATTTCAATTTCTTAACGGACAAAAAATACGAATTTTTTTTGTTTATTGTAACTGACCCGAGGCATCGCCCGGACCAAAATACTAGTTTTGAATTAAAAAATGAGAGTTGAAGGGCACAATGTAGAAATCCCATAAACACGGGGTACAACGTAGAAAAAGAAAAAACGCGAGGGCATAATGTAGAAAAACCCATAAAAATTTGTTTCAAGACTTTTTGTGTTAATACTATTGAAATTTGATGCGAAAATTAAACAAGTGAATCGATGTATGTGTTGTTTTTGTTGATATTAGTAGTGATAAAATCCGTTCCGCGAAATCAGATACTTTCATTTGTTTTCCAAGCGCAAGTTGAAGATTGATCTTGATGGTTATGGGTATGATTTTTTTTTTGTGAAATTTCTATATTTAAAATAGTATTGTTAGAAATTTCGGATTTCTCTTGGTTGATGCTAATGATGTTGAAATTTTGGTGAATGTGTTTTGTGAAAATCGCTTAGGGTTATCTCATCATTTTTACTATTTAATTTCAATTATTGGATCTTAATTTGGGGTAAAAAACCCATAAGAAAATGATATTTTCCTCCCTTTTTTCCAGTCTACAACTTCATTCATTAATGTTAAAGTTTGCAAGGAAGATGAAGAACCCACTTTGTTCCTAATTCTCTTTTTATGAGTGATTCTATTATTGTTTGCTCTGTAAGTATTTTTAACCTTTCTCACATTATATTCGAAATATGTTTTAATTTCTCATGTAATACTTGCTGCATTTTTTGGCCATGGATTTGGAATGGCACACAAACTCTGTTGTATGGTAATCCTATATGGATATCTCTCCTAAATCAATTTTCTAGATCTAATTCATTTGTTCTTCTACGTTTTTATTTTGTGTAGGCAAGGATCTCTTCAAATATTATGTTGTCTCTTGAAAGAGTTGCAGATTGGTGTCAAGGTATAAGCTTTCTTGGTCTTTTTACCTGATTTTGCTATATTAAGCATTGAGTTTCTTAGGAATTGAAGTAATTCTCATTTGATTCTGTTTTCCAATTGAATCTGTTTGGTGGGAAGTTATATGTTGGAGAAGGCAGTTAATTATTTTGTTGGTGGGCATCCTATATTTGCGATATCGGGAAATGCGGCTGTTCTTTCACTTATCTAAAGGATGACACTCAATCTTAGAACCTTTGGGATCGAAGGTAAGGCCAATACTAATAGACTATCACTTGCTACTCTTTGGTTAGTGTTAAATTTGCTATATGACATATTAGCGCATAGTAGTATAAAATGTTAATTCATTATCATTAACACTATTTATTACTCCCTTCGTCCCAAAATATAGTTCCCATTTTCATTTTGGGTGTCCCAAAATATAGTTCCCATTTCCATATTTAGTTCCACATTTTTTCGTAATTTGTCTAGAAAAACCGTGTCCCATCATTTATTTGCTTCTTGAATTTTGTTTTTTGCTTTGTTTATTCAACCCAAGTGTTACAATTAATGCTATTTCACTAATTATTCTCCATTCTCTCTCCTAAAATCATCTTTTCCCATGCAACATTTATTTAAATAAACAAAAAATCTTTACTATCCCTCTTAGATTCTACTTGTATAAATTACTGTGAAAAAAGGGAAATGAGAACTATATTTTGGGACGGAGGGAGTACTACCTATCAAATGGCCGGTAGGACTAGGAACATTATATTTGAAAACTCTAATTCATTTGGAGCTAGGACTTCGTGTTATATTGCTTTTTTATTTTGTTTGACCTTCAGTTAAAAGAATGAGTTGAAGATCACACTATTATCTCTTTGTCTACTTCTATTTTTCTTTTTTAAATAATTTGGGGAGTGTGGGGTTGTGTTTTTATAATTTCTTTTCATTTATTGACTAAGGATGGGAAGTGTGGAATCTTTATAGTTCTCATGTCATTAACTTATTTCTCTAATCACCTTTATGTGCATTTTTATTTCATCTTTTTCTATATCTAACTCCACTTTTCATATCTGTTTTTGCTTTGCAGGTCAGATAAGTTTTGCTTAATTGAGAGTTTGAAAATTTTATTAACTTACAAATAGTGAACAAGATGTAATTCTTGAAGCATAAATGTAAAATTGTATATTGCATGTATCATTAGTATAGTTTTGTAACTTTAAATGAGGTTGATGCTCGGAATATTTCAATCAGTGTACTATTGGCTAAGATTGATAAAGTTAATTAGATATACATAGGAAGTCAATTGAGGGACTGTGGGAGTATGTCACTACAAGCTAATTTTCCTTTCTCCTTCATCTATTGTATAAGGAGTTTATTTTTCTTCTTCCTTCTTTACAGTATCTAATTTAGATTTATGGAACTATAAAAAGTAGATAGTATTTATATATTACTAATATATTTCTAATCTTTTAATTTCAAAATTATAATTTGTATTTATCAATAATGCATAATATATGAAGTATTTAATTTTATTTGAAGTAAGATTTTTTTACCACTATAAATAATTAATGAGGAGTTTAGAAAATCTTGAATTATAAATATTTAAAAAAAACCGTGCATCGCACGGGTGCTAATCTAGTATAAGATTAATATTTCGAACATGTACATCGAGGTAAAGCCAATAGCTTTTGCACATAATAGCATCGATTTATATATATTACTAAAAAAATGTATATGGTCATTTGTCAAAATAGAATACTGAATAGTCTAAAAATAAAACTGTTGCAATTTTAGAGAAACGAGGAAAGTATACTATCTTAATACATATTTGAAGCAAAATAGAGGATGTAACACATAAGAAGTCTTCAATGAAGCAAAAACAATTAAACTACTAGTATAACAAATTTTACCATGTAGAATTTAAAAAGTTTGCAAAATTTTCAATCAAATTCAAGAATTTGCAACTGGATTAGTTTTGAAAAACCAAACTTGATAACAATTTGTGATCAACTTCTAATTGCACGTACAAATTTATAATTAGAATTTTGAAACGTTCAAGAATTAAAATAAAATAAAATAAAATCCCATTTTGGACTAATCAAGTAAATTGCTTCAAAAAAATATTCACTTGAATTTTGGATAACTAATATTTTGTGCTAAATTTTTTATTACTTTTTTTAAATTTTTTAAATAATACTTTAAAATAAATTGTAATCCAAAACTATAAACAGATAAATTTGATACTAAAATTATAAAATAAATTATGTCTTAATTTATGTACATAAAAAATTAATACTACTATTACATACAATAATCGGGGCATCGCTGGAGCCAACAAACTAGTCTATACAAATATATTAAAAGGTGTTCCTAAGAAGATGTACGCCACGTGACCTTTGAAATGAAAAGTAAATAGCTTAACCATCAATACACTTTGGCTCTATTGTCTAATGTTTCAAATAAAATATAATAAAGTCTTATAATAATTACATTTAATTAAAAAGACTTAAACAAGTGTATACATCTCTAACACTCTTCTTACGGTACTAACAAGAGGCTATTTATGTCATATTCTCTTACTACAATTCCTTTGAAGCTATTATTTTCAAACTCAAACTTTTTCAGATTTTTTTACTTATCATGTCATGAAGTCAATTTTTCAATTTTTTCTGAACAAAAAATACGAAAAATCGCAAAATGAATTATGAAATTTAAGAATAGTAACATTTTTGTTCATTATAACTGACCCGAGGTATCGCCCAAGCCAAAATACTAGTTTATAAATTACAAGAGGTGATTTCCAATAAACACTGGAGGTGTTTAGTGGCTCGCTAAAATAATGGTATTCGCTAATAAATGTCATTAGTAATGAGCACAATTTCTGCAATAATGACTTCTAACCATTCTACCAAATGACCTCATCCATCCAGGGCATAGTTGGTATTTATGTATATTAAGCAGGCTATTTCTGTTGGATTTCCATGATTCAAAGCAAGCTTTTCTTTCCAGCCAAAAAAAAAAGCAAGCTTTCCTTCGCCCAAGATCCTCACCAACCAAATGCTTGCATATTCTTTTTTCTTTCACTCTTTTAAGTCTTTTATTTAACAACTTGGTTGTTTTGTAGCAATGACAGTGGAAGCCCACAGCTCATTTTGCACCAGACATGGCTACCAAGAACTTGTTTCTCCAACTCTTCCTCTTAGCATCCATATCCATGCCTTGTGCCAAATCCATTAATTTCAACTATCCTGCAGTTTTCAACTTTGGTGATTCGAATTCTGATACTGGTGCTCTTGTGGCTTCAGGACTCGAGGGGATCGCTGATCCCTACGGACAGACTTACTTCAAAAAACCATCAGGAAGATACAGTGATGGTCGCTTGATAATTGATTTTCTCAGTAAGGACTTTATCCTACATATCTCCTGTTTTCCTCTGCTTTCTCTTCTTTCCTTCTGTTTGAAACCTTAAGTTTTCTGTTTAATGTTCTGTAGTGGATGACATGGACTTACCATTTCTGAATGCGTATTTGGAATCCATCGGAGCGCCTATTTTTAAGAAAGGTTGCAATTTTGCTGCAGCAGGATCAACTATTCTTCCAGCAACTGCAACATCAGTAAGCCCCTTCTCCTTCGGGGTTCAGGTGGCTCAGTTTCTCCGATTCAAAGATCGAGTCCAAGATATATCTAAAAGTATGCACTCTACCATTTTCGGAATTCCTCAAAACGGAAAAATTATATATTTATGGGAAAAATTCTAATCATGATGTCTTGTTCTTCAGCAACAGGTAGGAAATATGACAAGTATATCCCATCACAAGATTCTTTGGGGAAGGCTCTCTTCATGTTTGATATCGGCCAGAATGATTTGGCGGGAGCATTTTATTCAAAGTCTTTCGATCAAATTCTAGCTTCAGTCCCTTACATTTTGCAAGAATTTGAAGCTGGCATTATGGTAAGCTCGAAAAAGTGACTCAGATTTTTTTGCATCTGTTGTGTGCAATGTCAGTCACAAACATCTAAAACCACCTGTATGTTGTTCAAATGTTGTCTGTTATTCTTTCCAGAAATTGTATGACGCGGGAGCAAGATTCTTTTGGATTCACAATACTGGTCCATTAGGGTGCTTGCCTCAGAACATAGCCAAATTCGGGACTGATCAATCAAAGTTAGATGCGCTAGGGTGTGTTGGCGCACACAACCAAGCAGCTCAGCTCTTCAATCTGCAACTTCATGCTCTCAGCAAGAAATTGCAGGGACAATATCCAGATGCAAATGTCACCTATGTCGATATATACACAATAAAGACTAATCTTCTTTCAAACTATTCTAGATATGGTGAGTTTCAAAACTCTAACACATAGTAATTCCTTCCAATATTATCTTAATAATCCACTATGACCCTATTTGCAGGATTCGAACAACCAATCATGGCTTGCTGTGGATATGGCGGTCCACCACTAAATTATGACAGTCGGGTACCGTGCGGGCAGACAAAAGTCATAAACGGCACTTCTGTTACAGCTAAAGGATGCAGTGACAGCACGGAGTATGTAAATTGGGATGGCATTCATTATACAGAAGCATCAAACCAGTATGTTGCATCACAAATACTCACTGGAAAATATTCTGATCCACCATTCTCTGACAAAATGCCATTTCTCTTAAAGCTCAAATTCTAAATACAACAGTGCACATTATATTTAGACCCAAAGATATTGTATAGTATACATGATCCAATTTATTCTTCCTGAAGTTATGTTTTAAATCACATTTTTTTATCAATGACTCATCTCAAAAAGTGAATTCTTTTCAAGGGTCAGAATTTCATTTCCATTAGGGCATTGAGAAAAGAGTATTCATGCATGACTCATTCTCGTCTTAATGGATTTTCTCATAGCCCCTCAATAGGACTACCTCAGCAATCCGTTGTTTACATGGTCAAACATTTGGTTTGGGCAATTATGTGATTGTACATATACTTTACAAAAATGCAAAGAATAGCAAGTTACCTTAGAGCATGCATCAATAGACAACCTATTTTTTGGAAACATATGCATAGTATTGTGCCATGGGGACAACAAACGCAATGACCAACAAACCACCAACCACGAGACTGAATTGCCCTCGTTTTTCTTCCGTCTCTTCCTTGGTCTTAAAGTTGGACTCTCGTTTGTTTTCCTGGAACTTTGGGCCACCAGGGTCCGGAAGACCATCAATAGCAGCCACTAGCCGCTTGGCAGTGCTATAAACGGCTTCATTGTATTTCTCTTCAGTTGCTAATACTGCAAGTAGAGTTTTTCCCTTGTTAATACTTAATCTCTTCAACTCAAACTATGCTAAAACTTGTTCAACCAGCATAAACCTTCTTAAACTTGTATTTTCTCTTGAATTACGTAAAATTTATATTGATTTTGTAAAACAAAAGTACTCGTTTTTTAAAAATTTACCATGAGTAGCATAAATAAGAAACCAGGATGGTGAACCAACACCCTTTAACCTCCTCTCTACAGAAAAAGGAAATAATTAAGTTGCAAGGTTGTTTACCAGGAAGATTATCTGACACAGTTGCATCAAGAATATTTTCTCCCACAGCCTTGACAAATGAAGGTCCGCCTGTAACTGCCCCTTCCTTTTGGCTAGTGACAAGGACAACAATCCCTTTGTTATCACCTTGCTCAAGACTTGGGTACCATTTCTCCAAAACTTGGTCAGCATACTCAAAAGCATCAGCTTTGCTCTGGAAGCAAACAATGTCAAACTCGTAACAATTAGTATTAGGCCTTAGTATTCTATATTTTGGTTCACGGATTCAAACCAATTATTTATGGCATTTACTGTTGGAAAAGAGACTAATTTGAACTCCGTTTCCGAAATCTCTCAACAAATAGATCTCAGCAATATTAACAATGTGTAGGAAAACTGTCTAGTCTTATCTCACCAAGAGGATCAGCTACACATATATCTGCAATTCTTCATTAATTTAAAAGGAAATTCACACTGGAAATGCTCCAGCAAAACTTTAAGTCAGGCCATCAAAAGCAGAATTTAAGACATCAGGAAGATGGTCAAATGCCCTTTCTTGAACCATGGGTTGCAACTATTTTCTCATTCAAGGGTTAATATGTTAATCTGTATATATCACAGCCTTATTGCAACATTACTGAGTGCAGGGTGTCGTCGTGATTTACTCCACTTATGAGAAACTCTAGCCCAGCCCCTTAATTATATTTGCAAACTTCCTTCTATGATCTTGACGAACAAAGATAGACATATTCCACTATCTTTCATGTTATGTTTCCATTGAGGTGCAAGCAAATTTCGCGGTCATTAACAAAACCAATTTGTGCTCATTACTGTATCACTTAGCAAAAAAGATAGATACAAGTAGGAGTCTTACTAAAACTTAACTCTTAACCCTTGTCTGATTATGAGTTAATAAAATGAATGATAATGAATTGCTAAGTAAGGTTACATGACATATCCCAATAACCACGATAAAGCTTCCTAGTAGAATGTGTTACCATCACCTTGATTACATATAAATTCATTACCATTCGCTATATATTCCGCTTTGTAACGATAAAGCCATTAATGTTCAAGGGTCATGTACATAAAAATGCAAACTATAAATATATGAGGTATGACCCTTAGGACACTTATGAACAAACTTAATTGGGGCTTTTTACTAACTCAGTTTTCATATACAAGAAAGGCAAAAACCACTAATTCCCACTTGAAAACATTAAAAAATAAAGCAAGAAACAAACTTTAAAAGAGAAAAAAAATGTGATGAAACTAAACTTACAGTAAGTTTGCGAACTGTGATGAAATTAATACGGAAATTCTTCCTAGACTCTAAATCAGACAACAATCTTTTGAGATCAGATTTTGTGACACGACTAAGAACACCTGCATCATCAACAACATATGATTCTTTAGGTGGTCCATCATTAACAACATCAAACTCAGAAGCATTAGCAAGTCCACTTGGCAAAATGGGTGAGAAGTTAAGAGCTAAAGACAGAGCAAGAGCTGCTAATCCATGTTGAATGGGAGATAACCAATCATTGGGTATTGAAAGTGATGATGATTTTTGAGGTAAAGATATGTGCTTTTTTGAGGGAACAAAATATGGGTTTTGTAGAGGGTAAAGAATTTGATCTGGGTTGGAAAGAAGGAGAGAGAAATGATCTTGGAGATGAAGGTTTGGGGTTGAGAAGTGGAGAGAATGTGGGAGGAGAGAGAATGGTTTCCATTTGAGAGAATTTAGAGTGATTGAGAGAGGAATTTCAAGGAAGGATAGAGGTTTGTATTTTGTGAAGAGGGTGGAGATTTTTTCTATTCTGTGTGTGAATTTTTCTGATGGGTTCAAGAATTTTGGGTGGTTTGGATTGTTTAGCTGGAGCCAACCACAAGATAATGTCTATGGACCATGGGGAATTTGGGATTTCAAAGGGGCACTTTTGTAAATTTTTGTGTGTTTTGAGTTTACTTTTGTTTTGTAAGTTTTGGATTGGATAAGGCTAATGAGAATGAGAGAGTTTCGAATGAGCAAATAAAGAAAGTTTTGAGTGGTTTGACTAGTTGAATGTGCTATATGTATATGGTATATCTAGATATAATATAGATATTCTATGAATAAAAGGGGAGAGAAATAATTTTGTCAAACAAGGTGATTTTTTTTAGACATTGGTATGGCACGGGTTATAGAAAACATCTACCCATTTCGTCCTCTTTTGTTTGCCTCGGTGGAGTGATTTACTTCTTAAATTTTTGGTTGGGAAAAGTTAATAACTATTTGTAGTATGTGGCAAACTCAAAGGGAGATATGAAAAAGGAAATTGAGGTAAACATTAAGGGACAGAGGGAGTATCTATCACAAGAGGAATGTTGATGAGAAGAGATAACTCACGAGTTATTCAGACTCAATTCATCCAAATTTTGGCTTGAGTGATCTTGGTGCAAATTTCAAATTAACTCAGCTTATATATTGATAGGAACAACTAGCGAGAAAGTCGAAAGTTTTATGCATAGTGATCATCACTTCATTTTCAATATTTATTTAAATTTGTTTATACTAGTATACTTTTTCTAATAAGACCTAAGCAGAAAAATGAAAACTGGACTTTTTGCTCATTTTATAAATTTTTGTTTAATTTATGTTTTTTTTGCTCATATTATTTTTTTACTCATTTTAAAAAACATTCGTTCATTTTACAAATTTTTGCTCATTTTATGTTACTTTTTCAGTTTTCAGCATAAGTAATAGTTTCACGTGATCTTATTCTAAGTGCTCATCCTATTTGTCATTTGGACAATTTCTAATGCACTTTTTGGCCATCACAACTTTAATTACATACATGTATAAATTAGAAAAATCAGTCTATAATTTTAAAATACTTCCATGAGTTATATATATCACTTCTTAGAAACAATTTCCTAATTAGTTATATAACTTATACACATTTTATATGTTGGCTCATTTGAGAAATTGTGAAATGAAAGAAAAAATTATGATTAGTACTAGAAGCACATAAGAATCTCTATCAAGGAAGGAATTTATGTTTTAAACATGACAAATAATTAGAACCAAAACAAGTGTGGTTACCATCTAATTTAGTTGGTAAACCTTTGTGGCCTAGGTCTTGAATATCAAGATCGGACCAAATTCCATCTACATCATCATGAGTGCGCTTAGGGCGTTTTCTTCGCCGTAAAAACCAAACCGAATCGAGCGAATTGAATCGAGCCGAATTAAATTATAACTAATTAGTAGTAATGATTATCATTTAGGAACTGAAGTGAACTGTATTGAACTGAACTGAAAATAAGTTAGAGAGAACAGGGCCTTAGTCGCTCTCTAACGAAAGAAAAAAAAAAAGCTTAGATTCAAAACAAGAAGAGTAATCACTGAACTATATTAAACTAAACCGAATTAATTGCAAATCGAACGCGGAAGACATACCTAAACTTGAAAAGCAAATTAGTAATTACCAGTAAAATTAGAATCAAAACAACGTTCACTTCTCTTGCTTAACTTATAAACGTTATCCCACATTATCTAAAGCTCATTCTCTTTGTTTCCATGGCTGCTATCTTCACTCTCTCATGGCAGTTCTCCTCCCTTCCTCTCTCCTCCCACAACCTAAACCCCCTCAAACCCCTAAACCCACTTCTTCTTCACAATTTTCTCTCTCCCCTGACCCTAAAATTCTCTCCTTGAATCCCAACAAGAGAGATTTCCTCTTCCAATCAATTTCTCTCTGCATTGCTTCTTTAATCCTTAAACCCCCTATTTCTCTTTCTGCAACTGAAGCTTCATCTTCATCAAAATCGATTTTATCGGGTATTTCCAACACCAAATCATGGGCACAGTTCTATGGAGATGGGTTTTCTATTCGGGTCCCACCCCTGTTTGAGGATATTACGGAGCCTGAGGTTTGACTACTTTTTCTCCCTCAATTTTGATTTTATTTGAGAATTAAAGAATACCCAGATGATTTTTGTGTTATTATGATAGTAATTGTAATTATAATGTGGTTGTTATGTTATTTTGCATTGGGTTTAAACATTATGTAGAGGAACTGATTATTGTGTTTTTTAAGGGGATGAACTATGTAAACACTAAAAGGATGTTGTTTATAATGTCTAGCAACGCCGGTACTCAATGAATTTGGAGGTGTTTTTTTTGTTTCAAATGTTGGATTTTGATTTGAATCACAAGTAATTTGGGTATGTCTTCATCACTTAATTGGCAATATTGTGAAATGTACCATTGCAATTGGCAATAGTTTGTTGACAATGGGGGTACGTATCTAAGAGACTATGACCAATTTTTGGAAAAAAAGTTTGACTTAGGCTGCTTGTGTTACTAACTATATACATAGAATGTGAGTATGTGACTAGCTATGTTTGGATTGCCTGAAGTACGAGGTTCGAAACTAGAATTATCTTTTGGGTGGACCAAGTATTTTGCATGGAGAATGACTGGAGTAAATCACATGGGCTGAGAAAGAATAATTCGGTATGAGCTAAGAAATTAGAAGTGTGGCTAACTCCCATGTTCCTTCTAGTCTTGTTTGGTTTCGAGAGCTTTCAACTCCTCGGTGGTCGGTGTTACATTACTTGCATTACCTTGAGTTGAACACCTGCATGAAATATGACTTTTGAACACTTGAAACTATATAGAAGTCCATGTTAAATTTAGTCCTCAAACTATACTGTATCTTTGTCCAGCATTTTGAGTGAAACAGGTAATTTTGATAGAGACAAAATAAATTTGACTTAAGGGATGGAATTTCTCAGCCAATCATATGTAAAATGGCTACTGGTGACAAAGAGACCACTGTTAATGACTTGAACTATCCAATTGTAATAGGTGTAGCTGGTGCTAGAGGAACATAACCCTTCATAGAAGTTGTATCTATACTGATGACAAAGTGCCACTGTGAAGGATCATGAGTGTTGTAGTAGTGTGTTGGGTTAAGAAACTTGGCTTCTATGCGAGATGCTTTGTTGTGACAATAATGAAAAAGTTTAGGCAATGTGCTGAATTGCTGAAGCATAATCCTTGTCTCATAGGCTTATCTTTTGTCTAGGCTGACTCACTTGATAAGTTGTTAAAAGATCTTTACTTTTACCTTTATGCCAAAATTTTGCCGTCCAACTATCTATAGAAGAAAGTCAGAAACCACCACTGCATTGATGTGTAAGAAAAAAGTGCTTAGTGGATTTGCTATATTATTTTCTGGAAATTTTGGGCATCAAGAAAAAATTTTTAACCACAAGATTTTGAAGCCTGTTCCTTTTTAATATGTTCAAAACTTCAAATATGCTGTTGCGTTACTCTGCAGTTAACCGGTTACGTTCTGTTTGACTATGTTGTTATAGTTGGAGTTGTCCTAAGTTATTAATAATACATTCGAGTTAGGTTTGCTGTGGGTCAATTCTAGAAGCTCGACGATGGAAATGGGATCCTTGTTCTGCACTATCTTAATTTAGTTATGTCCTCTAATGAAGTAATGATGCATTTTCTCAAGAACTGTCCTCCTAATCTGTTGGTTGAACTGTTGAAGAACGGTAACTGGATAGCAGTTTATTCTTTATTCTCTCTCTGTCCATATTCTTTGATATCTTATGGATTCTATTCCATTTTTGACGCTTTAGGATTTTAATGCTGGAGCGTCCCTTTATGGAGATAAGGTGAAGCCGAAGACGTTTGCAGCACGGTTTTCATCTCCTGATGGGTACCATAATGTCTTTACTCCTTTCTGCATTTGAATCTGTTTAGTGTTTAGTCTCAGCCTCTTTGGCCGGAGCAATCACCTTGCATGCCTTTCATTGTCAAAACTATGTCCAATAAGTATAATTTTGGTTATGACTGTTGTCAGTTATTGCACTGGAAGGAAATAACATTCTAATATGATTTTATAAGGAATTAGAGATTTATCTGTCATCTAGCTTATCACTTTCTAGAGAGTAATTAAATTCATCCTCATGATGCAGGTTCGAGGTAGTGAGTGTTATTATAAAGTCATGCAACCAACTGAAAATCACCTTCTTAGAGGTTTGTGTCTTATTTTACTAAATTTACTTCTCAAGACTTTCTAACAAATTTGTCTTCTTTTGGTTATGTTACTTTTGTTCTGTTATATAATTTCCAGCATTATATTTATGATCTCACCTATTTCGGTGAGGGTATTGTTTAAGCTGTGTATCTGCCATTTGTTGCCATATTAAGTTGCTGGAGCACCGATGGTGGTTCTCTTTCTCTGTCTTTGACTTTGGGACTCGATTTCCTAATGTGGCCCAATCAACTCTACACCTGCTTTTAAGCTTTTCTAACTTCCCATTGTATTATCATAGTGATCCTTGTCCCGCTTGCTTTCTGACCTACACATGATGTACTGCTATCTTGATAACTGTTTTCTTTATATTGCAGGCTCAGGACATTACTGATTTAGGTTCTTTAAAAGAAGCAGCAAAGATTTTCATTCCAGGTATGTGAATTAATACTAACTTCCTGTCTCCTTCCTTTCACCAAAATAATTTTTTTTGGAATAAGGCAAGTTTTCCAATACATGTCAGACATGCAGCTGTTTGATTTGATGCTTTTTTTTTTTTTTTTTTGAAAAGGAAAGGAAACTAGGTTACACCCTAATGGAGAATGCTTTTTGTGCTTTGATTTGCTGGCTCACAGCTTCCTGATTTTGTGCTATGCCGTAACAAGACTTTTTAAAAAATATTGTTCTTTATTATCTGCTTGGTGGCATGGCAGGCGGGTCATCACTGTACTCGGCACGTACAATAAAAATAAAAGAAGATGAAGGTTTCAGGTAATTATTTGTTGTTTAAGTAAATGGTGTTAACTGCTAAATAGTAACATCCTTCACTTCTCTTTTATCTTGGCTATGAAGAAGAGATTAAACAGGAAATTTTATTTTTGATGGATGGCATTTTGATAATGTAGATGACATTTCTTCTAAAAGTTACAGTATTTGCCTATTTTTGGGTTGGTGCATCAACAGAACCTGACCATTAATATGAACATTGTTTCGACTCTTCCCAGAGTAATTATTCTCATGTTTGTTGTCTCTCATGTTTCCCAGGACATACTATTTTTATGAGTTTAGCAGAGATGAACAGCATGTTGCTCTCGTGGCTGCTGTTAGTGGCGGGAAGGTATTTTGTTGTCTAAAGATGTGGTACTTTATGCTTTGAGTTTAAGTCCTAATGAGGATATAATACTCCTCCATCCACAAGGGTATGACATTATTCTAACAAAAGACCCGTTATAACAGTGATGTAAGTTCTGTCACCCCCATCACTTGATAAAATGAGTGGCTCATTGCAAAATTTAATCATAAATCATTACAATAATTGGAAAGGTGGCAGTTTTTCTGCTTATCCTAAAATATTATGTGCCTCTTAATTTTGACCGCAGAGAGTATGCATCTAGAAAATGTTTACAGGGGTTCTACCTTTCTTCTAGACTTCTAGTCACTTACATAATAAAATATACTCTTGCTTTCACTGAATACGTCATTGCATTTATTATCAATGTAACTGTAGCCATTGCAAAAGCACATTCATCTTGAATCATATTGAAGACTGAAAGGATTCATTTTGTTAATTTCAACAATATGATGATGTTTATGTTTGTTTACAAATGATGTAGGCAGTTGTTGCAGGAGCGACTGCCCCAGAGTCCAAGTGGGATGATGATGGTGTGAAACTTCGTAGTGCAGCATTGTCTCTGACTCTATTGTAGTGTTACTTTGACAATTGAGGTTTAGCCTTGTCAAGTAGTGTTTCAATATTGTGTCTCCATTTTGGTTGGATAAATTACATTCTGTTGAAGATTGTTTTTCTTACTGGAGAATAATTGTAAAAGGTAAACATCAATGTTCTCCTAAATTTTGATTCTCTTTTATTGAAAATTGTTCGAGCTATTCTTCTAAGAAGATATTTGGATGTAATACAAACAAAGAGAATTTTGTCCCGCTTCCCTTTTGTTATAGTGATGTTGTGGATCTTGTGGTAGGATTTGTGGTTTGCTACTTTGCTGGATGTTGAAAGAGAAGAAAAGAATGTGTTGTTGGCAGCAGCTTCGGTACGGTGGTACTGGTACTATACGTTAGTTGTGTTGATCTTCGCGTATAATTGTGCATCAAATCAAATTGCTGAATCACGGTTCTTACACTATAAAGAACTACACGGACATGTTAGGATAGTGGTATAGACGACATTGATTAATTACAATGACCGAGTACACTAGCTATTTGCCTACGTATCCACAATGTACTCATAGCTTAAAGCTACACTTTTTTAGGTAAGATGAAGATCCCTTGCAAGGGTGGGGAGGGGAGATTTAGGAAGGTGCAAGAATTGAACCCTTAGGGGTGAAAAAAGGATCTTCAATCAACTAGATCGATTTTGATTCATAATTCCATAAATTAATAAGCCGTGCTAGAAAGAAAATGCAATATAATTTTTGCTATAAACAAGTAAGATGTATATAGAAACAGAAAAGGACCAAAAGCAGAAAAAAGGAGATGATTATGTCAATCACGATTGCTAAAAATAGTCAAAGCCAAATACCAATCACCATCTTCCATGTTTCTGCCAAGTTGTCATCTGTTGGGCCTCTTCTTCTTCCGGACAGCAAATTCTAATTGCTTTTTTTTTTTTATAATACACATGAAGTGCCAACTGTATAAATCGGCTACATTATACCCCACAATTACATTTTATGCACTTTCTTCAACCGACCAATAACATTCCACCACTCATTCAGATCCAAGTTATTATTTTCTGATATAAACCAACATTCATCCAGATATCTAATCAAGATTTAATCAAAAGTCATGATTAAACAAGAAGCAGCCACGTGGAATTGTGTAGCTGGCTTTACTAACGCACGTAACATAGAATCATTTAACTTGGGCCCACCTTCTTCCCTACTTCATTTCCAATTGAAAATCAAGTACAAATATCATTTTCATCTTTCTGATTATTATTATTGTCGTTTCATGCTACTATCACTATGAAAGTATGAAATATGAATGGTGTTTTTTTTGGTTCCTACCCCTTTTAAATTACTAATCATATTCATTTGACTGATTAAATCACCATTAACATACGTATTAGTTTAGTACTTCTAGCTTCTGTCCTTTTCTTTCTAACGCAGTTTGAATTTAAATTTGTTATCCTCAAAAAAAAATTATTTTATTTTTGGGTTGAGATTGTACACTAATTAAGCTCAAGACTAGATTTTTATGAAGTAGTTGTAAGTTTCAAATAGTTAATTCAGCAGATCTTCTGCTTTTGAAGAAGAAGAAGAAGAAAAATGTTTGGTGTACCAAATATATTGCATGAATCATCACCATTTGATACAAGCACAGTGATCTCCATTACTGTGTTCATAAGTTTAATATGTTTGTGTATCATTGTTGGTCATTTGCTTGAGGAGAATCGTTGGGCCAATGAATCTATCACCTCCCTTCTTCTGGTACTCTCTTTTTCTTTCTCCTAAGTTGAAATTTAATAATACCCAGTTGAAAAGTCTGAATCTTTCTGATTGATTTTTGGCCTAAAATAGAAATTCTAGAGTACCCAATTGAAAAGTTTGAATCTTTTTTTAGTTTTGAGCTGTGAATTTAAGTGGGTTTAGTAGATTTTTTTTTTTTTTTTTATTCCAAGTTCTGATTGGTCAATTTGTATTTTCCCAATTAGTTTCTAGTTCTGATTGGTCAATTTTATTTTCAATTGGTGCCTCAAAATAATAAGTTGCTGTTGTTGTTGGATTAATTTGCTACAAAGATGAAGGGTTTACCATTGGGAAAATTCTCAAAATAGAAAGTCAAACGTTATTAGTTGCCTAGTAGTCCATAGATGAATGCTGAATTGCAAACTTGAACTGGTAATATTGCAAACTTATTGAGCCATGAAGGCAGGGGCCAGTAGGGTTTTCAATTAAGATTGAATTAGGTCTGCCCAAGACTTAGATTACCTTTAATACGGCTCGAAATGTGGTGGCACACCATTTTTCAGCTACCCCATTGATTGGGAAAGTATTGAGTATTGACTGGCAGTTAGAGGCTATAGTGACCTCTATTTCACATCAATCATTATAACACAAAAACTTTGAAAGTGAAGTTAAGGTTCGCTATCGACTCTATATTCTATTGAAGATGGTGGTGTATATCTGGGATTAGAATGGACCTCATGTCTGAATCTATATCTCAATTAGACAATGCATGTATCATTGGCATCTCTTGGTTGTTAAATGTGGTTCTTAAGTTGATTGAAATGTGAAACGAAGTTGCCTGGTTAGACTGTAAATTTTGAAGGATTTGAATAAGCTTTTGTGTATATATATCTAATGGGGTATGTTTTGTTTATGGAATTTGATTGACTTTGATGTTTAACTTAGGGCGTGGTGTCTGGAGCTGTTGTATTGTTGATACGTAAAGGCCAGAACTCGCGCATACTTGTATTTAATGAAGAGTTGTTCTTCATTTACCTGTTGCCACCAATCATTTTCAATGCTGGGTAAGCTCTTGTTTTGGGTTATGCTTGAATGTGTACTTCATGGCTGAAAACTTGTGTCATGTGCTAGTGTGCTACTACTTAAGCACTTTGATTCAATGGCTTTACTATGGTCTGACATCCTGATGCTTCAAGTAGAGTGCTCTAAGCTTCATTAAAGAGCATTTGTTAGATCTTACTTTGGATCCCTTTACTCAAAATATTTGCAAATAGGCAATATTCTTAGTATGCCAATAATTTATCACTTCAATGCATGCAAAAGCTAGAACAGACTTTATATTGTCCGTGATTTTAAATGTTTACAGGTTTCAGGTTAAGAAAAAACAGTTTTTCAAGAACTTCTCAACCATATTGTCCTTTGGGGTGCTGGGCACATTAATATCATTTTGCCTCGTATCATCAGGTACGGCTGCTGATTTTTCAGGCCATTGTGTCAAGTACTTGTTTGCATCTCTTTAGCTCAGTCTTCTTGTAATTTTGCCTTTCTATGTCATCCATTTACGGAATAGATGTAGTCTCCCCCTTAACTGCTGGTAGGAACATTAGAGCATTCTGTATTTCTGTCCATCACATTATCAAATAGCCCAAATTTTCCTCCATGATGATAAGGGGCTATAGGATCTACCACTTTAATCCAGTTTCAAATAATGTCCCAGAGCACGTTAAAGTTTTGTGTGAGAGTCGCTCTGCCTACTGGAATGCTTGAGGCGGTCTTGTGTCAGTAACTTGCATTCCTCACATGATCATCTCTGGCACTCATAGCTATATTTGTAACACAATTAGATCCTAAAAATTAGCATGGGTTTCTGGAATCTAATTACTGTATCGTTAATGATCTCTAGTAGTAGCAATAAATTTGTAAAAAGATGAACCAGATAGTGTGATGCTTGCTCAGTTGTATCCTTGTCGACATGACCCAACCTGGGTGTGAACACGCTATATGTGCCCGACCTGAGAGAGATAAAATGGACAATATCAGTCTACCACTCCTTATTTTCATTTCTACCAAAAAAAAGCAAAAAATCTCAACTTGATTTGAAAGTAATTACCAGTTTGTTCCAGAACTCAGTTGTCATTCTGAAGTCCTCGATCTGAAATATAAATTATCAGCTTGTATGGAAATCGTACCAGAAGAAATTTAAGACTCTGGAAATCAGAAAAAATAAAGTAATATTTGATCTGAAATGCACAATTGTTGTTGAGTTACGCATCAGGTTGAAGGTCTTGAGTCTGTCGGACTAATAATTTTTATGAAGTCAGCGTGGACTGCCAACACTTGATTCATAATATGTCCATTTTCAAGGGACATTGAACATTCATTATCTTATGCTTGAGTATATGTTTGCTAAAATTTTGCATCTGAAGCTTTTTTTTTTCCCTGGAATTTTGCAGGTGTATTATTACTGTTGAAGAAGATTGGTTTGACACAACTTAGTGTTAATGACTATATGGGTACTTCCTTTATGAAAGATTTAATAAGCTTCTGTTCTTTTGATATCCCCATTGTAGACTAATATAGTTTGATTTCGCTGCAGCTCTTGGTGCCATATTATCTGCCACAGATTCTGTCTGTACCTTGCAGGTATGCATGTCAGTGAAAGAGAATATATGATGATTGGTACGTGACTATGCTTCACTGACTGATGATCTCTCTTGCACTTTATAGGTCCTAAATCAGGATGAAACACCACTTCTTTACAGTGTTGTATTTGGAGAAGGAGTTGTAAATGATGCGACCTCCATTGTGCTTTTTAATGCAGTCCAAAAGCTTGATTTGAGCAATCTCAGTGCCATGACTGCCCTTGCATTGTTGGGGACCTTCTTGTACCTGCTCGTCACCAGCACACTTCTTGGTATTTTTGTAAGTCGTGAACATGCTTTGAGTGCTTATTGAAATTCCATGCTTGGCTGTCCCATCAGCAAAGACTTGCATGTCTTTATCTTATTGCATATGGTAACTGACCAAAATGTATCTCCGGTCCAATTTATAGCTAAAATCTTTTGATCCGAAGTACGTCATTCTACAATTCCACATTCCATGTTAATATAAAATATGCATATAGCATTATAGGTAATTAAATAGTAATAAAAGAGTATCAAATGCTACTATATGACAGCTTGTAACTTTGACCAAACCAAATTTTAATGTGTGAGAAGTGTGAAAACAACTTTAATTTCGGATTAAGAAGAGTTACACTTTGTCACTTATTATTATTAGTTTTTGTTCTTGGAGGTCAAGTTGGCCACTGCAAGAGGGGGGGGGTTATGCTCACAACTGGCTCAGCCCCATAGAGTCATAGACCACCTCTGGAAACTTCTTGTGCAGACCTCGCTGGATAGTATAGGAGTTGCTTGTTTCTGTGAGGTTCATGTTGAATGGAGTGATGTATCAGATGTTTTTTTTGACAGGAACCACAAGCAATATTGGAATTTTTTTTTTTACATAATAAAATACAGACATACAGTATATCATGTTCATCTTCTTTCTAACAAAGTTGAATCACACCCGGAAGACCTTGGATAACAATGTCCAAATGTTGAATAGATCCCTTTACTTATTGTTATAGAGCTGTAGCCTATAGATGAGCCCAATGTCTTTCCTGTCAACAGTCCAACATTTGCAAAGTCAAGACAGTGCATCCCTTTTTTGAAATGCATTGGGCAATCTTATAATATGGTACATTTAGTGAAATCCTTTTTTTAGCGAATTCGGGTTTCAATCATAATGCCTATTCTTCTATGAGTCTCCTTCCTTATAGATAAGATTCATCATGTTATTTTGTGGTTTGTGTATCATGTTTTGATGCTCCACGTCCCATTCGTGCATTCTAAATCTAGAGACCAGGGATGGTCCAATCTACTTTTCTGATTCCCACAGATAACTCCTCAAAGCAAGAAAGTTTTACTTTAAACGACAATACAAATGCTGTCATTTTAATTTTATAAGGGGATCAAAAATCATTACCTCTCTAGCAATCGTAAGGGCATAATATCCCGCCCATGGGATTGAGTAAGTTTTACGGTGATCTATGTTACTAAAAGACTAGTTCCAGTGTCGAGTGTGGGTACATATTCAAGTGTTAGACATGTCAAGGCTCAAAATTTCGGACACGAAGAACCATCCTAGAAGTTGGATATGTGTGCAGAGTGACAGTATTCATGAAACATATTATGCAGATGTTTTTCAAGTTACAAATGCATATAATAATTGTGTTTGGTCTTGTTTGCTAATCCTTGTTAGTCACTGATTCAAGACCATTTTTGAGAATATATTGCATAAATTTCTTCTCTCTCTTTTCATACATTTTTTTTCTCGATGAACATGTGATTCAAGATATTGAGGTGTCTGAACAGAAATTGAAGTATCGGTAAAATTCCATACCTTGTCGGAGTGTTGTGTGACATGAATATGTAAGACATCTTAGAGTCGAAGTGACATAATTGGTGATGTACTTATCCAGTTATCCAAGTGTCAAACATGATTATGTGGGTCGGTTACATGCGCATATCCAAGTGTCAGACATAACTAGGCTTACAAATGTTAGACACAAACTTTTTTGAAATTGGTTTTGGTGGCGAGTACATAAAATTCATAAAACATATTTTTAATTTTAAAAGAATTCCTTTGGTATTTTTCATGTTATAGATACATACACATAGTTTAGTTTGGTTTCTGTTCCATTAGGTAATAAACCAAGCCCTTTTTTGAGTATATACCACACAATTTTTCTTTTGTTCCCTCCTTTTACAAGTTTTCTCTATGAATATGTGCTTCAAGATAATTGAGGTATCTCGATCAATATTGAAGTGTCATGTAAGGAAGCCATTCCCTTGCTGTATGTAAGACTAAATGAAGAGTCGAAGTAAAATAGATGGTGATCGTATAGTACAATATTAATTTTTTATTCTGTGCAATGTATCATGTAAATATAATTGTTAATCAATTTTAACGTGGAGCTCGCAAAATTGGCTGTTTTTGTTTCTCTTATGTGCTACATAGATCAAAGTCCTTTACTATGTAATTGTTTCTAACTTGCATTTCGTGAACACAGGCTGGTCTATTGAGTGCTTTTATCATAAAGAAGCTTTACATCGGAAGGTAGTGATTGAACTGAAATTTTATTTCTCATGTCAGATATTTTTTGTTAGACCATGTTGGCTGTCCTCTTACATCTAAACTTAGGACATGCTTGGATTGAAAGTAATGTAATAAGGGGTTCCCGGAGAAAATTTAAAGAGAATGAAAGTGAATGGAAATGGGGGTAGATAGAATTAGGTAGTCATTATGTATGGAAGAGGAAGGGAAGGGGAAATTTTAGCCTCATTTCTGGTAATCATTACCCACCTCCCCCATACGGTAATCATAACCCCAAAATGAGGGTAATCATTCCCCCTTCCCCCTCTTCCATACACAATCACTACTTAATCACATCTTCCACCATTTCCATCCACCTTCGTTCTTTTTATTTTTTCTCCTAGTACCCCTTTTATACATTTCCCCCTAACTCAATCTGCCTGTAAAGTCTAAATGTTCATATGAGTCCTAAGATGGAGGAATATCCTAGCTGAATTTGTTTAGAGCATTGCCCTCTCTTCCAAGTTCAAATAACAAAGTAGGTTGGTGCTCTATCTCATAGTAAACCATAAAACTAGATTTACTTCTTATCATATAGGGAGAATTCTTCAAAGTATTGCGAATTGTTTAACATCTAAAGAGACAAATTTCTTTAATCTCCAATATTTACACCTTGGCATTATGCTACAAAAAGTAGACCGTACTCCACTTAAGCTTAAAGATTCCATCAGCAAATAAAACGACATGACAAGAAAATTAACAAAAAAAAAATCCCTAAGGTAACATTAACCCCTTTTAAAGAATTTCTCCTTTTTTTTCTACTCCTTTTTACTAGCATCACCTTATCTCGCCAAAAGTCCAAATTTTATTCATAAAGGAGTAGAAAAGAAAAGGAGGGAGCCAAATTGGAAAATGCTATTAAGAAATCCTTTTTGGGTTTCCAGAATTATCTCATTAAGATTTTGTGGAATCCCTTAATTCCACAGGTGCTGGCTATTTTAGCTACAGCTAGTCAAGAAGGTGCTATATCAGAAACCAACCAATTGTGTGTTATTAGTTGTTAATAGTTCATGTTGTTATCATGATTTTTTATTTTTTTCTTGTCAGTGGGAGTAATTTTCTTACCTGAAGATGGATTATAAGAATAAAGCAAGCTTAAAACAGTATGCTTTAGCTTATCAAAAGTGGTGTTTGCACACCTCTTGTTTGATGTGCATCGTTAAAAAGATGATTTTCGTAAGTCCTTCAGTCTTGGATCCGGACACTATAGTTAGGTCAAGCCTAGTGTACTGGCAGTTTGCCAGGTTACCAGGGGGACAAAGTGTAACCTAGGTGGCACAGAAAAATCTATAAGAGGCTGAATCATATGTCTAATACTGAAAAGTCAAAATATTCTGGACACAGTTTCTGTGACCAAAAACTCTCAAAATTGCCGTTATTTTTGTGTCTGTATCATAGCCGTACCAGTTTCTCTACCTTTGGCTATAGTTCCCAAGTGTTACTGTCCGACATATTGCTGGTTGTAATGGGCAATGCACTCTTGCCTATTGATGGGCTGGTGGTGAGAGTATAAGCCATGCGCATAATCTGTTATTGCTTCACATGTTATTTTAAGATGCTATTTAATTTGATCCCAATTATGATATTGTTCTCAAATTTTGGCAGACATTCCACGGACCGTGAAATTGCGCTTATGATGCTTATGGCTTATTTGTCTTACATGATAGCTGAGGTACAAACTAAACTCAAGTTCATGGTAGTTGATAGTTTGACAAATGCTGTGTTTCTTATTATTCTTATTTTTCTTTTTTGCTCCTACACTCTAATCTTTTTTTTTTTTGTGTCTAGAATTTCTTCACCCAACACCTAAGTTTGCCAAGCCTTTTCTTATTAAGATTCTTCGAAGAAGAAAATCATAGAACTTGGGTGAACAGAAATGTGTAAAAGTTCTTCAATATTACAGTTCCTATATTTTGATTGAGAACATTCTGTGCCTTAACTAGGGTTTTGCCTTTTCCTAACTGTTAAAGTTGCACAATTGTGTCTGGTGAACTGGTTTTGTTTCTGGTTACTCCTTCCATTCCAAAATACATGTTGTTTAAAGTTTTTACTCATAGTTCAAGGATTGTCGTTGCCTTTTTATGCTACCAACAATGTTGCATTGGTATTCTAAAGTGACTAATTGCATTGATATTAACTAATATTATGAAACAAAATAGCTGTCTAAAGTGACCAGTTAGTTGAAGTAGAGGGAGCATTCTAGATCTTTGGAATCATTGAAGTTAAAATCCATTTCGTAGGCTTCTGGAAAGAGGATCTGTGGGTCTTTTCTGTTTATTTATTTTGACACTTGCATCCCATCACTGGTGAATTGGTGAGATTCTCTTAATGATAAAGAATACCCAGGGAACCCCTAACTACATGAAGAGCACATTGTGCTTTTGCGAGACCTTTGTTATCAAGACAGGTTAATAGAAAGTTGAGATAGTTTATCATAGTTTAACCAGATAAGGCACTTTTAGCTGGGATAGAACTGTCAAGGGAGTATTGTATCTTCATCTTCAATGAGATATTGAGTTTGTATCTTTAATAGTTGTTGTTTATCCAGAATGGACTAAACTAAATTGCATAAATTTCTAGTTTATATTACAGGCAATAATAAAAGATTGATTTCTTTGTTCTTGCAGCTTATGGAACTCAGTGGTATATTGACAGTATTCTTTTGTGGTGTTGTCATGTCTCACTACACATGGCACAATGTGTCAGAAAGCTCAAGGATAACCTCCAAGTAAGAGATTACTAATCTTTCATAATCATAGTACTCTTCCTAATACGTATTTCATACTCCATACCTTTTGCAAATGATGTAGATGGTTGGTGTTTGTCTGGTTGCTCTATTGGTTTTTGTGCTTCCTCCTGTAGTAATCAGTGGATCGCATTGATATTTTTCATTTTTCTCTATGCCAATTCGATGCCCGGTAATACATGATGGTAATAGTAATAAAATTTATATGGACTTCAGTAAACAGTCTCATGCCGAGTTGCTGACATTCACATTAATAATGAGTCTTCATTTCCAAACATTTGATTTTCTTCACAAGTTTCAATTAGCACTCCTTACCACCTCAAAATTGGTGATGTATGGTAATGTAACTTTATGAAGAAAAGAAGTACTTGAAGATAGACAAGCATTGTGCTATGAATTAACATAGCTTGGACATATTATAGTGCTAAAATGGAGAAATCAAGGGAAGAAGATGAACTCTGGTTGATTAATAACAGTAAATACAGCAAATGTAAACGATATTCAATCTTTCGAGAGGCTTTATTCTCTCCCCATTGAACTCTTAAAAGCTCACCCAAAAATCTTATCAATATTCAACATACCTTTCCTCTTTCTAACTTGCACTATACATACTAATTTTCCACTAACAAACTCTCTAGCTTATTCCCCAAGCTACCTATAACTAATTGTAGAGATAATGACAATAGCACCCCTTCCCCTAATATCAGTTCTTCGCACATTACCTGGATATCGATATGAGATTTTTTATTCCACAAATGACTTATAACTTCATTATTGTTACCACCATATATTACCGTCTACAAAACGAGCCTCTATGATTATGCAATGCCCAATTTTTGACATAGTAGGTGCACTCAACTTGACTTAAGCCTTCTAAGAATCCTGAAAAGTGTACTTGATACTTCACTATGACATAAGATGCAATATGCTTATTTGAGTACTTAAATGAGTATGAGATAGACTATTGTGGAAAAGCTCTTGTTGGGTAGAGGTAAAGAGGTAAAATAGAGAAGGGCATGTCGTAAGAAGAGAAGTTCATGCTCCTCTTCATCACAACCATTTTAAAACGGTCTAAAGTGAGCAAGAGGGATGAGTGGTTTTTACTTAGTCTATTTTGTTCTTCTCTATTTTACTGTTTAGGCATATGGTCATCTTTGAGAACAGAAATTACAATTCCATAAACAATGTGGTTTGAGAACATTAAGAATATGACTTAATTGTGTAGATATCGAGATTCATGACAATCATATATTAAAAGAATTCTTTTTCGTTTTACAGCTATGATGCTAATCATGAGATGGACGCATATTCTAACCCTTGTCGCTTGTAATATGATTGCAGGCATGCTTTTGCAACAATGTCATTTATATCAGAAACTTTTATCTTTTTATATGTTGGTATGGATACATTAGACATTGACAAATGGAAGGAGAGCAGTACAAGGTATGTTTATCCTGAACCTCTTTACATTAGTAGGCTTCTAATCCATTGTTAAAACTGTAATGAAAACCAAACTTTGTAGAATTATGAGGAATTCATCTATATGATGCTGTGGTAAACTGTGGATCAAAGATATTTGGACCAAAACCAAACGAAACAAGCCTTGACCCACAAGATGCCTCCTACAATCCAAATTGTAGATAAAAAGCTCATCTTAAGTTTTTGCTGGCTCTGTGCCACTTTAGACAACCTGCAACATCTCAAACGGGTTGGTCGGTTCGGGTTAGACTTTAGAGTCGTATGTTTTCGGGTTCTGGTCATATTTGGGTCAGTTATAAGCCACAAATAGCAAGTTGTAATCAAGATAGTCATTTATAAACAAATCGAACCACACAGATGCTGTCTCATTCCAAAATGCCATCAATGAAGATCTTGAGCTAAGCATACATATTAAAGTTGGAAATGTTGTTGAATTTAATAAATTCATCTCTGATCTTGCATTGCATAACATATGCATTTGATCTTCATGAGTGAAATTCCTTGCCTCAGAAAGGTTCCTATCAATCCAGTACACACCCATTCTGGCAATCATCCTTTTGAACAAAGACTGTTTTAGATGAAATTTTTATTGCCCAAGAATATGTCTTGGCGGTTTATGTATATTGGTATGATATTCTTAACAAAGTTGCGGGAATTGTCTGCTTTATGCTATTTGCTTCAAGTGGATCCAGCCAAGTCATGCATTTCTATTGCCGGAGAAAGATAACCATTGAAATTTTTTCTAGAATGAAGGATGTGCTTTTCTACTACAATAACAAAAGACTAAAATAATGATGTTTTTCAATTCAGTGCAGGAACTTACCTTGCTGTTAGTGCCACTATGCTGGCTTTAGTTTTGATTGGACGAGCAGCATTTGTCTTCCCTCTGGCAAGTATCTTAAATTACACTCGCAGGGGGTAATGATCAAAAAATTGATTTATCTAGACAGGTACGTAATCTCACTATTTCTGCACATATTCAATTTTTTGTTTAGCAAATATTGTTTTCTCTAACAATTTGCAACTTTCCAGTTTATAGTATGGTGGGCAGGATTAATGAGAGGTGCAGTAACTGTTGCATTGTCCTACAATGCGGTAAGTTTTCATCCTATTACCTGTATTAATTATAATTGTAGCATTGCGTTTAATTCTGAAGAAATTATGTGTTATTGCAGTTTTCAGGTTCTGGAGAGACTGTATCAAATGAGAGAGCACTGATGATCAGTTGTACTATCATTGTTGTTCTGTTTAGTACTCTGGTCAGTTTTCCAACCCTCTTCTTTTCTCCAGTTTCTTTGTGTCAATGGACTTTGGTACACCAGTCTTTCTATCCAACATTGAGTCCCAAAACCTTTATCTATTAGGAAATTATGCAGTGTAACCGTGTATTATTTTTTTCTCAAAAGAGGGCACGTATTGGGCATTCTCTAAAATAACCCTGAACTCCATAAAACACTAGAAACTTATTTATGATAGTGATTTTCTTGTAGTGATGTAGGGTCTTTTTTTTTTTCAAAACCTGTATGAAGTAAGGTTTTCTTCTAGGGAAATTATATTAGGTAACTTTGTATCTTAGACCTTTTTCTAAACTGATCCTCACTTATGGGTTCTCTAAAGTAACCCTGAACTTTGAGAAACACTCTTGATATCTATGGTAACCCTGGAGATATCTTCTTATTTTGTGAAAAGGTTATTTTGGAAAATTGTTTCCCTAGTATGTTTCAACCTTGCAATCTTTGTATTTCTTGAGTATTTATGTGAATCTTTCTTCTATAATAACAGCTGTTCGGAACTGTAACCAAGCCTTTGATTAAAGCTATATTGGGAGCTCCAAGAAGAGCAGTTTCAGATGCAACTGATATTCCAAGCCTTGAGTATTTAGACATCCCTTTCCTCGAAACTCCAGAAACAAATCAGAATAATGGCGATGATGATCCTCAACGTCAACGAAGGGGCTTCAGTTTGCTGATGAAATACCCTACTGGTGCTGTGCACCATATATGGAGGAAATTCGATGATAAATTTATGAGACCTGTTTTCGGTGGCCGAGGTTTTGTGCCATATGAACCAGCTTCGCCAACTGGTGCTGTAGATCCAGATCCAATTCCAACTCATGAGCATTAAAATTTTGATTCCAAGTTCTCAGCTTTCTTTATTTTCCCTTTCCTTTTACCCTTAAAGAGTTATTGTAAACAGAATGATGTAAAGAACATTTTTTTTTTTGTATATTTCGGCATATTGAGTTGATTGCAAATGTCATGAACAACTTGGATGGAAGATGTAGATATATAGTTTAATAGTGGCGATTGGAGCAACCCATGAACTTGCACATAATGTGTAATGTGGCTCAGGATGGCCAATACTTGTGATGGTGTTGATATATTTTTTTGATCAAGACTGAGTAAGCTTCACGGCATACTATATAATAAAAAACCTGAATGGACCCGGTGCTTACTGTGCACCAGGTATTATATGATATTTATTTAATATAATTACCTTTTATATAATATAGTTAGTTTTTCTATATAGCCGCTTTTGTATAATAGTAAGTTTTCTTTGTTATAATTACTTTGGGTTCACAATAAATTATTGTGAACTTGGTCCACCTTTGCTCTACAATATAATTGTGATTACGGTGTTGAAGTCTATTGCATCTTTCGTGATATCTTCATTTATAATCTTGCAAAGTTTTAGAGTTGCAACTCATTATGTATTTCCACTCATCAGATATTAATGTCAAACAAGAGAATTAAGCTTTTGGCGAGCTCGGCACTAATAAGAGATGGTTTTGGTTGACAGGAAAATTTGATATGGTTTTTCCTTTATTCTTTGTTTGATTAGTATTAAGTGGGAAATAGGTTTCTCATGATATTTAACATTTTCCTTTCTATTAAATGAATGTTTTCCCATCCAGCGTCTATCCTTCATTTTTCCTTTTCTCTTTAACTCAATTTATCATAATCAAATGCTAAACTTTTCCTTTTGTTTACTACGACTAGTTGAAGTCTTCCAACCCTTTATCTTTTGGCCACAGCTTTTTCAGTTTTCTCTAGGTATCGGTGATCTTAGTGGAGGTTACGAGAAAGATGGTTTTGAAGTTCGATAATTATCGAGATCATGTATGGTAGTTTGAGGGATATTAGGTAGGTCAACAACTAAATCCTTGAACTTCAAACCATTTGTTAAGTGTTATGAAAAAAAGTTTAGATTAGATAATTATTGAGTCGGGTCAGGTTTGGTTCGGGTCAAGTCTAAGGTGGATCAACTCCAAATCGGGTCAGGCTTGGGTGTGATCGAATTTGGTTCGAGTCAAGTAGCATATCTAATGAAGTTCAAAATGAGTCATTTTTGTGCATAAAGTTAATGTCATAATCAAATTATGTTTCAGTTAGGTGATAACTCATAACAAGTGTTATTGAGATTGTAACACCCCCAAAATCCATACACGTCTAAACTACGTTGCATCGACTTCGGGAGTGTTACCGCCGCGGTGAAACGCAAGCTTATTGAAATTAAAACGTTAACAACTCCTTATTGAGAAAACTACATTGCAGCGGAAATAAAATGTTTACTTTAAACTACAACTCGGGAATCACCATTGACCCCTTTTTTTCAAACCATTAACTACGAATATTAATAATTCTATAAATTCAACAAAAACACTTAAGAGTTTATAAACCAGAAAATATCCCCCGTATGCCCAAACTCATGCAGCATCACCAGCATACCTAATCTGCGCTCCCCATTGAAACATCAATGGTTCATCACAGGTCAACAAACATCACAAATAACAAACAATCAGCTATGCTGAGTACGTACATAATCAGTTACATAATACACTAAACATAATCTGAATAGTAATAACATTTCCTAAACATGATTCTACAAAAACATTAAATTCCATTTTTTTACAATTTATTTGGCATCGAACGGGCAGCGTCATCTTTTTAGAATCATACAGGCTATTTAATCCTTAATAGACAACTTGGTCTATTAGATGAAATGTAAATACGGTTTCGTTCCGCTTCACACCTATCACCTTAGTATGCATACCCCCAAGATCGTACGGAACCTTCCTCCTACTTGAGTTATCAAAATTTATAAGGACACTACTGTCGTCACAAAGAGGCCTGCGTAGGAGTGTAGCACAAGTCCCACACTCCCCCCATTGTTCATACTTGTAGGGATTCCAACTACAAGTTTATCACCAAAGATCCTTCTTAGTGATATTCATTCATACAACATTATGCATATAATCATTTAATTTTCCTTCTTAGGTACATTGCTCAATTCTTTAGTTTAAACACTTTCCTGTAACATGCTTGCTACAACAATAAATCATAGGATTCCAATCCAATTCTCATTTAATGCTTGTGATACGATAGAATTACGCATACCAATAATCATGCATTCCAACTCACAAGTCATACAACAAGGAAATACATACAGATTTCCAATCGATTTCATGTTACCAAACAATCTCATCAATCATAACCATACAATTGTTCCCTATCATGATTCTAGGTTCCAATGAAAGAATCCATAACCTAAACATGATACTAACATACCAAGTGAACTAGTACGCGTACGTACCTTGTAACGGAGAATTTTCGCTGACTACTTAAAACGTTCCGCTTATGAAATTGGGACCTAATCGAATAATAAAAGTATTTCAGTACTAAGTCCTTGATATTATTAAAATCAAAATCAGCTTAACCAACTATGTAAAACTTAGTGTTTTGAATATTAAAATAATCAAACTTATTGTTTAAACTTTCTTTTCATAAACTTTATCGAAACTAACATATTTAGGAACAAATAATAAAGTGTTTGCAACTCTGATTTCCTTTAACTTATTTTATACTAGTTCATAACCATGAAAACCTAAACTAGTATATGCAAGTATTATAAAGAAAAAACCCAAATAATCCCACATCACAATACAAAACCAGCTTACCGTGTTTCTAAATGGTCCCATTCAAAGAACCAAAAGAGAAAAAAGATAACCGGACCAGGTAATAATTTACCAACTAATAACAAAATTATCTCTAATACAACTTAATTAATAACTAAAACTAAATTTTAAAAAACCAACCAAACCCACCACCACCCCCTTCCCACACCACCACCCCCCAAACCCACCACACCACAAAACCACCACCATCCTAAACCCTATCTTCATCACCACCACCCCCAAACCCACCACACAACAAAACCACCACCGCCCCCTTCCAACCCACCACCACCCCACACAAATCGCCAACCCACCACCACCCTCGTTCACAAAAAGAAGAAGCCACACTCTCGCAATCCCGAACACCCACCCCACCCTCCGCCTCCCCACCGCACCCCCCCCCAACCCCGCACGCTCCACGCAACCCCCCACGCCAAGACCCCCGCCAACTCCCACCCCCCCGCAACCCATTCAAGAAAGGAGACGGTGCATTTTTGGTCGAGCGGTTGTGGTGGGAATTGGTAGGTGTGGTGGTTTATGATGTTCAAATAAAAAGGAAAAAGGAAACCGGTGAGAGAAAGGAAAAGAGGGAGATTTGAGAATAGTAACCCTGTAACAGTTGTAGGTAAAATGGCCCATTTAAAAAAACATATAAAGTTAGGATTATTCCGATATTAAGAATGGGATTATTATAAAGACCGCAAAGGGATTATTCTTTCCATTTTTCCTTATAAATCGAGTTAAGAATAAAACCATCCTAAGAACTAGTAGTAATAATCAAGAATCTGATTGCTTTTAACTTATAACATGCTTTGTTTACAACCACATAACTTAAACATTTATATAAGTATTATAATAAAATCAGAATTGTGAAATAAAATCTTCATAAGAACTAATAAAACAATTGTAAATCTGATTTTTGTTAACTTTTACTATACTTTATTTACAATACAACTTAATCCAAGATCTGAATAAGAATTACAAAATCAGAATTTACAATTTGACTAAAGTAGAAAAGAAAGAGTTTTTTGTTTTATATATACCGGACCGACTCGCCGGCGACAACCACCGGCGACGCGAGGAACTCCTGCAGCAGCACCAACCACACGCACAACACGCACCCCACACGGCACCCCACAGCACACAAACCTCGCACACACCGCACGACCCACCGATGACTCGCACAACAACGACGCACAAACCCTCGCCACACACGCGAAGCCTTGCCTCGCACACACCCTCGACTCGCCCAGCACACACTTCGCTCGCACGACCCTTGAGCGGTGGCTCGCACACACTTCGCTCGCACAACAGCAGCGACGACTCACCCTCGCTTGCCTCACACGACCCATCGACGACTCGCACAGTAGCACTCCCACACCACACACACATCACGACTCGACTCACACTCGCGTCGCACCCTCGACTCGCACGCAACACCCACCGCACGATTCACAGTCCGACGAAGACTCAGGGGAGGGGAGGAGAAGTAGTGCGAAAGAGGAGGGAGAAGAGTGACGAGGGAGAAGAAGGAAGGAGTGGGAAAACTTTCTCTTGGGTAAAATCACGGCTGATTTAGTAAAAGTTAGGGTTTTTAATATTTTTTTTTCCTTCTTCTCTTATTTATAGCATGTGAAACCTATGTTTAATAGAACTTGTTTTCCAAATCAAATTCTTATTTCTTATTTTATTTATTTGGAAAACAAAACAAAACCGAATTATAATATAATTATTAAAATACTTTCAACTTTATTCTTTATATTTTCTTAATTTTAAAAGAACATCTCCCAAAAATACGGAGTATTACATAGATGTTCCAACTTTCAAGTTCGAGCTTTGTTGCAAATCGTGTCATTTCGTTTTCTTGTCATATTGTAAATGGTTTTAGATTCGGCTCAGACTAGTCTGTGCTTGGTACAATCTTGGATTTGTCTTCTAAAAGATTGAAATATCTTTTATTGTTTTCGTTAACAGTTATTGTAATTTGTAAATGATTGTATATATTCATATAGGCTATGCTTTTATAAAGTTAGACTAGAATAGGAACATAAAGTTTTAAGGAAATTAAAATCCTTTTTAGCTAGTTGAGTATAACTGAATTCACGTCAATAAGTATTCAGGTTCAAATGGAGTGGAGATAATAATCAGGTTGACAAGGGTCAAGGTCAAAAATAAGGATTGAGCATAAAATAGACCAAGTAGGGTTCTAGTTAGGTTAGATGTGAGTCGTATTAAGTTTAATCAAATGTTAGGTCATCACATATCAGACATCTCAAGGGAGAAGTAGGAATCCAAATTGAAATCATGTCTAATATATAATGACCCAATATTTGATTAAACTTAATAACAACGACTATGCTCGATTCAGGTTGGGTCAGCTTTCGACACCAAGAACATAGTAGGAGGCGCGCAGGAGCACAGCGTACTCCGTAGACCGTAGTACTAGATCATTCTTCATTAAACCCTCTCGCACTCCCACAAAACCCTGTCTTCCTTCTCGAGCATTTTGCAATCGAAAATCGCGCTTTGATCGAAGATGGCGATTCTGCGATCCAATGCCATTCGAAATGTACTAAGATTTGTCCAGTTTCATCATCATTCCTTTGCGTAAGATTATTTCTCCTCTTCCTTACTTCTAGTATTACCTTCTCATTTTTCCTCCTATATTTTATTTTTCTCTCTTTTTTATTTTTTGGAATTTCTGTTATTAATTTGGCTTTGTAATTCAATATTTGGCAGTCTTGGAAGCTCAAGAAGTTACTCTAATGGTGTTATTAGCGGTAATAATATTCAATTCTACGTTACTACTGTCATAATCTGAAATTTGTATTTGATGCTAATTTTTGTATCTATCAATTTAATTGAAATATATAAAGCTAAATAACAATGATATATTACTCCCTAACATTTTTGTGAATGTTAATCCTGCTATTAATCAATTTTTCAGGTCTAAGCAATTTCTTTTATTGATTTATTATTGATTCATTAACCAAAATTTGAAGGTTAAATGGTTCATTTAACTGTAGTAGAAATGCTCAAGAGCTATACTGTTTAGAAAATGATTAACTAATTTTTATTTTCAAGAAATTGATGGTTATATTATTCATAGTTTTATACTCATATATGTTACGAAAACGTTTATAAATAACCACTTATTTCTTCTGTTTTACTTCTCGTTGGGCGCTTAGATGTGTGCAAACATGAGAATAAAGGATAACTTTGGGACTCCATGAAGATGTTTTTCCTGTGGAGGAGGAAATATATGCTTACATGAAGTTTTCTTGGTGTTAATAGGGCCTCAAGTTAGCTTCTGCAGGACATATTCTTTCATATATGAGAGTCATAACTATCCACTGACTCATGGCAGAGCAACGGTGCTTCGCCCTACAATGGTACAAAACTCATACTTAACTGGTAATCTTTTAGGTGTTTTCTGAATTCATAAAAGAATTATTGTCACTAGTTTTTGTCTATCTGTTGTATACGATCATGACTTACTGTAAACTAGCTTTCAAATGTTGCGATGAAGGTATCTAAAAAAATATATATATATATATATATATATATATATATATATATATATATATATATATATATATATATATATATATATATATATATATATAAATTCTTCTCTTATTGAACACTTAATATTTTAGTTGATCAAAAGTCAAAACCTTTGCACAATTATTTGATTATTACTTTTTCAGGAAGATGGATGATTCAATTGAATTTATCTTATGAACTTTCAAGTAAATTATAAATAGATCTTGTTTCGAAGTACTTTTCAAGCTAAATCTAATGGTACAAACATTAGGAATATTCGAAGTGTATATTAGAAGTTATGATCAATTTTCTCTACATTATTATTTATTACAGTTTATTGTAAATCAAATCTTATTATTCTCTTATCTTAAATTCTATAAATGTACTTTTATCTCTTTAGAATTATCTTTATTTTTAAACTTAATTTTTAACTTGTGATATGTCAAACTTAGATGACGTGTTCTATGCTCATGAAAACATTCTTCTTCATATATATAGATATATAAAACTATGTGACTTTTCTATCATCATCCTTGGTTTCAGGTTGCTGGGTTGCCAGTGGTTCTTCATGAAGCTAGACTGATAACAACGCATGCAAAAGCCCCGCCTCAAACACGACAAATGGTAATTTCTTTGGCCGACCTTACATTGCTTGAAACATAAGCTATAAGGAAACTCGTCAGTGTTTCTCTGCTCTTTTTTCTGATCTCTCCCTCTTTGTTAGTGGTTGGTGCTGGCGTGATGACTGGTGTTTGAGGTTGGTGGTTATTTTGTGATTTACAGGGAGTTGGTGGCTAGGTTTGTGATGGTGAGGTTGTTGTTTGTTGGGGAGTTGGTGGCCAGGGTTTTGATTTTGATGCTATCTATTGTGGTGATTGTGGTTGTTGGTTTCTGGGGTCGGTGGCTAGTGTTGTTGCTTGGTTTCGGGTTTGATGGGTTGAATTTTACTTTGTGGTGGTTGTGGCTATGAGGTTGGTGTTTGCGATGCTTCTTTAATTGATGGGAAGAGGTGAGCTGTAGATTGTTGTGGTTGTTAGATGATTATGGCAGTAAGGTTTTAGTTGGAGTGTTTGTTGTTTAGTGTTGGAGGCAGTGATCAAAAAGAGAGAGGGTTGGGGAGAAAAACTGGGTGTTGAAGGTTAATTGAGGGAGTTCGTTTAATGATGAATCAGGCTAAAGTGGGAAGGGTGCCTTTTTGTGTATAATCAACGGGTGGCTTAGCTAAATTCTATTAGTTGCAAGTGTTATTTGATTGAGGGCAATAATTTTGTGTGGTTTGGGGTTGAAGTTCCTACTCAATATTGATAAATGATTTGTATAATTTGATTATAAAAATATGGGGTAAGACTACTTTTTATTTGGAATGGGGGAAAATCCAAGATTTTGGAGCTAGAAAATGAAACTATGAAATGCGATATAGTGTCTCTTTTTTGTGTGTGCCTAAGGTACTGATGTTTGCACTTGTTGTTCCATGAATGGACAGTATTCTCGTTATAATCCTGCTCTTACTATATTATATTGCATGTCAATTCTTGCTCATAAAGTTGAATAGAAATATTTCTGTATAAGGTGTACGTGATGAATGTCAAAGATGTGTATTCACCATCTATTTCTTTGTGGTATTTGAACACTACACTTGAAGTTCTTCTGTTGATTATTTACAAATTGATTATTCAAAGGCATCATTCCATGTATTGGTTTGGTCTTCTAATATTGAGTGAGATCTTTTTTCCCTTAATTTCAATATTGTGAAAAATACCCAAAGAAAGCTAAATGTGCATGCATTATTTCATATGCAGGGGGCTATGCAAGTCGCTATGCTTAGTCCTGGATTTATCTACGAACCATATGCACCTCGAGAACCGATCTCATTCTTGAAAAGGTAGCGACTTTTTTGACTTCCATGTACTTCATTCAAATGGACCATGTGCTTCATTCAAATTGCCTATCTAACTTCAAATATTTCGTTGATTCTAAGGGTAGTTTTGGAAAGTGGAAGGTTTCTGCTCTGGTTTGAAAGCAGGCATTCATCTCAGACATCCTTAAATGGAATTGTGAAAATTCTTTCTAGGATGGTGGGAGTTGAATCTCAGTTTGTTGCAAATCACTTGTAAATGATAGATATGCATATGCTCTGATTACTTGCTGTTTTAGCAGTTTTTCTAAATAACTAGAGTGAAACAGTTATCGACTCTTAACATCAGCAACAAATTTGGAATCGATTATTTTTGGCAGTCTAAAGGAGGTTATAAGCTCATGGATTTGTTGTTCTTATTTCCATTCATACGGGCTTTGGAAGTTCTAAAGTATGAAAGCGAGATGGAAAATTCATGGAAAGCATAATACATAAACTTTTACTTTCACGATGGGTTAATGGATTGCAAAGAGATGGAATGATTTAGCATGGGCCATTTCACCTGATAACGATACTGCTTCCTGTCGATCATAATTTTATGCTACATGATACTTGATCCTTATTAAATTCTTACAAGATTTATATTTAGTTTTCCTTTTTCAGTTCTTTGTTTCAGTCAAGTAGTTCTGTTATGCTCCAATGTTGGTATACTTTATCCACTTGTTTTCTTGCTTTAATCCAATTAACTAGGTCTCTTTTCTCTTCCCCTAATTTGTACTGAACTATTTTTGTTTTTACTGATCATAACTGTGTTTAACTGTTTCTCTATGCAAATATATATTTTTACTGATTAAAACTGATTTTTGCTGATTACAACTTTTTTTCCTCTTTTTTTTAAATAAAAATTTTTTTTTTTTTTATTTTTTTTGTAGTATTTTATTTTGGTTTTTTTTTTTTTTAAAAATTCTTAAAAAATAAAACAATCAAAAAGGTTAAACTGTTTTAATATAATTTTTTAAAAATTCACGCGCGTTTTTTTGATTTTTCTCCTTATATTCAAATTCTTATGGTGGGAAACTCCTTTTATTTTTATCTTCTATTTTAGGTGGTTCACTAGAAATGGATGGAGAAGAACAAAGGAAGATATGATCTTAGAGGTGAAGCTCTTTTCAATTAGCTTAATAACTTTCCAAGGGATCTGCTTTTGCTTTGAAACAATTTAAGCCTTGTCAGTTAGTTGTATTGCTAAAATTCATTATTATAGTTTCTTATCCAGTCCATTGAATATTTTCCCAATTTAGTATTTGCTTTAATTTTGCACTGTAATTGCAATTTTCTGAATGTTGCCTGTCAATGTGACAAATGCAGCTTCTCCATATACATATTGGGAAAGTTAGTCTTGATTGTTTTACGGCTCACGCTTTTAATCGATCCATTTCAAGCGCCCTAGTTATATCCTCAACCTTTTCTTTGGATAAAGATCCAATTAATTAGTAAGATGATAAAGCATGATGGGCAAGGACAAGGAACCTTTGGTTCTTTGAAAGATTGTTCTGTAATGTGTGCCCATCACATCGGGAAAGATAGCTCTAGTAAAGCCCCAAATCTATGAGACCTACGAGAGACTAAGAAGACCAGCTTAATGCATAAGAACACTTGGTGAGAACCCTTGTCTCAAAATTGCATGTCTTCCATTTTAACTACAACAATGACAAAATCCACAAACAGCTACACCTTAACAAGCACGACTTTAGAAAATCCTTATATCTATCAAACTCGATATATGAGACTTGTAAAGGCTTTGAAGCAGGAAACCAAGCTGATTCTCTCAAGTCACGACCTCTAAGAGCTTTATGCCAAAGGAAAAAACTTGTAATTCAAAATCAAGTGGGTTATGGTTTCACCCTCCTATAACTCATAACGGCTTTGGTAATGGCCTCCGATTTTGCACTTTATTTTTGAATTTCAATTTTAAGCTTCCTCCTTTTTTCTTTTACTTGCAACATTGAAGTATGGCACAAGAATTTAGGAGAGGAGAAACAATTCCCATATGCTAGGAGTGAGAAAAAGAGAATATATTGCCAAAAATGTCAATGTTACAAGTAATATGCATCTTCCTAAAATGTAAAATGTTGCAAATAAAAAAGAACGGAGAAAGTATTTGATTGCCTTGGAAACAAATGTTCTCGCCCTTTATGGAATTTGGTATATTTGATTAACAAATAGAAGAAGAGATTAGGGAATATATTAATTGGAGGAAGTTCGCGAGTTTGTGTTTAGTGATCTATAGATCAACAGGCTAGAGGAGTCCTCTCCCAACCCATTGATTTGGAGCATCCAACAGAGAACAAGTCGCAATGATTCCCTATAGAACTGCATGTATTTAGTATCCGTGGTGAGACTCAGGGTTGTGGGTCTTGTCGCCTTTTTCTTTTCACATCAAAAAATGCTTTTTTCAGCAAATAAATTCAGTATAAACTACTTCATATATTATATAACTTGGGTCCATGTAAGTTCAAATAAGTCCAAATTAGTTCAGATAATGGCTAAAAAGTTTACAAAAGCTTGATTTCTTCTTGTTGATTTGGTAATGGGATTACATGTTCTGTATACTTTTCTTATATAGGCATTCTCTGCTGTCTTTTGCAGCTCAAAAGCGCCTATGCTGTTTCCAAATTGAGAAAATTTGGGTATTCAAAACAGGGGTTCTATAGAGAGGCTTTCAAATTATATAAAGAGGTATGTATAATTCTGTTACTGCTTTAGATTTGCCTCCTTTTTTTTTTTTTTTTTTTGGGGGGTTGGTGGTGGTCTTCCTGGCCACCTCAAGGGTTTTAGAATCTTCCGATGGGCTGCTAAGATTGGTTTAAGCTCTTACCGATTGTAAATGGAGAGTACATAAAGTACTCAGGTGCCTTGTATTCTTGATCTCCAGATACCCTCTAGACCTAGCAGTAAGATTCTCAATCTTTTGCATTTTCTGTTCTGTAAACAATAACTAATCAATATAGGAGCATTTCAGAGGCCATTTTGTTCTGTTCAAGGATAGGAAAATGAATCTAGAAAAGGATTTAAGGTGAAAGGAACCAAGAAATGAAGTTTGATTAAATTTTTCGTTCAAAAAATAAATCATTTCCTCTCAATAATTTGCTCGAAGAAAGACAATTTTTCAGAGCCCCTCTCCCCAGCCAGCCAGTCACCCTCCTTCCTCTCTCTCCCATCTCCACTCCCTCCTCCCCCACCTCCATCACCGCCATCCGTAGCTCCCTCCCTCTGCAAGAGTGCACTCCATGCTTTCCTCTGCTATCACCATCCTGCTGTTGTTCTTGGCCTCTCATGTCTCATGTCTCGTCCGTCATTGTTTATTGAGGTAGACCATGATATCAACCCATAAGATGATCGAATTAGACCACCAAGGTTCGAGTTGGCCCAATTGAACCATCGAATGGGTGGATCTTGCAATGATTGACAAAGTAATCCGAAGCTAATATGTATAGCGTCTTTGTCTCTTTTGTTCTTTCTCTCTTGTTGAAACCACAATTTTGGGTGAACTCATTCAAGAGTAAAAAGTAATTGAGAAAATTAAAACAAAGAAAGAAAATAAAACAGAAATAAACACCACCTTATGGAAAAGAGAGTAAGCATTACCTTGCTCTTTGTTGAGTTGCTTAATCAAATGCTCCGCCAGTCATGTGAAGTTATGGCAAGCCTGATCATACATGAAAAAGGCAGAATCATTGATGCATAGGTTGATTTATACCATCCTTGTATTTGGTGAAGCTAAATGGTTATCATTGTTTGGTTTCTGATGCTTTTTGGTGGGTGCTTAATGTCGTTTGAAGCAAAAATATTATAGTGCCAGTAATGATTATGGAACTTCCTTTTCCTTTTCAAACGGGAATTTTTCCAACAACGTTGACTAGATTGTGGGTGGTTTCTAATGACTGGATTCCATATTTTTTAAAGATATTTTCTGATCATATTTTATTTTAAAGTGGTTCTTCTGGATGTTCTTCCTTCACAGATAAATGCACAACTAGCACATGGTGATAAAACATCACTGAGGAAATCAGTTACGGAGAACATGTTCTCAGTAAGTAGCCTAGCCAAATTTCTTGATAATTTTGTTGAAAGATATTCCTTTATTTAATTAAAAAGCTTTGACTCAGCTGAATGCAACAGGCCCTGAAAAATGATATTAAACAAAGAGAAGCTATGTGGAGCGAGGTCTACTGGGAAATGATTGAGCCAGCTGTCAGAATACGAACTCTGCGAGCTAGACTGGCAAGTTTCACTATTCTACGCTCTTTTATGGTCAAGTTAGTCAACAGTGGCTGTGATAGTGTTAGCCTGGCAAATGGACTGGGCTAACTTGATATTAGGAAATGCACTCCATATAACATTAAGCTGAGCTTGGAAAGGCAACTTCACAACAAAATTCTTTCTCATAAAATACTTATATTTTTTCATGCTATTGTTCTTATGTAAACTGTGGTGATTTCTTTCTTATTAAATGAGCTTCTCCATTTTCGTTTGGAATACGCTAGGGTACACTTCCAAGTTGTAATTATGAGCTCTTCTCTTGGTATCTTTCTTTTCCCTGTTTCTCTCCTGTTCCTACTCTCAGGGATCCTTGATTACTGACGGGCTTCTATGATCTATCTAATTGAAAAAAAAAGGTTAATACTCATTGTATTCCTCTCTGGAGTGAGGTGTATATATAGAAGGATGATTACTGAGAGGCTGAAACAGAGACTTCTAGGCTGGAAGTTTGAGATTTCATCAGGAGGGTAAAATTGACAAATGGTTGAAGATTACCTTCTCTGGCTTGTCTATTTGTTATGTCTATGTTTGTTGTCCCAAATAGTATGCCTCACTGCCTTGTTATCTGGAGAGAATGGAGAGAGATTTTTTGTTGGTTGGTACAGTGTGCAATGAGATATATAATTGGGTTAATTGAAATAAAGTTTCTGTTTTTAAGAGGACAACCGATAACATTTTTGGCATAAGACCCTTCACTTTTATGAAGGAATATACCGGGGGGAACTAGTTTGGAGATCTGTGATGGACCAGAAGGTGATCTGTAAGGCCATAAAGGTTGGTGGAGCTGGAACATTTCTTCATTTCAGTGAAGTGGGGAAATTCTACCATAACAGGTCCACAGTTTTTAAGCCTTTGTTTGGGTTGTAACTTTTAAGTTAACCGTAGATCTATAATACTGATCTGGGCATACTATTTAATGCGGGACTTATCAGAAAGAAAAAAAATATATAGTATGTAGATCAACCTCTGAAGGTCCAATATTCACATATTATACATTATTGCCTCTCTTAAGGATGTTACAACCGAGGGGATATTTTTAAAACCTTTCTTCTCTCTCCTTACTCTAACGACAGGAATTGGTATCTTGCGATGGGAAAATTATTAGGATCTCACCTCTACAAAAACTTCCAAACTATTGAGAAGAACTAGATTGTATTTCAATGGAGTTTCTCTCTGAGGTGGAGATAAGTTGACGACTTGGTTGTATTGTTGCATGGCAAGAAAGTCCTTTCTACTTTTAGGAACTTTTGTGACTTTTTTATTTAAGGGAATTTACTAAGAGTGCAATTCTTACTGCTGTGTGGTATGAGAGAGAATTGTCGAGATAAGCCATTATTTTTGCTTCATGAGATGGTCTCTTTCTATTAGAAGGATGCAAAAGCATCAAAGTTGGTAATCTTTCAACTCAATGAATTATTATAAACAAAATCAAACATCTCCTTCATTTCTGCTAAGCCCACACATCAGCGCCCAATTATGTACACGTATGCAAGGAGAAAGAAGAAGAATAGAGACACGGGGGGTACTGAGGTCATTAATCAAGGAGCTACAGATGGCAACCAAAGAGTGGACTGAGATAATAGAATCAGTTAGAGGAAATCATCACATGTCAGAGTGGTGGGAGTGAATGTCTGTAATTAGAATAAATAGGGGACTTGAGGAGAGAGAGAGTTTTATCCAGAAATTGAGTGAAAGAATAGGAAGGCTTGGGAGACTTCTTACTTCTCGAATTGTAAGGCTTGTATTGTGAGGTTGTTGAGTTTAATTTCTAATACAATTACTATCTTCTGGTTTTGCCTATTTTCTCTTGTTAATCTTGATTACTGTCAGCTAGGTTACCTGGGTACCTAGCAGTTGGTATCAGAGCGGAAGATTCCGGCGAGTGAAAGTATGGTGACCACCAACACTCAGCGCATTGAACAACTGGAGCAGGGAATCGCGGACTTGCGTGCGTCTCTCACGGAGGAGGTGGCGAAGGCCGTGGATTCTGCAGTGGGGGCTTTGCAGCTTACTCTGGCTATGCAAATCACCATGAGTTTGGAGAAAGCCACCAAACAACTGGGCGACGAAATGGCGAAGCTCCATGAAAAGGGCGATCGGAGATCTGAGGATGGTGAAGGAAGTCGGGGTGCAGGGGGAGAAGGACCGGAACCGCGAGGAATGATGGGATGGGGAAATGTGAGAAGGAGAGGGAATCGTGGCCGGAATCATGGAGAGGCGTCGGAGGAAGAGGATGAAGTGGGTTTTGGTGGTGGATTTCAGGGTGGTGGAAACTGGCGGGCCAAGAAGTTAGATCTACCCATTTTCTCGGGAAATAACCCAGATGGGTGGATAATCCGGGCCGAGAGGTTTTTTAATTTCTACCACCTTAACGAGGAGGAGCAGGTGGAGGCCGCGGTGGTTTCTTTGGACGGAGATGCTCTCTTGTGGTTCCAGTGGGAGAATCGCCGGCGACCGATCATGCGGTGGTCGGAGATGAAGGCGATGCTCTTGCATTAATTCCGCGATACTGCTCTCGGTACTCTGCACGAGCAGTGGCTGAGCCACCAGCAAACTGAGGGTGTGGTGGAGTATAGGAGGAGATTTATTGAATTGCTGGCCCCATTGGAAGGAATACCTGAACCCATAGCCCAGGCCCAATTCATTAGCAGGTTGAAGGAGGAAATCAAAAATGAGATGAGGCTCATTGGGCCTAGATCTTTAGACCATGCCATGGAAAGCTGTTCAGATTGAAACTAAGCTCAATTTTGGGCCCAAAAAGAAATGGGAGTCCAAAGGAAGTTATGCAGCTTACAGTGGGCCGAGTCAAACTTATAGCCCTCACTTTGCTCACAAAAATCCCACAACACACACCCTTACCAAACCCACTTACCCAGCTACGCTAGTTCGACAATTTCTTCTCCAAAATTCCAAAACTCCACAAACTCAACCACAAAAAATCCCAACTCAATTCCAGTAGCCAAACCTTTTGGAGAGATAAGGAGACTCAGTGAGAAAGAGCTGCAATACAAGAGGGAGCGTGGCCTTTGCTTCCGTTGTGACGAGAAATGGGCCGTTGGCCATAGATTTAAGAGGAAGGAACTCAATATTCTCTTAGGAATGGAGGATGGAGAAGTCGAGTATGGCTCCTTCGAAGATCTTTCTCAGATATATTCCCCCCATAGCCCAATTTCTAAACCCACACCCCAACCCGAAATATCCCTAAATTATGTAATGGAATTTCTAGCCCAAAAACGTAAAAAATGAGTGGCACTATTCATGGGCAACCGGTGATTGTGATGGTGGACCCGGGCGCCACTCATAATTTTGTGTCCACGGAAACTGTGCAACGTTTACAACTTCCGGTGACTCACTCCAAGTCTTTTGGAGTCTCCTTAGGCACGGGAACAAAGGTTTTTGGGGAATGGGAGTGTAAGGAGGTGCCACTAGTGATTCAAGGAGTAGAGGTTATGGAGGATTATTTGCCGCTGCCCTTGGGTCATTCGGATTTGATATTGGGTATTCAATGGCTAGAAAAGTTGGGAACAATGGTTACGAATTGGAAAACTCAAACTCTGCAATTCAAGGTGGGGGAAACCACAATCACTTTGCAAGGGGATCCGGCCTTAAACAGAGGAGGAATTTCATTTAAGGCCATGATGAGAACTCTGAGGAAGGAAGGAGGGGGCTATTTGGTGGAGCTTGGGCAGTTAGATAGCAAGACTACGGAGGACCAGGAGACAGCGTTGGTGCCACACTTGTTTACAACCTATTTTGGCAGCCTATTATCAGGTATTCCACTTGCCTCAGGGCCTTCCTCCTAGTAGAGGACATGAACATGCCATAGTGTTAAAACATGGAACGAACCTAGTGAGTGTTAGACCATACCGTTACCAACAATCACAAAAAGATGAGATTGAGAGACTTATACATGACATGATGGGGGCAGGGATAATTCAAGCATCACATAGTGCCTTTTCAAGTCCAGTTCTTCTAGTTAAAAAGAAGGATGTCTCTTGGAGATTTTGTGTCGATTATAGGGCATTAAACAATGTTACAGTTCCGGATAAATACCCGATCCCTGTCATTGATGAATTGTTGGACGAGTTGCATGGGTCTGCTGTATTTTCCAAGTTGGACTTAAAATCAGGGTACCATCAGATACGAATGAAGAAAGAAGATGTGCCCAAAATAGCTTTTCGTACTCATGAGGGCATTATGAGTTTCTCGTAATGCCATTTGGGCTCACTAATACCCCGGCAACGTTCCAAGCCCTCATGAATGAGGTCTTCAAGCCTTTTTTGAGGAAATTTGTCTTGGTCTTCTTCGACGATATATTGGTTTATAGCCGGAGTATGGAGCTGCATGTGCAGCACTTGGATTTAGATTTGGGGTTGCTGGCTACCAACCAACTGTATGCAAATAGGAAAAAGTGAGAGTTTGGCAAGAGGGAAGTGGCATACTTAGGCCACATGATTTCTCAAAGAGGGGTAGCAATGGATGAATCCAAAGTTCAAGCCATGTTTGATTGGCAGGTTCCTAAGACCTTGCGAGAACTGAGGGGATTTTTGGGGTTGACAGGGTATTACCAGAGGTTTATTCGGGGCTATGCTAACATAGTGCACCCCCTTATTCAACAACTCAAGAAAGATGCCGTCAACTGGTCACCTGCAGCCACCTTAGCTTTTGAACAGTTGAAAAAGGCTCTAACCACAGCTCCAGTTTTACACATGCCTGATTTCACACTTCCTTTTGTGGTGGAGGCTGATGCCTCAGGGTTCGGATTAGGAGCTGTCCTCTTGCAGCAGGGACACCCTATTGCATACTACAGCAAAACTCTGGGCGTTCGAGCTCAGTCTAAGTCTATCTACGAAAAAGAATTGATGGCGGTGGTACTCTCAGTTCAGAAATGGCGACATTACTTGCTAAGGAGGCGTTTCATTATCCACTCAGATCAGCAAAGCCTCAAATATTTGCTGCAACAACAGGAACTTGCTCCCGAATATCAGAAATGGGTGGGAAAATTGTTTGGTTTTGATTTCGAGATCAAGTACAAGAAGAGCGAGTAATAGAGTGGCGGATGCGTTGTCAAGGAAGTCTCGTACCACTCTAGAGTATGGGGCTCTGGTATTATCACACTCTTCTCATTGGAATGAATTCCAACATGCTGTTGCACAAGATGCTGAATTGCAGCATTGGATAGCTGCTGTGACAGAAGGGAACCCTCTTTTACAAGGCTTGACAGTCGAGCATGGGGTGTTCAAGTACAAGGGAAGGTTGGTTATTCCTAGGGGCTCTTCCATCCCATCCATTCTCATGAGGGAATATCACTCAACTCCCATGGGAGGGCACGCAGGGGTGTTCAAAACTTACTAGCGAATTTCTGCAGAATGGTTCTGGAAAGGAATGAAGAAAGACATCACTAGCTTTGTTCAAAGTTGCCAGAATTGCCAGCAAAACAAAACGTCAACTTTAAGTCCAGCAGGTTTGCTTCAACCTCTTCCTATTCCCTCGTTGGTGTGGGAGGACATTTCCATGGATTTTGTGGAGGGGCTGCCCAAGTCCTTGGGTCTTGACACGGTGTTAGTAGTCGTGGATAGGCTGACAAAGTAAGGGCATTTCATAGGCTTAAAGCATCCCTTCACAGCCCCATCTGTAGCGGCTGTTTTCATTAAGGAGATTGTGCGAATTCATGGGTTTCCCTCCACAATAGTCTCAGATAGGGATCGGATTTTTTATGAGTCTTTTTTGGCGTGAGTTGTTCAAGTTACAGGGTACAAACCTTCACCGCAGTACAGCCTATCATCCCAGTCAGACGGCCAAACTGAGGTGGTAAATAAATCTCTGGAAGCTTATCTGAGATGTTTTATTAATGATCAGCCGAAATGTTGGGCCACTTGGCTTCCTTGGGCGGAGTATTGGTACAATACGTCCACCCATGCCTCAACCAAGTGCACACCCTTCAAGGCCGTGTATGGGAGGGACCCACCTCCACTATTTCGTTTTGAAAAAGGGAGCACATCTGTGTTTTCTCTCGAAGAACAACTCATGGAGAGGGATGCCATTCTTGATGAATCAAAATTCCACTTGCTAGCAGCTCAGAATTCTATGAAATTGCAAGAAGACAAGAAGCGGAGGGAAGTCAATTTGGCAGTTGGTGATCTGGTTTATTTAAGGTTGCAACCTTATCGACAACAATCTTTGGCTAAAAGGAAGCATGAGAAGCTCTCCCCCAGGTTTTATGGACCTTTTCCCATCAGCAAAAAGATTGGCTCAGTAGCTTATCAAGTGGAACTCCCCCCTGACGTCAAGATACATCCAGTGTTTCATGTATCTCAGCTCAAAAAAATGGTGGGTCAGGCTCAAATTTCTTCCACTATACCCCCCCAGTTGACTGTTGACATGGTGTTGGCCACCCAACCTGAGCAGATCCTGGGTCTGCGTACCAGTGTTCCCAACACAGATGAAGCTACAGAGGTCCTAGTCAAATGGCATAATTTACCTGACTATGAAGCTACGTGGGAGTCTGTACCTTTACTTGCTGCTAGGATTCCAGACTTCCACCTTGAGGACAAGGTGCTTAATTGGCCCGGGGGTATTGCTAAGCCCGCACATCAGCACCCAATTATGTACACGTGTGCAAGGAGAAAGAAGAAGAATAGAGACACGGGGGGTACTGAGGTCATTAATCAAGGAGCTACAGATGGCAACCAAAGAGTGGACTGAGATAACAGAATCAGTTAGGGGAAATCATCACATGTCAGAGTGGTGGGAGTGAATGTCTGTAATTAGAATAAATAGGGGACTTGAGGGGAGAGAGAGTTTTATCCAGAATTGAGTGAAAGAATAGGAAGGCTTGGGAGACTCTTTACTTCTCGAATTGTAAGGATTGTATTGTGAGGTTGCTGAGTTTACTCTCTAATACAATTATATCTTCTGGTTTTGCCTATTTTCTCTTGTTAATCTTGATTACTGTCAGCTAGGTTACCTGGGTACCTAGCAATTTCTCATCATGTTCTGTTCTTTTGGGTTCTGAAGTAGCATGCTGTTTGATACTTCCCTTATCACGTCTCAATGAAATAGTCTCTGCCATCAAGGCTACATTTGAAAGACGCAATCCTTGCAAGAGTTACTGAGTTTATTGTATGATAAGGTGTTGTGAGATAGACTATAAAAGCTGGGGATATAGTTTATGATTGAAGGAGAAAAGTGGACTTGTCCACATATTCGGACCACGTAAATGCAGAGTATATTGGCTCTGGATGGAAGCTGCACATTTTTTTGGCAAAGTGAAATATACAAAATTGAGAAACTAGAACTGATGATGGGATTGAGTTGTTCTCTTGTTTATGAATCGTGGACTTGTAGTTTTAGAAAGGAAAATTCATCAAAAAATACCGTTTTGTAAGTTTCCTTGTCCTTTATGAGGAACTACCTTTTGAAAAGTTACACAACAATGCCAAAGCTGTAGGCCTAAAAGATGGGGTCGGCTAAAGTGGCTTACCTATTCTTTACATGAAATTTTGGCATTAACTTATCTGCTGATTTTTACGAAGTGGCCTTCATGCCTATTGGTAATTTTGGCATCTTTACATATTTTTTGCATATAAGTTACTGCATTGTGTATTTTTTTTATATCTTTTTGCTCTGAGGGGAGACTGGAGGTTCTCTTTCTTTATTTTTGAGATACTTTCCTCCTCTTTTACTCAACCTAAGGCGTCTCATTTTCTATGCTTGAAACTTGCATTTTGGTCTTACGGAGTCTTCTATGCAATAGAGGTGTGGTTTTTTAATTTGGCCACGATGTTACCTTAGACGGATGACTCGTGCATTGAATTAATTATATGCTTTATATCATTTGGAATTTACATTTCAGCTTGATCATTATCTTCAAATTCTAGTAGAGGTTCCTACTGATAGCTCACTAGGAGGATGTCTACCCTAATAGATATCACTTAGTAAATATTTTAGTGTGCAGGAAAGTGAATACATATATATTGGAAATATGGAATCCGTTCTCATTGTTTTGTTTGAACAAGTTACTTTTCCCTCTTTTTAAGACTTATTTCTTATTATTCTGATTCCAGATAGGGGTTGACCGCAGCGACCTTAAAAAAGTTTTCATACAGCTCACTCTTGAGTTTCTTACAAAGCAGGTATTTGTCTGTTTGATGGAAGACTCCAGTGATATCTAGCCAACTGCTGCATGTTGCCCATTGTTTAGTGTTGCTTAGTTTTTTATTTTTTTTATTTAACACATGCTCCAGCCTCCACGGGATCATTAATTTATGCAAATATAGATGTTTATTAAATGGGAGTGTGAGGCTGCTAATTTTAAATTATCCAGTATGTTCGCTTTAAAAGTTGACAGTTGACTATTTATTACATTCATAATTGTTCATATGTTTCTGTAAGACAAGCTTTTGTTTAAAGGTTGAGTGTCGCATACTATCTTGTTCTCTATTTTTTTTGAGCAATTTTGACAATCCGTGAATAATTTTTTATCATAATTTGGAGCTGCAGAGGAAAGCCACGAAGTGCAAAAGATTGCAAGTAGTTTGTGTCATAAAATAATGGATTGAATACAGATATCAAAGAGTGTAGGAATGTTCAATACATCCCATCCAGTTAGCAATATTCCCCATTTATCATAATTGGGAGCATGATTACTTTGCTTCATTGTGTCATGGATCCACTTATCAAGCAATATAAACCTCTGCATTTCTTGTCCTTTACTATAGACATATTTTATCATTAAATAAATTGACTTTGTTATAGAAAATATATTGTCAACCTCATACCAAAAAGCATCGTGGATTAATAATGATGAAACTTTGTTTCATAAGCCATCTTGAAGATGAATGTGCAAAGGCTGTAGGAAAGGATGGAAGAGCAACAATAATTTATGATGAACTTTAGGATGAGGTTGACAATATATTGGCTATAGCAAAAGCCATTTCATATGGTGTTTAAATTTGCTGATGATGAAGGATAGAAAATGAGTGAGGTTTACGGATATATAAGGGAAATTGATTGATTTAGTGCAAGCTAACAAGATACTAAGCTGATGGATATCCATTTTTAACGTCAGAGTTCAGACTTAATAAAGTTTCTTAACAGTATATGAGGAAGGCCCTTGTAGGAATTGGGACTTCGACCTAGAGAAGTCTTAATTAGAAGATTCACTCGTGAGATTGGTGGCTTACTGGCTTTAAGGTGAGAGGCAGACAGGTCATTTAGGAGGCAAAAATCTTTCCAGGTTTCAAGATGGTAACTTTCATTTTGGACTGGCAATCACTAGGATATGATAAAAAAAGAAAATCAAAGATCTCATTTTGTTTTTGGTGCTTCAGGTTATGAAATTCAGTTTGTAACATATGGAGTTTGGACGTTTGTTGTGCATTTATGAGTAATTCAAATACAACAGATTTTCTATCTACTATAAATTCTACATTGTAATTACAAATTTGGGTGAACGTTTCAATAAAAATAAAAAATTAGGGTCTATAAATGAAGAACCCATCATACTTGATTCACTATCGGTATATTGAAAAGAATCACGTACCATGTTACCTCTACTTTCTTTGAGAAAAATAGACACACAAAGGAAGATTTAGATGTTGGCAGTAGGTGATATGTATATAGATGTTGGAAATTGGAATAGAAAAAGAATGAGAACTATATAGGTTTTAAATATAAAGAAATCAATTTACATAAACAATTAGACACCAAACGGGCTACTAATGTGATTATTGTTTATTTTTTTTTTTTGTTATATATATAAATAATTTAATGTGAGATTATATATATATTTGTTAGTTGCTATAGGAAGTTAAATTTGATATTTCTCTTGCAGAAGTTCGAGGCCTACAATTCGAAAGGTGCTGTTGTTGCGGGAGATAAAAATAAAGAGGTATAGTTGTGTGCTAGCTTCTTCTTCTTGTTACGGCCAATTGGTTGTCAGGTTTTAACTAGGAAAATAGTATTACACGTTTGCCTTGATTTTGCTTGAATAAGTCTTCAATTTCTGCATGGGAATATTTGGTACGACTTTTCATTTTCAAATTATCAAAGAAACTCTACTCTCTAGGAAAAGTGTGTTGCCGTAATGGAAAAAGTTCATTATAGTACATCGTTTGGAGCAAGTTCCCATATCATAATCAATCTATGTTACTTTGTATTTCATTCTCTTATGAATCCTTTTAGACGCTTATATTGGAACAATTATTGGATTCTTCATTATTATTCTCACAAACAGTAGGCTTTTATGACTGTTTCTTCTCTCTATCTCTTACTGTTTTGGTTTCCTCCAGCTAGAGGGTTAAAAAAGGGGGTGGCTAAATGTTTTTGGGGAGTTTGGCTTCTTAACACATATTTAGTTGCTTAGATTACTGTGCACTAGAGACTAGAGTTGTAGAACTCAATTTTGTTTTTGAAAGGTAAGGGAAACGGGATATTACGAAACTTTGGGATCAGATCAATGAGGTTCCAATTGTTAAAACGCGAATTTACCTTTGTTTCATTAAACCTCACTGAAATTTGCCTTGTGAAATTTTTTACCTCTAAGTCTTGCTCATTCAAATGTCTACTGCTGATCCCATTCTTTGAGCAGGTACTTGTACGCGATATATGGGTATTTGAGAAGTCTCTATTTCACACTGGAGCATACTGGCGGCTCTGTGGACGAATTCCTCCTAAATAATTTTACTACTTGTTAGATTCATTTGTTTGTTTTGACATGTACAGTTGCAAGGCAAAATTTGCTGATGCCACACAATTTTGTAAGTTGAGCATGTGTTTCTTTTGTTCCACATGTAGGTCTACTAAATCATTTAATCTTGATAATGGCATGGACCCATGGATGTTGGGTTTTCGGCAGAAGTTAACACAATAACACTGTCCCTTATCACAAATATTTCCTTCCAGGCTGTATAATTTAGGAGTTTGAAATACTTTATTATAGTGGTTCAAAAATTCTGCATTTTCTCATGGCTTAAATTGTGTATAATCATGTTTAAGTTTCAGTCCCACCTGAAAATCTGTCTGAACAAGGAGAGTAGAGAATATTTCTTTGGGATAACCAAACTGATGGTGGTATTATCCAAGAAAAGAATCTCTCCTCTACCTTTGTTTTCACTTGCACTCCACTTTTTGTAGGGGATACCATGTTTCACGCACATAGAAGTTACAACCACCTACACCATTTGTAAATCATATTTCTCTCATTTGACCTTAAGAAATGGATCAAAAAGAGCAGCAGCTTCAATCTCTTGGAATCTGCCAGAGATTGTTCTGCTTCATTATGAAAACCTTAGCTGCACAGGCCCTTAAACCTGTAACCTTGGGCCCTCCAGTCCCACTCCCGCAAACTCGAAAGACAAGTTGGTCAGTTATCAATCGACAAGAGATGAATGCTCAACACATTGGTTCTATCCATGAAGCTGAAGATTCTGAAAGTTTAGCCTCAATTGAGATAGAAGATGAAGCTTCACATCTGCTCGGTGCGGAGGGATTCGATTGGTGGTATGATCAAGGGAAGGTAATAGTGGAAACTGTGGCTGAATGTAAAACCAAAACTCCACGAAAGATGGTTAGCATTAAAGATGAACCTGAAGTTATAAATGGAAGCAAGAGAAGGAAGAAGAACGGGGCAGCGGAGCGAAGACACGACGGTGAGCTGAGACCTTTGAGGTCTATTCTGAAGGTGGGTTCAAATTTGACTGAGACATCGCCTCCGGTTGTTGATGTAAATGCTATGAGGAAAGCCATAATGGAGTAGTCATCATCTTATCATCATCAAACGATTATCTGTTGCTTTATTCTTATTTTTTTCTTGCCAAGGTATTACTTTAATTGAAAGAGTATGCTTGGCCAAAGTTTCTAATAAATGATGGTAGTACCATGTTCGTTCTTTGATTAGTACTTAAACTTTTCTAGCATGTTCTTAGTAATCGAAGCGAAATACTTAAAAAGTAACCGGATAATCATATGCTAATCTATTCATGAGGCAAAAATGCTAAAGTATCTTTAAAAGAAAAATAGAAAGAAAATCAAAATCCAAAGTAGGACCACTACAACTCTACAAGAACTTTGTGGTTCATGCAGTATCGATTTTTAAAAAAAGACAACATTCATTATTTATGTGGTCATTCTTTATTCAAGGATCTTGATCTCTTTTGGGCCTAAACTATTTTCATATGAATTCGTAATATGTATCCCCTATGTTTATTCTTACTTAGATCAGATTAATTTTTATGTTTGTCAATACTTAACTTCAACTATTACTATAATTAATTATTTATATTAAAAATCATAAAAAGTAGATATTTAAAAAATATACATTTGAGACGAATCTAACAAGATTTCACATGAATGTTTTTCCCTTAACTATATGAGTACGTCTTGGGTGTAACATGTTACACAATAACTTATTGTGTTATTTGTGTAACAAAACCTCACACATACATAATGACACATACCCGAACAAAAATAATATGGATTAAACAAATAATGATGTGAATATGATGTCATTTTGTTATCTATTTCATGTCATTTGAGTTTTTATATAAAAGAAGCGATGATTTATGGGTTGTTACACCATAACTTATATCTTAACAATTACACCCAAGAATTTATGTAACTATAATCACCAAAGATAAACTACTAGAGTTTGTGAGTAGTGTTAAAGTCAAACCATTGTAAGTAAAAAGGAACGGAGAAAGTATTAGATAACAATTCCGTTGCGAAACTTTCAAAAAAATACTAAAATATGTTCAACAAGTCTTCTATGTGTCTGGCTGCAAGATTAATTAACTATATTAAAGCATAAGTAACCCCTAACCCCTTCATTCTTCAATTTATATAAGTAACCCTAAATTGGAAGTAACTTGAAAAATAATAAGAAACCCTAAAAATTATAAGTAAACTCTAATATATATTAATAAGTAACTCCTAAGAGGCTAAGACAAGTAATCCCAATAGGGGATAGAAGTAACCCCGACAATTATAAATAATCATAACAATTACAAATAACCCCTAATCCTTTAATTAATAACCTCAAAATACAATAATTAACCTTATATGTGGACTAGCTCCATCATTGCCCAACGGTGAGGCATGTCGCATATAAAACTTAGCGTATTTTATATATTCTTATATTCTCATGGCGTGAGATATGTTAAATATTTTTCTAGTATCAGCTGTATAAGACTACCTAAGAATAAAGTTATTATAATATTATTTTACTTTTATTTACCTAAAAAGATTACTAAGAAGTACTACATCAAAATAAAATCCTTCACCAACAAAACAAAATAATCCCCCTAGTTTTTATTTTGTAGTGGCCGTCACTTAAAGACTAGTTTTCTTTCTCTCTTTCTCCTTCAACGTCACAATCTTTTTCCCCTGCTCCCTGTTTCACAACCTCTCACACTCTCCCCATCCTTTGTTCAAGCTAACCAAAGTAGTCCAACAATGGCGAGACAAAATTTAATTTTTTTAACCCCTTAGTTTTTAGTTTTTTAGTGACCGTTACTTAACGGCTACTTTTCATTCAATCTTTCTCCTTCCATGTCACAATCTTTCTCCTCTGCTTCTTGTTTCACTGCCTCTCACACTCTCCCCATCCTTCCTTCAAGCTAATCAAAGTAGGCCAACAATGGCGAGATAAAATTCAATTTTTTTATCCCCCTAGTTTTTAGTTTTTAGTGATCGTTACTTAACGACTAGTTTTCATTCTCTCTTTCTCCTTCAACGTCACAATCTTTCACCCCTGCTTCCTGTATCACTGCCTCTCACGCTCACCTCATCCTTCCTTCAAGCTAGTCAAAGCAGTGGCGGATCCAAGGGGGGGCCTACTCGGGCCGTGGCCCCCCCTATGATCCAGAATAGATTATAAGTATTTTACACCGAAGTTATTAGCTGGAGATAAGCTTAGCTCAAGTGGATGCGTACAATAATTCATACACGCCCCGTCCGCGTTCGAGTCCTACTGTTCTACATTTTGTGAGCCCATCAGAGTTAGGCTTAGAGCATGAACAATGGAGAGGATGTCCTCTTCCTCTTATATTTTCTCTCTCGTTTTCTTCTTTTGACACCTCATTTTCTCTTTCCTCCACCTCATTTCCCACTAACTCATCCTCTTCCTTTTAACATCTCCACATATTTTTCTACAACAAAGAGGATCCTCTTCCACATCCTCTTTCTTACTTTACACATACCCCACAATATATTCTTTAGCTTATTTTGATAATTATAGTTTTAATTGTATGTTTCATATTATCAATCTGTGTATAATTAAAATTAATTAATGCCATCTTTAACTACTAACGCTTATATAAGTTTGTAATCCGTAAAATAAATTAACACAATTAATGAAAAAACATAAATTGCATTTGACGAACAATAAAATAACACACGATGTACGATACATTAATATTTAAATATTAAAAAATACACAAAGCCGATGTACGGTGCATATTACTATTCAATGTCGAACCCCGAATTTCTTCCATATCTGATTGACCAAATCGTTCTTTAAAGACATATGGATATTTATATCATGAAGATCTTCCCTCCGAGTGAAAAAATTATGAAGGTTTCTGTCCTCATATCGTCCTCTCGTGATGGTAAATGGCTCAACAACGGTGCTGGATGATTCACCTTGATTTGAAGGTTGTTCTTAGGCAAATTCACTCGGGTTTTGATAATTTGAATAGGTATCTCGTTCATCTTCCACTATCATATTATGCATGATAATACATGTCATAATGATTTTCCATAGTAGGTCGATACTCCATGCTAGTGTTGGTTGACGTATTATTGCAAATCGAGCTTGTAACACCCCAAAGGCACGCTCCACATCTTTTCTAGCACTCTCTTGTCGCTGGGTGAACATCGTTTGTTTAGGAGTTTGAGGAGCGGTTATGGCATCAACAAATGCTACCCACTTTGGATATATCCCGTCTGTGAGATAATATGCCATATGATATGTGTTTCCATTAACAGTATAAGTGAAGTTCGGTGCTCGACCATTAAGAATATCATCAAACACAGGAGAACGTTGTAGTACGTTGATATTGTTGCACGACCTACGTATCCCAAAAAATGCATGCCAAATCCAAAGATCTTTAGAAAGCAACAACTTCTAAAATTATAGTAGCTGTTCGAGATCTACCTTGGTACATTCCTTTCCATCCAACTGCATGGACAATTTTTCCACTGCCAATGCATGCAATCAATGCTTCCTATCATCCCGGGAAATCCACGACGTTCTCCTTCACTTAAAAGACGGTGAAGATCTTCATCAGTGGGCCTTCTTAGGTAATCGCTCGATAATTGAGCAGTCACCCCGTTAACAAAGTGGGTAAGACATTCTCTTGCCGTACTTGCACCCAACTTCAGATGTTCGTCAACTTGGTCAGCTAAAGTACCATATGCTAATTGTCGTATTGCCGCAGTGCATTTTTGTAAAGTTGATGCACCTAGTCGCCCAGTAGAATCTTGCCTCTGTTTGAAGAAGGAGTCACTTGCAGCCAAAGCATTAGCAATGCGAAGGAAAACCTCCTTTCGCATGCGAAACCTTCGCCGAAACTGACCTTCATCAAACAACGGTTGGTTACAGAAGTAGTCCCTAATTAATCTCTCATTAGCCCCCTCACGAACTCTAGGAACAACTTTCCTTCGTTTCTTCTTACTTGACCTATTTGGGACGTTTTGTTGAATGGTTGAGGCAACAACATAAGTTATTGCTTGCTCTGTAAGTCGCAAACTCTTACTCTCTTCAACCCAATCCACAATCATGTTATCATACATTTCATCACTTGAACTAGAAGAATTATTGTCAAAATCCATTTTCAATTTAGATATATTCGAAGGTGAATTTGTAAGTATAGCTTTTTAGTAGATTGTTGTGTGGATAGTGCTGAGTAGATCTCATAATATATAGACAATTTGAATGTTAATGATTTGCATGCCTTTTTTTTTTCTAACCACACAATTTTTAAAAAAATCTTGAATGATCCAGAAGATAAGATTTTGGACAACTCCTGAAATGATTTAGGAACACTTTTCAGATAATTGGCGGGAAAGTAAAAGTTAATATTGGACAACTCTTGAAATGATTCAGGAATACTTTTCAGATAATTGGTTGGAAAGTAAAAGTTAACATTGGACAACTCCTGAAATGATTCAGGAACACTTTTCAGATAATTGATTGGAAAGTAAAAGTTAATATTACACTATCAGTAAATTATTTGATATGACTAAACAATGCAAAAAGTTGTAGGGACATACACCATCATTTAGCTATAAGACATGATTTGACAAATTTAAAAGAAAAAAAATGTAAAGTACTCCAATAGTAAATTATAGGGATATTATCTCAGATAACCCTGACTTATAGACCTTTTCCCAATATAACCAAGACTTTGGCAGCCCTGTCTCCGATAACCCTGAACTTGATTTTTGTCATTAAACCTGACGGAATTGTTAACGGCGTTAGCTATTTTCAAAGAAAAATACTTACTGCATTTTTTTTTTTTTTAAAAAAAAAAAACCAAACTCATATCTTTCTCTCTTGTTCTTCATCTCTTCTCAAGCATTCATCAATGGTTACCATGAAAACTAAATTAGAGCAATGGATTCATTCCCCTGCTATGACATAGGATCACTCTAAAATGAACCACAGACACAACACTCAACCTTCTAACCACAAATTGACGCAAAATGAAAATACTATATAAACAAAAATGCAAAAAAAAATGAAGATGATCAAACTTCTCATACACTCAAAAACAAAAACAATCAACTGCACCACCAAAACAGAACAGCAAAAACCAATTAAACAAAAATCAGATAACAACGAATTTCCATTGAAATTCAAACATAAAAAAGAAATTTAAAAAAAGGAAGAATCAAAACCTCAGCAAAAGTAATATCTTAATTGTCGAAACAAGCTGAGAGCCTTTTCATTTTCTCCATTTTGTGCAACTTAAATTAAAATTCGAAAAATTTAAGATCTGCAAACTAAATTAAAGAACAACAAATGTTATACAAACAAAAAATGAATTAGATTATACAAATATTATATAAATTAAAAACGAAGAATTGATGGTGGGTAGTGATTAAAAATTGAAAAAAATTGAAATGAAATTATCTGGTGAAGCTGATATCGCATGGTGATGGTGGTTGCTGATGAAGATGATGAGGAGAGAACGAAAACGATGGTGGTTGCTGATGAAGATGATGATTTTAATTCAGATCTAAACGTTCGTGGTTGGTGTTGTTCGTCGTTGATGGTGTTCGTGGTTTTGTTTGTTGTCATTCTCGTTGCAAGTGGTGTTTTCGAGCGAGAGTGGGAGAGTTGGGAAAAGGGCGGCTGAGTTGGGAGGGTGGTGTGTCGTTTGTCCGTTCGTCACTCTAAAAGGAAGAATCAAAACCTCAGATCTGAAACCATTGATGAATACTGCCTTTTGTTTACAAGAATTTAAATTGAGCGTTTTTTGTTGAAGAGAGCGAAAGTGGTGAAACCATTGATGAATGCTTGATAAGAGATGAAGAACAAGATAGAGAAAGAGATGAAAGGATGAAGAAGACAAATTTTTTTTCTTAGCAAAAGTCAAACCAAGTTAGGTCTATCTAACGCCGTGTCTAATTCCGTCCAGTTTAATGACAAAAATCAAGTTCAGGGTTATCGGAGACAGGCCTGCCAAAGTCAGGGTTATATTGGAAAAGGCCTATAAGTCAGGGTTATATGAGATAATATCCCTAAATTATATGATTTAGCTTAACAACGAAAAACAGAATTTGAAATGTAAAGATAAACCAAGATAATTAATGCAACAACACACTTCCAATAACTTGAAAAATTGACAATAACCCACAAACAATAAGATACTGAACATACTAAGATAGGAAATATACTTAACACACTTACACTAATTTAAAAGGTTGACAACAACAACAAACATTAAGATACTTAACATATTACAACACATGTAGACACCTTAACACTAATAATACATATTCTTAAACTCCTCCTTAAGTACTGGCATTAGCAGCTTCTTTTGCTTTCCTCTTTGTTTTTTTCTGGCCATCCGGTCTACCATTTCCAACTTCTTCAGTGTGTGTATCTGGTTCCGACCTCTTAGAGCTTCCCCCACTCTCTGACGAACATTGGATGCCACCGGTGGGTTGCCATTTTGTTTTGGTCTTCATGATTTTCCATGCATGCATTAACATAAATCTATTACCATTAAACAATTTCGAATCACTCTCATGAGTTTTGTCCTCCACATCTTCATCTGTATATCCACTTTTTTTTGTCTCTTAGACACTTGCCATACACACCGACCCATTTTGAAACAGTGCGATTAATGTGATCCCAACAATTTTGCAATGATTTTATAGTTATTTCATTCAACTCGGTTGGATTAGTACGTCGTGCTGCCTCATAAAGTTGCAAAATAGTTTTTCATAAAACTGTTAGCGATTGATTAATCCCTTTCCCCACATCTCCACCTGCGTTGATGTAAGCAGAGACAAGTGCTTCATCTTCTTTCATACTAAAAGTAACCCTTGGAGACCCCTTTTTGGTACTTCCTTCGGGAAATAATTAAACAACAACTTCTTCAATGTCTTCTAGATGTTGCGCTCTACTTATTTCTTCATTTGGGGTTCTACTAGTACTACCATCTCCTCCCGGGAGAATACTCAATTGGTTCACCAAAATTTTGAGACATGGGAAACATTGGAGAATTTTGGGATGTTTGAAGTTCATTTTGGTTTTATGAAGAGTAATGAGGATTTTGTGGTGTTATTTGAACTTCATTTTGCCTTGATTGACTATTAAAAAATTGTAACGCCATCTGGAATTGAGGATTGTTAAAAATACTTGGATCAAACTGAATATTATTTGGATTGTGGTGGAAGTTTGGATCATTTTGGGAGTTTGGATTATTTCCGTAATTTGGATTATTGTCATCCATAATTATCGAACTTTTAAAGAGGGAATGAATGGATTATTATAGAGTAATTAAAGAAAGAGAGAAATGTGGTAAAAAATAAGTGTGTCAAACTATGTCGAAGTTGGACTATATTTAATTTAGAGAAAAATAAAGTGTGTCCAATGGTATATTTTTTAAAATATAATTTTAAAACTAAATTATTTTTATAGCCGTTGTTAAAAATTTGTGACCGTTTGAGAAACACAAAAATCAGATTACACAAAGGTGGGCCCCATTGCAAAAAATAAAAAAATCATATTTGCATTTGTAATCCACCAAAACGCAGCATTCATGAGGAGAATGAGCTGCGTTTTGCTTCTCCCATACCTCCTCTATAGCGCGCGGGTCGAGGTGCCGTTTCCTATACAGCAAGTGGAATTTCCTACCTCCTCTTGCAAAGAGGATCCTCCTCAACTGTCCAACAATGGTGAGGATGGGAAAATTTGAGGAGAGAGAGAGCTAAGAGGAGGGAGATCCTCTGCGTTGTGGGTGCTCTTAGGATGTTAGTACTAAGTACTACTGGTTTGGGTAGGGTTTCCAAATTTCTGAAATTGGCTTTTCTTTCCATTCTTTGTAAGTGGTACTTGGAATTATTTATTACACTTTGTTCGGAGAATTGTAACACTTTAATGTATACATTACTTACATATCTTATTCTAACCATTTTTTTTATTCGGTAATTAATTGGTCCAAGCAGGGTCAACCCTCATGAGTTGAGGGTAAGAAGGGGGATCCCGACCCATAAGGAAACTTCCAGAGACTGGAAACTGGGGATTTATACCCAGAAACAAATATTTACACAAACTCCCTAAATTGGGGTTGATGAGATTTGAACACCCGACCATGAGGTTAGGAGGTGGGAGCTCCAACCATTGGGCTCCCACATGATTCTCATATCTTATTCTAACCATAATCTAAAAATATATATAAATAGTATATTATTATGTAAAATGTTCTTTCATCAGTACCAAAATATAGTTCCTGTGTCTATTTTGGGAGTCAAATTTTAAAAACTTTGAACAAAATATTATCATTAACGTATACAAAAAAAAATCATGTGAAGTTTTGTTAGATTCGCATCAATGTGTACATTCATAATATCAACTTTTTATATTTCTTACTAATACATAATAGAATATATCGTAGGTGAAAGGTACGTCTTGGAGACTGTGCAAAAAGAAACTGGAACTAAATTTTGAAACGGATGAACTATATTTATGTATACTCTCACTATCATCTTTGGAAAAAGTTTAACTTATATAGTTACGTCCCACCCAATATAATAATTATGGATCCGCCACTGAGTCAAAGTAGTGCAACAATGGCGAGAAAAAATTCAATTTTTTTATCCCCTTAGTTTTAGTTTTCAGTGACTATTACTTAATGGCTAGTTTTCTTTCTCTCATTCTCCTTCAACGTCACAATCTTTCTCCCCTGCTTCTTGTTTCACTACCTCTTACACTCTCCCCATCCTTCTATTAAGCTAATCAAAGTAGTCCAACGATGGTGAAACAAAATTCAATTTTTTATCCCCCTAGTTTTTAGTGACCGTTACTTAACGACTACTTTTCAATCTCTCTTTCTCCTTCAACGTCACAATCTTTCGCCCCTTCTTACTGTTTCACTGCCTCTCACACTCTCCCAATCCTTCCTTCAAGCTAGTCAAAGTATTCCAACAATGGCGAGAAAAAAATCAATTTTTTTATTCCCCTAATTTTTTGTTTTTAGTGACCGTTAATTAATGCCTAGTTTTCTTTCTCTCTTTTTCCTTCAACGTCACAAATCTTTCGCCCTTGCTTTTTGTTTCACTGCCTCTCACACTCTCCCCATCTTTCCTTCAAGCTAGTCAAAGTAGTCCAACAATGGCGAGAAAAAATTCAATTTTTTTATCCCCTAGTTATTAGTTTTTAGTGACCGTTAATTAATGGCTAGTTTTCTTTTGCTTTTTCTTTCAACGTCACAATTTTTCGCCCCTGCTTCTTGTTTCACTACTTCTCACACTCTCCCCATCCTTCCTTCAAGCAAATAAAAGTAGTCCAACAATGGCGAGAAAAAATTCAAATTTTTTTACCCACTAGTTTTTAGTTTTTAGTGGCCGTTACTTTATGACTAGTTTTCTTTCATTCTTTCTCCTTCAACGTCACAATTTTTCTCCCATGCTTCCTGTTTCACTGCCTCTCACAATCTCCTCATCCTTCCTTCAAGCTAGTCAAAGTAGTCCAACAATGGCGAGACAAAATTCAATTTTTTATCCCCCTAGTTTTTTACTTAACGACTAGTTTTCTTTTTCTCTTTCTACTTCAACGTCACAATATTTCTCCCATGTTTCCTATTTCATTGCCTCTCACACTCTCCCCATCCTTCCTTCAAGCTAGTTAAAGTAGTCCAACAATGGCGAGAAAAAAATTTAATTATTTTATCCCCCTAGTTTTTGGTTTTTAGTTTTTAGTGACCATTACTTAAGAACTAGTTTTCTTTCTCTCATTCTCCTTCAACGTCACAATCTTTCTCCATTGCTTCCTGTTTCACTGCCTCTCATACTCTTTCCCATCTTTCTTTCAAGCTAATCAAAGTAGTCTAACAATGGTGAGACAAAATTTTTGTTTATCCCCCCGAGTTTTTAGTTTTTAGTGACCGTTACTTAACTGCTAGTTTTCTTTCTCTCATTCTTCTTCAACGTCACAATCTTTTGCGCTGGTTCCTGTTTCACTGCCTCTCACACTCTCCCACCCTTCCTTCAAGCTAATCAAAGTAGTCCAACAATGGTGAGACAAAATTCAATTTTTTTATCCCCCTAGCTTTTACCTTTTAGTGACCGTTACTTATTAGCGGCTTGTTTTCTTTTTCTCTTTCAACGTCACAATCTTTCTCCCTTGCTTCCTGTTTCACTAGCTCTCACACTCTCCCAATACTTCATTCAAGCTAATCAAAGTAGTCCAACAATGGCGAGATAAAATTTAATTTTTTTATCCCCCTAATTTTTACTAGTTTTTAGTGACCATTATTTAACGGCTAGTTTTCTTTCTCTCTTTCTCCTTCAACGTCACAAACTTTCTCCCCTACTTCCTGTTTCACTGCCTCTCACACTCTCCCCTTCCTTCCTTCAAGCTAATCAAAATATTCCAACAATGGCGAGACAAATTTCAATTTATTTATCCCCCTAGTTTTTAGTTTTTAGTTTTTAGTGACTGTTACTTAACGACTAGTTTTCATTCTTTATTTCTCTTTCAACGTCACAATCTTTCGCCCTTGCTTCCTGTTTCACTGCCTCTTACACTCTCCCCATCCTTCCTTCAAGCTAGTCAAAGTAGTCCAATAATGGCGAGAAAAAAATCAAAGTTTTTATCCACCCTAGTTTTTAGTTTTTAGTGATCGTTACTTAACGGCGAGTTTTCTTTCTCTCTTTCTCCTTCAACGTCACATTCTTTCTCCCCTGCTTCTTGTTTCGCTGCCTCGTACACTCTCCCCATCCTTCCTTCAAGCTAATCAAAGTATTCTAACAATAGCGAGAAAAAATTCAATTTTTTTATCCCCCTAGTTTTTAGTTTTTACTGACCATTACTTAACGACTAGTTTTATTTCTCTCTTTCTACTTCAATATCACAATCTTTCTCCCCTACTTCCTGTTTTAGTGCCTCTCACACTCTCCCCATCCTTCTTTCAAGCTTATTAAAGTAGTCCAACAATGGCGAGACAAAATTCAATTTTTTTATCCCCCTAGTTTTTAGTTTTTAGTGACCGTTACTTATTAACGACTTGTTTTCTTTCTCTTTTTTTCTTTCAACGTCACAATCTTTCTCTCATGTTTCCTGTTTCACTGTCTCTCACACTCTCCTCATCCTTTCTTCAAGCTAGTCAAAGTAGTCCAACAATGGGGAGAAAGTGGGAGAGGGAAAGGTGGGACGGGGAGAGAGTGGAAGGTCTGGGAGGGAGTGGGGGCATGGGGGAGAGGGAGAGAGGGGGCTGGGGAGGGTTGGGGGAGAGTGGAGAGGGAGAGGAGAGAGGGAGAGGAAGATATGGAGGGGGGAAAGGGAGGGGGGAGGAGGAGAAGGAGATGGGGCCGGGGGAGGGAGAGATGGGGGAGGGGAGGCGGCTGATGTTATGCTTTTATATCTAGTTTTTCCCCCTATTTTTGAGTCAAAATGTGTGCTAACGGTTCTCTTAGGATCCCTTCTATACTAACATTTTCCATCTAGTTGTGGTTTTGTGTTTTATGATAGTTTGCAAGTTTTAGGGAATTATTCCCCTATTTTCTGCCATTATGTGATGCCATAGTGGATTAAAAGACTTAGGAGGCACGTATATGAGTTCCCGAGTCCCAAGGTTGCTTCCTAAAGCCTTTGGGTATGAAGAGAATTGAAGACTTGGCATCAAATGCCAAGAAAGCCACATTTGGAGGGCTGCCCGATCTCATCGAGCGCCATCGCCTGATCGGGCGGTCGCTTTTCACCATTCCCACGTTTGTCTCGGGCACGATCGGGCACTGCTCGCCTGGTCGGAAATCGTTGAGGGGACCTGATCGGGTGTACCCGCCCGATCTCATCGGGTGCTACAATTCATTGAGCCACTGAAGAAAGCAATGCTAAGACTCGCCCGATGGGATCATGCCCCCGACGCCTGATGGGGCGGGTGGCACGGAGGCCCAAATTCGGACTTTTTATTTCCTAATTAGTTAGTTTTTGGGAGTTAGTATATATAGCTTAGTGGATTATTTTGTAAGAGATCTTTTTCTTTTAGCTATTTTCATTCATTAGTTTTTCCTAAAAAACTAGTGTTATTTCTCAAGACCTAATTTGCATACTTTGGAGATTGTTCAAGTTTTATTCAAGTTCTAGCCTTTCCTTTCAAATTGGTAATTTATTCTTTCATTGTTCTTTATTGCTTTTAAGTATTAGTGTCTTTATTATTCTTAATTGCTTCAGAGTATGAATCTTTCAATAGTTATTGCTTTTGTTTACTTAGTCATGAGTGAGTAGATTCGTTTCTAGGGCATAGTGAGGAAAGCCATGTTTATGCCATGATTTATTGTTCTTGATGTTTGTTAATATTTAGGTTATGATTAGAGCAATTGTAGTGTGATTCGTTTTAATATGCGATTTATGTTAGTGGCCAATTTCATGAATTGCAACCTGCCTTGTTTGTATGGACCAAGATCCTACTTTTAGAGGCCTAGAACACACTGGTGAGTCTGATTATGTAAAGCGACCATACTGCATATGTTGGCTTGAGAGCGTTAAGACCCGACCATATGATTAACACCTGCTTTAATTGCTCGACTCTATACCTAAGTATTAGTAGTTGCCTGAACCTTCCTGATTGGTATAACATGGTGGACCGAACGAATGCCCTTGTTTTTTATTAATTCATTTCTTATAAGTTTAAATTGCCTTCTTTAGTTTAATCTTTTGATAATATTTTCATCCCTGATTTTGTCTAAAGTAGTTATTTAATTGAACTTAAACTGCGGAAACCCATCTCCCTGAGAATTCGACTCGTACTTGCAAAGTCTCTGCTAACAGACAAACTGTGCACTTGCGGTACTATTTTAAAACCCATTAGCGGCCGGGAGGGGAGAGGGGGGGCCGGGGGAGGGGAGGGAGAGATGAGAGTGGGGGCGGAGGGAGGTGGAGGGGGAGGGGGCCAAGGAAAGAGTGGGGGCCCGGACCGGGAAGGAGAGGGAGAGGGAGAGGGGGGGGTTGAGGAGGGAGGGAGAGAGGGATAGGGATAGGGGGGGGGGGGTAGGGGGTAGGGGAGGAGAGAGAGGGATATAAGGGGGTGGGGGAGAGGGGGGTAGAGAGAAGAAGATAGGGGGCCCGGGAGGCAAAGGGGGCCGAGGAGGGAGGGGGGCCGGGAGGAGGGAGAGAGGGGGTGGGGATGGGGGAGCTAGGGAGGGAGAGAGGTAGGGGAGGGCCGACCGGGGAGGAAGAAGGAGAGAGAGGGGGGGAGAGGGGTTGAAGAGGGATGGAGGGAGGGGTTGGGCTAGGGAAGGGGAGGAAGGTAGAGGAAACAGAGAGAGGGTGGGGGAGGAGGGAGAGGGATGGAGAGAGGTGGGGGAGGGGGATCGGGATGGGGAGGGAGATAGGGATGGGGAGGGAGATAGGGATGGGGGCGGGGAAGGAGGAGAGAGAGGGAGAGAGGGAGGGAGGGAGAGGGGGGGCGGGAGGAGGGGGGAGAGAGGGGGCCGGAGGAGGAAAGGGATATGGGGCGGAAGGAGTGGGGGAGGAGAGGGGGGAGGGTCGGGGAGGAGATACGTGGGGAGATGGGGGAGGGGTGGGAGAGTCGGGGGGGGAGGAGAGACGGGGGAGAGGGGGGAGGAGAGACAGAGAGAAGGTGGGTCGAGGAGGGAGAGGGGGAGGAGGAGAGAAGGGGGAGAATGGGGCCGGGGAGAGAGAGAAGGTGGGTATGAAGGGGAACACATTATTGTAATGTAAAAGGTACAATGTATATTGTTTTTAGGATGTTCAGTGTTGATAGCCTGTAGCAATAATGAGGTTCACTTATTATATTCTTTCCATTTTTGTTTGTGAATTGTAACATGACGGAAATACAACCTCATGCAGAAACTAAATCTTAAGCGAATGGAAATGGACAAGAAAGAGGAAGAGAAATGAAGCTGGATGAAAGAAGAGGAAATGTTATATAGTTGCTTCAATATTCTTAATTTTTTTTGGCACAATCATATATAGAACAACTTCTACAAATTGGATGCTTGTATACTGATTTTGATTTAGATAGCGGAATTTGTAGTATTATGCTCAACTTCAAACTCTTGTAAATTATGTTTCTACATTTTAATTTATTGCAGAACTAGGTTAAAGGATTACCAATAATATTTGCAGAACCAATAGCTATAGTAGTTGATTTGGCATGTTTTAGATTTTTGTACCTTTTGCCAAGATATTTCTCCGTCTCGGATTGAGATGGATTTCTATAGCGTGTTGTAACTCCCTTATATATGGCATTCGTTCTCATGGCAATTGATTCGAGCATGCCACTCCAATCTTCACAACATAAATCATGCACTCCCTAAAAGTGCTATATCTACGATTCGCAACACTTGGTCAGGTAATATTCAACCTTTGGAGAAGGCGATATCCATCTTCGTGTAACCATCTATCAAGAATTCCATTGGGCATGATCGAACTGATAGACAAGAGCTTTAAAATCATTTGTCTAGAAATTTGTACTTGAGCAAGCTGTTAGTATCCCTACCATATTATGGTGACGAATGCTCCTCAATGCCTCACACTTAGCCATGAAACTCTTAGACTCGGCTCATCAACCATATTTCCATCTAGGGTCACTTTAAATTCAGACCCGAAAGAACTAAAACCAAGTAAATTTTCACAAAATCCATCAGTTGCTTTGAGTAGCATGTCGTAGGAAACTTTCAGGTATGATTTCTTCACTAGTTTGTCTGATGAAACCAATTTTATTTTCCTACTATGACGAGTGAAGTACAATTATGTGCATGTAACCATGGCCAATTCCACAACAAATGCACATATTACTATAACAACCAACTTAAGAGAGCACGTGAAACTCTTCTCTTCCCTTCATTCTCCACACATGTTGGTAGATGTAGCTCAGGGTTTCCTCCACAAAGCCTGTTATTTCCCGTAAGAGCTATTGCGCTTGCATTTACAAAAACTCATTTTGTTGGAACTCTTCCCTCAAAATTGTTGTAAGATAAGTTTAGGTATATTAAGTGAAGCGAAGAGAAATATTCTGGAATGGGGACAGAATGTTTACTATGGGAAAGATCAACTTCTATTCAAAGAGGTAAATCATGGAGGAATTGGACTGTGGAAGAGATTATCTCCCATGTACAATTTTTGAAGAGCATGTAAGCTGCTAAAGACAACTGGAAATTTGCCAAAAAACCGTAATCATTTGTGCGTTTTTTGAGAAATCAAAATTTGTGAATAGTTCTTATGTGAATTTTGTCTCTGAATGTGGATATTGTGTGATATGTGATAAGTAATATGAATTATGAGTTAAGATAAGTTATTTGTGAATTACGTTAAGAACGTTGAGTAATGTTCCCGAATTATGAGATTTAGAGCTTTTATGGATATTGTGTTTAAGTTATTCTTTAAATTGAATTAAAGAATAACGATAGCGGAAATATCGCATGACGTTACGGATGGGCATAGGTAGGTTCTGGGCCGGGTCCTGCCATACCCTAGATCCGAACCCTAAAAATTTGTTTGAACCCAAACCCGGACCCTATGGGTCTAGAAAAGCTGGATCTAGACCCTTAGGGTCTACGGGGTATAGGGTCTAGCGTATTTCCTTTATTTTTGCCCAATTTTCAATATCATTTATATTTTTTGTCTTTCGATAGTGCCTATGATTTGTAGGGTCTAAGGTTTAGGATTCAAATGACAAAAAGTTCAAATTTAGGATAAATACGAAGGTTTTTCTCAAAAAGACAAAAGGCAAAAAGAATATTAAATAACTTTAGGGTCCAAGTGTAGGGTCTGAGTAGGGTATGGGTCTAGAATATTAAGACAAGGGCCCTAAAAAGTTCACTTGGACCCAGACCCGGACCATTATGGTCCAGAAAAAGTTGGACCCAAACCCTAAAATTAGGGTCGGGTCCAATAGGGTCTGGTTAGGGTCTTGGACCCATGCACATCCCTACTTGACGGGAATGTCACTTAAACAAAACAAAAATATAACTCAATTAAATAATCCAAAAAAATATACATAAAGAGCAAACAACCTCATAAACCCAATGTAGTAATTAAATACGGGACATATGATAGAATAGATTGAACATCACTTTATAATTAAAGTAGTTAATTAATGTGACCATAATGTTGAATATATGAGAACATAAAACTTTTATGTATAAACATTAGTTGACATACCATGAACACTTGACTAATAGATTGGGAAAGACACAAATCATGAGAGATAAAAAAAAAGTAGAGGACAAAAAAAGGTAGGAGAGTGAAACAAAAAAATAAGAGACAAAAATGTCATATATATTTGCTAGCATAAAATATGGTGTTGAATATAGTCATTGGACTAAACATATGATCACTCTAAACGGACTCAGTCAATAGTACTCCCTCCGTCCCATAATATAAGTCCCATTTCTTAATAAGGTGTCCCAAAATATAAGTCCCCTTTCTATTTTAATTCAATAAATATACCCAGAATACCCTCATAATTTCGGATTTCAATGCATCCCCTATTAATGAGGTTTTGGGATCTTTTACCCCATTCAACGCCTTTCTCTCTCTTAATTACTCCTTCCTTTACTGTACTAACAACGGTTATTTCATTTTCTCTCTCATCCACTTTCCTCTTCTCTGTTGATTCCTTTGATTTTCTCTCCAAAGTCCACTGTTCACATGGAAACCCTAGATATGAGATGCGTGATTTTCATGAAATGCGTTAATCAAGTTTGATTTTTTGACTTAACTTTTTTATTTTCAAAGTTTTTATGCATGAATTTGTGTCTTGAATGAAATTTTTTTTTTGTTTTTGTTCTTTGAATCTACAACTTTCATCAATTCGCATGACTAGTTTCAAAGTTGAAAATTGTTTGTCGATTTCGTATTTAAGCCTCAACATGTGCTTCTTTATTCATAGATCCATTTTGAAAACCCTAGATCTCACTTTTTTTCCCAACTTACGGTTCAATTTTCATCTGTATTTCTTGTTTTTGCCATGAGTCATGCAGCTAAAATCTGGGAAAGATGTATCCAATGATACATATTCTTGTTCGGATTATCCCTATTGTGAATTGGGGCCGGATTACAAAGGGATTCACAATTATAGTTCCAGATCTGAAGAAACTGAAACTGACATTTTGAATGATAAAGAAACTGAAGAAAAAAAAGGAGGTGGAACAAACTGAAATTATTTTCATTAGATGATGTGAAAGGAAAAAGGGCATCAAATACACCCTTGGAGCATGGTATACCTTCTTCTTCTACTTTTGTTGTTGGTGAAGGTAAAAAGTATGATGATGATATTAGTGATGCAGAGTCATGCTCCTGATGCTTTTATTGTTTTGTTGTTGAGATTTTAGTGATGATATTAGTGATGATTTTTGTTTGTTGGGGTTTTATTATGCTGAAGAATAAAGAAATTCATGACTTACCTTGTTCCCAATTAATGATGATTTGTTTGTTGGAGTAAAACTTTATTCAGCTCAATTATGTTATGTTCATTCTTTGATTATGATGATTGTGTTGTTATCTTCATCAACATGTTCTGTTCATTCTTTGATTATGATGATTTGTTTGTTTTCATTCTTTGTATGTTCACTTGGTCAACATGTGTTCTTCTTGTGTGTTTTTGTTCACTTTGATCGATCAAATTGTTGTGTTTTTGTTCATTTTGTTCTGTTCATATTTTGGTTATGTTCACTTTGTTTCTGATTGTTGTTGTTTCAGTTTGTTCACTTCATGCTTTGGTTATGTTTTATGTTCACTTTGTTTCTGATTGTTTTTGTTCCACTTTGTTCTGTTCATACTTTGGTTATGGTCACTTTGTTTCTGATTGTTGTTGTTTAACTTTGTTCACTTTGTTCTGTTCATACTTTGGTTATGTTCACTTTGTTCCTGATTGCTGTTGTTTCAACTTGGTTCACTTTATTCTGTTCATCCTTTGGTTAAGTTCACTTTGTTTTTTTATTGTTGTTGTTTCAGTTTGTTCTAATCATACTTTGGTTATGTTCACTTTGTTCTGTTCATACTTTGGTTAGGTTCACTTTGTTTTCAATTGTTGTTGTTTCAATTTTTGTTCACTTGAATACTTTGGTTATGTTCACTTTGTTTTTGATTGTTTTTGTTTCACTTGGGTGGGATGTTGATTGCACCCACTTGAAATTGTAAACTGTGTACATCCTTAAGCCACCAGTCATGTAACTGATTGATTGAGGCATTTGGATACTACACTTTCAATCTCATGTGGGTGTGGTTGTTGTAATCAATGAAGGATAAATTTATTTTTGAGACACTATAATTTGTTGAGAAGCTATCTCTTGACTCTTTATGCCACCATATAACTATTGTTGTCTGATTGAGGCAACTGAGGTGAGGATTGTAGAGCAACTCTCAAATTAGTCAATGAGTATCGGGGACTTCTGAGATTATAAAGTCCCAAAAAAAAAAAGAATCAAACACTTTATTTCTTTTTTGTTATGTTTTTTTTCTTCAATGTTTCTTCATTGTTTTACTTTGTTTTGTTTCTTGACTGTTTGTAGACTATTTTCTTCACTATTTTGTTTCCTCACTGTTTTGTTTTCTCACTATTTCTTCATTGTTGCTTCAATTAAACTTGTACTTAAAATTTTTCAAAAATTAACTTGCATTCATACTTGAATTAAAATGCTTACAAAACATTAAACATAAAAAAAACATCCCCTTTAACTAAAACATGAAGATCTTTTGTGCTCCTCTATTGCCTACTCTTCTCCTTGTGCATGTGAACTTGATGCACCATTGACAACCATCTCCCAAGCCTCTGCTACTGCCCACATAGGTGATGTAACTTGGTCTTCCAATATGCCATCCTTCTCCATTTTCTTCTTGTTAACATGTGGAAGGTCATAGTTATTCCCTTCCCCAACCTTCAATATTTCATTCATTACATGTTGAAGAGAATACCACACATTGCTTAATGTCTTATGGTCTAGCTCATTGAAGACCTCATTAACAGCTGCCACCATGTTGTCAATAGTTTTTGGCATCTTCTTATGCGTTAGAGATTGAATTGATCTGAAAAATCTAAGATCTAAAATGTTTAAAGCTGGACTGTTGGGTGGTTGTTGGATTAAAATAAAAGGGAACTCATCTTGTTCACAAACTTGTTGCCATTGTGGATCATCTTGAGTTATGTGTGCTTTTGCATTATCTTGTTGGATGAATATTGTTTTTGGCCCCTCATCATCTTGTGGCCACTATGCTTTGATGGCTGGAATTATTTGGTCAATGAGCATGACTCTAGTGACCCTCTGGTTCACTGATTCAACAACTTTAGTCACCATTGTCCCCCTAGCTCTGTTTTTTGATGATCTCTTGGCTGGTTCTTGATATGTGAATGGGAAAATGTCTATTTTCCCATTAAAGGTGCAAACACCTTCATCATTATACATAGGTCTGCCCACAATTGATGTGAACATGACCTTTGGTATAAACTTGTTGCTGCTTGCTGCCCTATACTGCCCCTGTTCATCCCTTCCTAAGTAAACCCTTTGTGATTTGTTGGTTAAGTAAAACCATTTCTCATCCAAATGTACAAAGTCATACATTTGATAATATTTCCTCTTTGTAAGAGGATTTGATACCATTAACAAGGTAAGAATCCATTGCAATCTTGTCTTCTTGTTTGCTTCTTTCAAACCTGGGTGAAGTGGGTTTGCATGTGGCCTAATCAGTCCCCTTTGCACCATCCTATGAACTATGCTTTTTGACACCCCAATTAATGTGGCTAGACCTCTAATGCAAGATCTTTGCTCCATGATCAATTTTGTGATTTCATTTGTTTGTACTTGTATTCTTTTCCTACCACATAAGTGTAATCTCCCCTCTACACTTGCTCTTTGCATGGATTCATTCGGATTTTTAGCTGTGCTCCAGTGCGACTTACAGTTTTTTTTGCTACATTGAATTGATTTGAGGCTTCTGTCATGCTGCCATAATTGAGCTTGCCTTCTCTTGCTCTATTGAGAATGAATAAAAAGACTTTAAGCTTGTTATCACTGCTGAGCCTGCATTTGTGGCTGATGATGAGGTTGCTCCTGTTCATCTTCTTGCTGTTGTGTTGAAATTGGTGGTGGTAAGCTGAGATTAATCTCAACATTCTGAGGTGCCATGTCCCCAGACTCAATATAAGGTTCCATTTCACTATCCTCACCATCACTTGGAGACCAAGCGTCGTTAAGATTCCACTCTGAAGCCATGGAAATCTAGTGATAATGCAACAACTTTTTTGGGAAAGTTTTATATTTCGTATGTGCTCTGCTTTATTTTCTGGATGAAGAACAAAATTCATCCATGCTTTGTATTTATAGTGCTTTGAAGGTTAACAATCCCTTTTGTTTGGAGGAAAAATGAAGTTTTTTGATGTTTTGCCAAAGTTGGCTTAATTCGTGTGCTCATTGTTAAAGGATTTTGATTGGAGGATTACCCCTTAATAAAGTGTTGTCATTGGTCAGTTTTATTTTTACTGGATTACTCTATCTTTAACAAACCGTGATTGATTACAGCCATTGAAAACCGCTTAACTTCCTTACACTACCCCCCAAAGATTATTAAATGCACAGCTGATTTCTTTTTTGTTTAAAAAAAATTAAAGCAATGGTTCCCAATACAAATGAATCTACTTATCTAAAATTAACAAAATTCTTTCTATCTTAATAACCGCGTAAAAACTGAATCAAGACTTATATTATGGGACGGAGGGAGTACTATTGAACAACAACTAACCATGGACTAAACATATGATCGCTCTTAATAAATTTCAGGAGTAAGAAAAAAAAGGGAAATATATCTTCTAAAGCAATAAAATAAAATACAATAACCTTAAACATCCTACTATATTTTTATTTTAAAAAAATCCTACTTAATGCATATAATTCATTTCATACACAATCAATGTTCATATAGTTCATTAATCCAACAAGGATGATCATTAGATTGGACATATGATCACTGTAAATGAACACTAGTCAATTGCACTATGAACTAGTTGACCCAAGACTAAACATATGAGCACTCAAAATAAACTTCAAGAGAGTGAAAATCAAGAGAGAGAGAGAGGAGAGAGAAAAAAGGAAACATATCTTTTAAAAGCAATATAATAAATTAAGCAAAGGAGAGAGATAGAATTTTAGAGGAGAAAAAATAATTGAGGAGACGCAAATTAGGAGAGAAAAGAGTGTGTCAATGAGACATATAAGAAAGCACAAGAGAGAGAGAGAGAGAGAGTTGCCCAATGTTAATGAGTCTAGGTGGCTCGCAAACTATTTGAGCTCGACTTGAAATTCTAGAGAGTCGAGCATAACAAAGTTTGATTCGAAAAATTCGTGAGCATGCTCGAAATATGTTTTAGGCTTTTAGCTACTTCCTCCGTTCTGAAATAAATGAAACACTTTTCTCAAAAAGTTCTCATATAAAAGAGAGAAACGTTTCATTTATTTCATAAGGAGGAAGTACTTAAATTGTGCTGAATACTTGTGGAAAACTCAAAGTAAGTAGTCCAAACCTATTTATAAAATATATGTAATATATTTTTTTGACTCATAGTTGAGTGTTAATGTAAATTAAACTATAATATTTAAGTTCGAAAAGCTCGAGACTCGGCTCGAGTTCGAGTAAAAGTATTACGAGGCGAGCAATCCTAGGCTGGGTGCGGGTTCGTCTTGTTAACACTCCCTATGTCCAACAACTCACTCGACTAAACGACCTCGATCTTCTTTGTATACACGGTCCTTCAGATACGGAGGTGTGCACTTACTAGTTACTAATTTTAGTAATTTACAATCCTCCTCGGAGAATCAGAAAAGTGACGGCCAATTGAGAATTGACTAGTGAAATTTTTCTAAAAACATAAGCAAAATGCTGCATCAGAGCAAGAACCAAAGAATATGGGATGTGGATGTTCCACTCTCTCAACACCCAATCACAACCTTTTTCTCTCTCTTCCCTCAACACTTCCTATCAAACCCAAATCAAATTCTTTTCACAATCACCCAACTTTTTCATTTCATTCCCATCTCCCTAATCTCAGCAATATAACCATGTCTCTATCCCCACTTCCATCATCTCTTACTCCCAATTCCAGCAAAATCGACTCATTTGAAACCCAACAAGAAATTTCTGGAAAACCCATCTTCAGTCCACATGAAATTAATCCAAAATTGCTTCAGAAATTGCTTTATGATGCCCTGGTTTGGTCTTCTCTTCATGGGCTTCTTGTTGGAGATAGAAATGTTCTGGTATGTCCAAAGTTTTCTGCTTTAGATTAGCCTATACTTGTTATATTTTTGCTCTTTATGTTTTTTGATTTGATCATTTTAATTTGTTGATTTGGGTTTTCCTTTGTAGTTGTTGTTTTCTCTTAGGAAAATGCCTAATTGTTCATTAAAGTTAATTAAGAGTTGCTAGGTGTTTTGTTGACATGATTGTTGGACCATGATAAAGTTGCAATATGTTTAGAATTTTAGGGCAATTTATTTGCTCTATGCCTAAAGAAAAAGATTCATAGAATATGATTTTGGTAAAGGAACTATTATTGGTTTTGTGGGCAGTAAGGCGTTGGAATTGGGGGCTAAATGGCAGTATTTCTCTCTTAAATATGGTTGGTTAATTTACAGAGATCAGGGACAGTTCCTGGGGTTGGTATGGTTCAAGCCCCATTTTCTCTTTTGCCTGCATCATTCCCTCAGGATCACTTCAAGCAAGCATGTGAATTAGCTCCAATTTTCAACGAACTCTTCGACCGTGTCAGTTTGGATGCGAAATTTCTCCAAGATTCGTTATCGAGGTTCGTCTTCACCATGTAGATTTTGTACATTGTAAAAGTTGTATTCTTGTTACCTGCTGTATTTCTTGTCCCTTCCTATCTCCAATTTATATCAGCTTAGTTCTTTTTTTTTTTTTAAGAGAATTAGCTTAGTTCTTTTAGTTACAAGTTGTGAAGGTAATTAAATATTTTTATTCGTGCAAAATCTCTAAAAGTAACTCAAGTTGCTCAAGGACAATAATAAGGTGCAGATGTGAATTTTAGTATGAACCTGGCTATCTTCAGCATGATTTTGTCCTGGGTTACAGTGTATAGTACCAGATTATTTTGCCATATTGGTGAATCAGATGTTAAGATACAGTCCATATTATGGATATAAAGTAGTATTAGATGTCATTGAGGTTCATGAACAAGGAGTTTGTCAAATGTGAGCGAAGTTAGTCTTTGGGTGGCAAGGAAATGTAATGGGTATAGGCATTCGCGATTGTTGCAAAAAGTCTTTATCCCTTATGACAAGGGTGTCAAAAGTTGCCATCTCGGTGAACCTCTACTAAAAAACAGCGGAACTTGGCTCCTTGGTCAGAAAAGCTTTTGTATTATTGTACTTCCATAGTCTCTCCATTATCACTGCAAAGCTTTCTTATCGAAAACAACGCATGTCACTTCGTGAGTTTGGATTTTATTTTGTTTTCACTCAGTTCTTTATCAATGTCAGTTAGCAGATTGTGTAAGTGAAACTAAATCTTCCGACTGTCTTTTGTATTACAGAACCAGAAAAGTGGATGATTTCACGTCAAGACTGCTAGATATTCACTCCAAGATGATAGATATTAATAAGAAAGAGGTGAGTTTATATCTTTTTCAACTACTCTTTCAACGTTTTAAGGGCAAATAATTATCTGATTTGAAGATTATACATAGGAGTTACGCTTGGGCTTACATCGCTCAGATTACATGCTTGATGCACAAACCAAATCACTTCTCCAAATAGAGTTCAACACAATCTCATCTTCGTTTTCTGGGCTTTCTTGTCTTGTCAGTGAACTTCACAGGTAAGCTGTCCTCTGGATTACAAAATGTATATATTCTTGTAAATCTAAGGCTGTTAAGTAATATTAGTGCTCCCCTTAAAAAAAAAGTAATAGTAGTGTCTGCTGACAGATTGGATTTTGTAATGTAGGAACTTGCTTGGTCACTATGGAAGTCAGCTTCAATTGGACTTCAGAAAGGTCCCTGAAAATGCATCTGTTCATCAGTTTGCAAAGGCACTAGCTGAAGCTTGGCGAGAGTACAATAATCCGAGGTTTGAGTTGCTTAAGAGGCTGTTATTTCTGTTCCTTGTGTCTCATGTTCTTGTATAATTTACAGCATTGTTAAACTCGACAGGGCTGTTGTTCTAGTTGTGGTCCAAGCTGAGGAACGCAACATGTATGACCAGCATTGGCTATCTGATGTATTGAGGGAGAGATATCCTTTTTGTGTTTCTACCAAAAATAAATACGGCTTTCTTAAAGTTCTCATCATTACAATCTGGATAGTTTAAATCAGTGTGATTGCATGTTTTTATGGGTATAAATGAATGGTCAACAAAATGCATTCAAACTATACATAAACGAGCTTATAGAAGACTTATTCAGAGGATGGGGCTGCATGTTTGAAGATTAATTCTTTTTTTTTCCGGGACTTGTGTACTGTCCTTGTGCCTCAGTTTTTCTTAACTGTGTAATACACATGATGTTACATCTATCAGAAAGACACTAGCAGAAATTGATGCAGAGGGCGAGTTACAGCCTGATGGAACACTTGTTGTGTATGTGATGACAAGGACATTGTGCCTTCCCCTTATTCCTTGTAATTAAGGTTTCACTTATATTATTGTTACTATTACTAATTACTAATACTATAAGATAATGCTGTGGTATTTATGACTTCAAGTTTCTACTTTCTAACTTGTTTATTGTAATACTGCAGAGATGGGGAAGCAATTGCAGTAGTGTATTTTAGAGCTGGTTATGCACCTACTGATTATCCTTCTGAGTTGGTTAGTGTCCCTGCTTCAGTTTATGACCCTTGATTTCACTAAAACAGGAGAAATGTATTGCTCCCTTTCTAGAGTTTGGTGTGCCAGTTCTATTCACAATTAAATCTTTAATGGGATTGTATGTGCATCAAAATGAGGTGAACCTGTGGTTATTTTTTTTATGACTGAGGTTATAGCAGCTGCCATATAAACAGCTTCCAATTCGTAATTTGAGATGTTTTAGGGATCAGATTTAATGACTTGAAGGTTTCCTTCTACTTTATTATTTGGTGGTCTAATTAATTACCAGGCATAGAAATAAATTCGAACCATGGATCAGTCGCACTTCAGTGCTAATCATATAGTAGATAATGCTCCACAGGAATGGCAAGCTAGGCTATTGGTGGAGAAGTCATCTGCTGTGAAGTGTCCTTCAATTGCATATCATTTAGCAGGTACCAAGAAGATTCAGCAGGAGCTTGCAAAACCCAATGTACTTGAGAGGTAATTCTTGAGTTTTATGCAGATGTTTGACTCAAATTAAATTAACTATGCAGCTTAACCAGAAAATTTGTGTCTGGGAACTAATCTTTGCCACTAGCTGAACTGCTGAAGTGCCTTTTAAAAAAAAAAAAAAAAACTGTTCTGCTGAAGACTAATTTTGCATGCTTATATCTGAGAATTCTTCTTTGATCTGTTGAGCTAGAAACATGATCTGAGACTTTGTTAGTTGACCTTGGATCTTCAGCATGTTAAACTTTCTAAGTGATGAATGGAAAATGGCATCCTGAGCTCTGAATTTGAGCTTGTCCCTGCTTCTTAAACAGGTTCCTTGATAACAAAGATGACATCGCCAAAGTTAGAAAATGCTTTGCAGGCCTGTGGAGTTTAGATGATACTCAAGTTATTTTAGATGCAATTGAAAAACCTGAGTTGTACGTGATGAAACCTCAGAGAGAAGGCGGAGGTACCACTAGTTGCAGTCTTGCAGACTTCATTACTTGTTTATATGTGTGTGTGTGTGTGTGTGTGTAAGTTGTAATTAATATTGGACTATCTTTTCTCATAGGAAACAACATTTATGGAAATGATGTGAGAGAAGCGCTTTTAAGAATACAGAAGGGGGGATCAGAAGATAATGCTGCATACATTCTCATGCAAAGAATTTTTCCGACTAATTTCCCAGCACTTCTGGTACGAGAAGGCATCTGTCACAAAGATCATGCTATATCAGAGCTGGGCATATATGGTGCTTATCTGAGGTATATAAATGCGCACTGCACTATATCCTACTTGATCTGCATAGTAAAAGGGTTGAGGAAAATATATTCTTTGAACTGCTTTCATCTCATCTTATTTTGTTTGATATATTAAAGATCTAGCTATAAGAAGGAGAGAGAAAGAAACATAAAGAATATACTGCCGTGAAAAGCTTCATGTTGGTGTCATGTAGCACCTCATCTCCATTTAGCCTATAGGACATTCTTAGGCATTGAGAACAATCTTCTAATGTCCCGTTCGGTAGCAGCTAATAAATTGTGATAATAGTTATAAATTTATATGAAATTTTGTAAAGGAAGTCTTATGTCAGTCCCATGGTAATTGAACTTTATCCACAGACGTGATTTTCTTCATAAAATTTTCGCTACTCCATACCACCTATAACAGCCCGTTTGGTAGGTGTTACTAGATAATGGTAATTTCTATAAAACCATATGTAATTTCCAAGGAAAATCTTCCATGGTAATGAAATCCCATCCTCAAACATAACACTCAATACCACCTTTTGAAGTGGTAATAGATAGTAATGAAGTATTAAGAAGAAAAAAGATGTTTTGGGAAGAAGTAGCATTGGCTGCATTGCCATGAGACTTCCCTTAAAAATTAAAACTAGAATGCAATCAGCATTACCTCCATGGCTCCAAGTATTATGACCACTTACCAAATGGGCTATACAAGTAGTAATGAATAGTAATAAAATTTTGTGAAGAAAAAAAAAAGAATTTGTAGAAGGAAAAACTTTGGGATGAGACTTTCTCTCACAAATGTGCCTATAAATTCATTACTGCTCTGCTACCATTATCCATTTTTGTCTACCAAATGGGTTGTTGGTGCATTCTTGCCAAATGTAGATTGAGTTAATTTAACGTATAGCCTACGTTTCTTAAAAGAGTAAAAACTACTTCGGTATATAGAATTTTCTTAAGGGAAAGTCTTAGTATGGAACGAAAAAGAAAAAGACAAAGTTTCTTCTATCTGTGAAATTATTTGTCTCACCAAGGTTTGTATCAATTGTGCAGAAACAAAGAGAAGATTATCATGAATGAGCAATGTGGTTACTTGATGCGGACGAAGGTCTCTTCATCAGATGAGGGTGGAGTTGCAGCTGGTTTCGCTGTCTTGGACAGTTTATATTTAAGTTGATAGCTTTAAGGAAAAATATTCAGTATTGCTGAAGTTTGGCATATTGACATCCATTGATTTCGTCAGCTCATTTGGCATCACCATGAAGTTCACAACGGCCTTCTGGCACTGAATACAGGGATAAGTGTATTACTATCATTATACGCAAAGAGATTTCTTCACTTTCTTCAAATTAAAATTTGAAAATATTCTGTTCCTGGTCCGTTAAGTAATTATGATTTTGGTTTATGGTCGTTAGATTCATATAAGAAGTTCTGCTTCAAAGCTTCACATCTTGGATTCTCGGGAATCTAATTCCTATGTACATTTCCTTGAAAGTCGTTGTAATTTGTTTGGTCAACATAAGGAAACTTGCACTTCCTATCATGGGAGAGTTGCAACTCTTTTAGCCCTTCTTTTAGGGGAACTTTTAGCCCTTCTTTTAGGGGAACTTTTAGCCCTTTTTTAGGGGAATTTTTAGCCGTTTCTTAATACAACGCATCAAGTAAAAGAATGTAAGAATATTATGCGAGAAGTCATTGGAACCCCCTCGGCAGAAGAGTTTGGCAAGTATCTTGGTAATATTATTGAAGTTGATGGTCGTAGCTCTAGTAAGTTTCTTCCTTTAGTAGAGAAAATTCAAAAAAGGGTGGGCAACTGGAAGCATTTAGCTCTCTCTCATGCGGGAAAGATTCTCCTAATCAATGCTGTGCTTGCTTCTTTATGTCAACATGTTCTTTCTGTTTTTCTTCTTCCAAAAAGAATTTCCGATAGTATTAATGCGATTTTCTCAAGATTCTTATGGAGAATTGGAGGAGCATCTAATCTCATTTATTGGAAGAGTAGAGGAACTATTGAGCTGCCTAAAGGAATGGGTGGTCTTGGTATTCGGAACGTCAGAGCTTTCAACACGGCTATTTTGGCAAAGCAAGCGGTGAGGTTGTAGAAAAATGAAGATCTTCTAGTTGCCAAGAGTATTAAAATCCAAATATAAAGAATTACCAGTTTCTATTGGTTTGAGTCGAAGATTCATTGGAAATGCTTCGTGGGGTTTTCGTGGTATGTGTTGGGCGATTAAGTAGTGTAAAGATGGTTTTAGTAAGGTCGTTGGAAATGGGAAAGGGACACATATCATTCAGGATAAATGGGTCCAAGGTAAACCTATTACTCTCAGAAGGGGTGTTACTCTGCATCATTTGGGCTTTCAAAAAGTCAAGGACCTAATGGATTCTGAATCAAAGAAGTGGAACTCTCCTTTAATATGGAAAATTTTCTCTAAGGATTCGGCACATAGAATTCTAGCGACTCATGTACCGGACAACGATGTTAGTGACTTCTTTGTGTGGAATAGGACGAATTCTGGAGAGATCACCACCAAAAATGCTTATGCTCTGTTGCTTGATACAAATAGAAACCAAATAGTGGACAGGAAATTTTGGGCCAAGTTATGGGCAATGGATATGAGACCGAAATGGAAAGTTTTTATATGGAGAATTTTAAATAATGCTTTGGCCTTAAATAAAAATCTCAGAAAGCGTAACATCAAGGTCAACGAGCATTGTTACTTATGTAGAGAAGCAGAGGAGGATGAAGCTCACCTATTTAGGGATTGTCCGGTAAGCGCAAGAATTTGGTGGGGGATCATGGCTTGGTATACAGGTCCAAACTTCTAGTTTTGTTTCGATCAGATGCTGGATTACTAACTTCATGCAGAAGTTATGGAAAGATGATGGCTCATAGAGTATTAGAGCAAGATATTTTTGTGCCTATCTATGGGCTTTATGGAGGCATAGAAATAACATTGTATTCCGTAATTATAACCTAAATCCTTTGGAGGTTCTGCGTATGGCAGACGAACATCGTAATAAAAAATGGACGAGAAGGGAAAAATCAGGAGGATCTTATCGTCGCTTTTGGCAGGCAGCAAGGTAGCATGTGTAAGATCAAGGTAGCTAGTGGCTAGTGCATGGAAGAAGAATGTGAGGAAGGATTGTCCGTCAGCAGGAATTGGTTGGTCTGGAGTGCTGGAGGATGACCGGGAAGTTAAAGGAAATGACCGAGTCAAAGCCAACTCAGCTATACAATGTGAAGGCCTAGCAATTCTAAGAGGCTTGAGGGAAATATTTCTAAGGGGAGGCAGAAGCATCAGTGTGGCTACGGACTCCAGTGTGCTTGTAAATATGTTAAAAAAGAAACGTTTTACATTTCAGATGACAAGTTTAAGCTATGATATGTATGATGCTTGTAATAAGTTTGTGTTTTGTGAGATTAGGAAGGTGGATAGGATCACAGATTCACAGTTCAAGATAGCCAAAACCTAGCGATAGCTGCTAGGAATAGAAATTTTGTTTAATGTTGTTTTTTTGGTGTGTTGTTTGATCTTGTTGTCAAAAAAAAAAGTGAAAGAATGTAAACAAAAAAATATAACATGCACTTACGCAATTCTAACCATAAAATTAAAGATAGAAAGTCTTGGGGTGAACCGGGTTCATTTTGTATCCGAATTTTGACTATGTCACACAAAAACGGATTATATCGGAAAAAATCGACTATATCGAATGAAAATGGACTATATCATAAAATCGATTATATAATACAAAAATTGACTATACAAAAGGTGATTATATTATACAAAAATTTACTATATCAGATAGAAACTTACTATATCAATTAAAAACTGACTATATCAATTAAAAACTGACTATATCGTACAATACCCGATGCATAGTTAATTAGTTATTGTGAACTGGGTCCATTCAAGTTTTTTTAAATCAAAGAAATTAAATGCTCCCTCTTTATATGTTCTAACATCCTTTATTTGTGGTCTTCAATGTGCAACTTTGACTATGAATATTGCTACTTATACATCATTATACATTATGAGAAATTGATAATTTAATAGTTCATACTTAAGCATTTCTAACAAACCTCCATATGTATATTTTTTCACCATTAGACTGGAAAGACTTTAGTTAAGCTTTAATTACATTTAGGCTATGTTTCACCATCTGACAAACTTGGGAAATTTACACTCAAAGATAATTCAGTTCAACCAATCTTGTTGAATTGTATTGATCTTACAAATTTCAATTGTATGGACTCGTATTTCTTCCTACTCATATTTCATAATTAGGAGAGAGAAAAAATTGCCAAAGTATCAAAGAGCTTTTACTTAGATAAAATATAGGTCATGTGACCAAGAAGTACTCCTATACCCAGAAGAATCCCAACAGTGGGAAATACATTACACAAGAAGAAAACAGGAAGACAGTGTAGAGAATTCTTACAAGAATACAATTACAAGCCCTGAACAAGGACCGAGGACAATATCCAAAATTCAACCCTATTTAATTAGTATACATGGTAAACAAGTCTCAAAAAAAAAAATCAGAAGTTGAATTAAAGAATCTGCAACCAAATGAAGCACCTGTCTGTACAAGGTATAGAGAGGGAATTAATCATCAATCAAGATTTAGCAAGTTTATTACGTTCTTCATCCGCGACACAATTACTAGAATTCTTTTCAAATCCTCCAATGGAAACATCTTTCTCAGTAAGACCAGATCCATCTCCTGCCGAAGAACGGGCGTCGTCTTCTGCATTCTGATCCGAGTCTTCTAGTTGATCAAAGAAGCTATCTAGGTACCAACTGCATTTTTCATTCCATTCGCCCTTTCTAGCATGGGCTCTCCATTTCTGATCAGCTACCATTTCAGGAGAGAGTCCCCATTCCAGCAACTCTTCATCTGAGTGGTTTATAGCCAGGCTGTAATCTCCGCCCTCACCTAACTCCATCACTCGATACTCACCATTACCGGGATTGTTGAGGAGTTCAAACTGTTCAACTGTCCATTTGAACCACTTCATCAAGAATACACGTGATAACAGCCCGTGTGTTACAATTATGAGGTTTAGCTCGTGGTCAGGGTCATGATGAAGCCGGTTCATGTCTATGTCCCTCCACATTGATTCCATGAAACCTGCAGTTTTTGTTTAATGATCAATTATATTATAGCCAATGCTTGCTATATTGCGAACAACATCATGACAGCAAAGTTTTTCTTTTTTTTAGAGGGGACACACTTGACCATTTACGTAGGCAATGACATTCACATATATTAAACATCAAGTCAAGCGGAATTGTCAAAGAAAAAGAAAAAGACTGCTAATCCAACTAATAACCAGCAGGTCTCATAAGCACAACTTTCATTCTCAAAGTCAATGAAGATGCTAAACTAGAAAGTATTGAATATAAGAAGTAAGAACACAAAATCCATAGAATATGATGATATCATTAACTACAAAATGCTGTAACATGGAAAGTAGCAGTGGATCCAATATCATCAAGACTCCAGACCAGGGAAAAAAACGGCAACGGCGTGAATTTTTTAAAAATTCACATTAATACGTTCTAACCTTATTTGCATTGTTTTAGTTATTAAGCATTATTACAACATAATATAACCAAATTTATCAGAATATCATGTTTCATCAACTATATAATTAAATCATCAAATATTTTTTGCCAATGTTTGAAAAGAACGGATGTAACGGGAATAAAATCACGTCTTCTTACGGTACTACACAGACGGCGGCGAAGTATGTGATTTTTATTATGGCGTTCCGTAACAGAATTAAAAAAAAGAAATTTAATTCCATGCTCCAGACAAATTAGAGGATGGAACCGTAGAGTGGTAGGGTACTCCATGATTACGAGCAGCTCAACCCCAAGGGCACTCCATGGCCTCATTGCACCAAAGAACAGTGAAAAAACTTCAAAATTGCTCATTGACATGTCCTAAGAGAGCTAATCAATGGAAGAAAAATACTTCTATTTTACAAACAAGCAGCCAGCTAGTGCAAATTCAAGAACTCTATAACCTTTGCCTTTCCATGCTACAAAAAAAAAACCCTTCAAGGAGCCTTTGTTCTTGAAGAAATGAAGCCAAGCACAAACACATAAATACCTACTCTCGAGAGTAAATATTGAAAAAAGTTCTTAGAACAGAGCAACCTCCTAATTACCGCGATAAAAGCTAATAAATTGGACTCTATCTAGCACCAAAATTTCCCCCAAGGCTCCTAGAGTAGTCAGTTGATTTCCATCCTCCAATCATGAGGCACTCCATACTCAGGCAATATCAATTACTTCATTCTACTTCACAGGGCCAATAGTTTGGCTCTTCGTGAGCCAAAAAATTCATACAACTAAATTTCACGGCAACCAAGGGTAGAATGTAAGTGCGAAGTCTAAAACACACAGATAAAGAGTAATGCAACACACAATATAGACTCCGTGTTCTCTCTGATAAAGAAACAATCTACTTCACTTAACACCTAACTCAAAACGAACACAAGGTCAATACCTTCTTCAGGGGATAATTGCGTTTGTCTTGACACTCAAAAGACCAATTCACACGAAACTTTCACATTCAAAAGAACAGTCAGTCATTGTTCATGTGATTTTTACATTCACATAACCATTTTCCATGAAACCATTCACAATTACCCATTCTCCCTAATTTCATGTACTCAAAATTCATTTCACAGCAAGTACCTTAAAACGGTCAGAATATTAAAGAAATCAGGAAAAAACTTCACATCGTGTAACCCAACAAGAAGCCACTACACAACTCGGTATAATCAAGTAAAACTGCATATCTATTTTCCCACTTGTGAGGCAGATAATTTTCAACACATTAAATTCAATTAAAAAAAGAGTTGACTTTCTATCCAAAATTGACTTTTTGAGCTAGATAGCTCCACCACAAAATGCAAGAATAAAAAATAATCATGAAAATCCTACAGCATAGAATGAGACAAGGCAAAGTCAAAGACATAAGATAAGTTCAACAAAAAATGCAACCAGATAACAAAATCTCCCTCGCCCCCCCCCCCCCCCCCCCCCCAAAAAAAACCAAAAAAAGAATAGCACAAAATTTCAATGACCCATTTCCCATCCTACCAATATCATCAATTCCCAAGTGAGCTTTTTTTCTAATCCTCAACCCCAAAAACAAAATCCCAAAATCACAACATTCTACCACTGAGGACAAATTAGTAGTAGTAGAAAACAACTATCAATAATTGCTTTATTAAATGCAATCACACATCCGTATGATGAGGAAGGTGTGTACATGAACATCAAGCACTAGGTTATGAACCTAAAGACCAATACCAATAGTAATAGAGTTGTATATATGTTCATTTGGCTTGTTAGCCATGTGTTCATTTAACTTATTATTCATGTACATTTGGTTTGTTAGTTATGTACATATGTGCAACTTCATCACCATAGACGTGTGCACCATCTACATCTACAGATTGATTGACTCCCACGTAGTAAAGAGAAGTGTATAGGAAGTATTCAAATTATATCAATCTCTCTACAAAAACCTCAAAAACTCAGAAATATCAACATCCTAATAAATGGGTCACATTAGCAAGGGTAAAAGTGAAGCTGTTTTAATAAATACAATCATTATTAAATTAAAAAAAAAAAAAAAGAGGAGAGAGAAAAAGAAAACTGACTTGAAACACGATCATAAACATCAGCAGCAGACTCGCCTTCAGGAAAACGATAAAAGAATCTACCAAACTTCTCTCTAGTTCGTTTAATAGCAGACATTCTTTCCTCCACTTGAAAATTCCCAAAATCTTGTTCGCGTATTCTACACTCTTCACGAACACCAATAACACGGCGTTTAGGGAAGGACCGTCCGATCTGACGGAGAGTGGATCTAGTACGTTCATAGGGTGAAACGTAGAAGTATACCCTCCACGCGGCGGCAGCGCCGGCGGAGAAGGATGATTTGTCGAGTAAACGGCGGATTGATTCACCGGCGAGGTGAGCTTGTGAGATTCCGTCGGAAGTTAGTTGGATCTTGTGATCTGGTGTTATGGAGTATGCTGACATGTCGATGTTTCCTTGGCTTTCGCCGTGACGGACTAGGATTATTCGTTTTGGGAGTTTTGTGTGGTGGTGATGGGTTTGGATTTGGGCCTGGGGTTGGGCTTCTGTTTGGGCTTGATTTGATCCCATTGGTGGTAGTGGTAGTGGTAGTGGTGGTGGTGGACTGGTGGTGGTTTTGTTGTGGGTTTTGGGGAATTTTTATGGGTTTGGAGAAGGTGGAAGAGGAAGACGTGTGGGATTCATTTATAAGAAATGGTGAGTAGAACTGTACAAGTAGTATATCTGTATATGCAAACATTATTGTCAAATGGGTCGGGCGGTTTTGACGGGGCTTTTGTGTTTTGGGGGTATTTTTTTTTCTTTTTTCCTTTGTTTTGGGTTGTGTTTGTGACTTTGTGTAATTCTGTCTCGTGGGAGTTTCTTTCTTTTGGGTTTTAAAGTACTAAAGATGGCTTTAGTGACTCATGACTCATGAGTCATGAGTGAGGTTATGCTTGAGCGGAAACGCAACTAAAGGTTTTTTTTTTTAGAAAATGTTAGTTTCGGCATCACTATTAGTTTTCAATTTTCAATTTTATGTATATAAAAATCAAATTTTTTCTATTTTAAATTAGGGTGCGTTTACTTCACCTTAATAAATTAAATTTCAGGTACAATTAGTTCAATTCAGTTCAGTTTCAATTAGGTTCAATCAGGTTAATAAGTTCCAATAAGGTCCAATCAGTTACAATCAGGTGCAATAAGTTCCAATCAGGTCCAATAAGTTCCAATAAGGTCCAAATAGTCAATGATTTATAAATTTAAATTGAAATTTAAATTAAAGTACCATTATGATTATTATATAGTATTATATTTGTAATATTGTCTATTATTTTATTATTCATATTACTATTAGTTGATTATGTTATTATTACAAAATTTAATTAAAGTACCACTATGATCATATAGTATCAAATTTGCATTATTATCTATTATTACCTCCGTCCCAGAAAGATCTGAACACTTGTTGGGACACGTAGTTTAAGGTGAGAAGTTGTAGCGTGCTTATCAAATATTATTTTATTTAAAAAGTAGATGTGATATGAGTTGGTGGGGTATTTTTTTATTAGATGAGAGAGAAATTTGGGTAACTTTTTATTGATAAAAGGTGGAGTGTGGGTCAAAGATGTGTAAGAGAATTAATATATTAATGGTGGGACCATGCCAAAAAAAGAAGTGTACAAACTAATTTGGGACAAACATAAAAGGAAAGTGTTCAGACTATTCTGGGACGGAGGGAGTATTTTATTATTCATATTACTATTAGCTGATTATGTTATTATTAAAAAATATTATAATCATAGTCAAATAAGGTTAACAATAGTAATCATCAAAATTATAATATTTTGCAATTCGTCTTTAAATAATTAGAGATAACATGTTTTCGTTACTAATAACAATGAAATATATAAATGTTATTAATTGATTTCCTACTAGTGCTTTATGAAATCAAAGCAAGACTATTAGATATATGAGTGGTGAAAGTTTTGTATAGGCAAGCATATATATAGTATTTTTTTTTTGTTAAAATGTTAATTATAAGAGATAATTAATAATTATTATTTTTTCGAAGGATAAATTTTAATAACTATTATGTCATAATAAATTTTGAGGGATAATACTTATTTTAGGGGTGATATTTTATGTTATTACTCATCAAAGTTTTTATCAAATAAGGTAAAATAAGTTCCAATCAGCTCCAATAAGGTCTAATAAGTTTCAATCAGATCCAATCAGGTCTAATAAGTTCCAATCAGGTTAATAAGTTTCAATCAGGTCCAATAAGTTCCAATCAGATTCAATCAGGTCCAATAAGTTGAATCGGGTCTGATCAGGTTCAATAAGTTCAGTTCAATTTAGATAAGTTCAGTTCAGGGTTATTTAGGTGAAGAGAATGCACTCTTACTTGTAATATGGAGTTCTATACTATACTATTCATACACTCCATTATGACAATATAGTATAATTAATTTGTAAGGTTAAACATAAACATGCGGGATCTTGTTAGATTTCTCTCGATGTATACTTTTAAAATAAGAACTTTTTATGATTTTTATTTATAGATAATAAAATTTAAAGTTGTGCATTGGAAGGCATGAAAGTTCTAGTGTTGCAAGTAAATTGGAGCGGGGGTAGTATGATATAAGGGCCTAAGGGGTATAATAAACTTGAAATTAGTCATACTTATACCAAAAATGTTAATTTTGAAAACTGACAACATGAAACTGTAAACTAATTTTTTCTGGTTTTTCATATTTTTGTTTTTGGTTTTCAAAAAATTTAAAAACTGGAAACAAAAACGATAAGGAACAAGAAGTAGGGGAATTTGATAATTAAGCGTACGATTGGTTAGGCATGAAATTTTTTATTTATTTGGAAGAGTGACTTTTTTTCCTTGGGTTTTAAACATTTTCTTTTTCTTTCTTAAAAGATGAGAAATCATAGTTCCCTTTGTATTTTTCACCATCCTTCTATCGATCCTCTCCCATTTTATTACATTCTTCATTTTTCCCCTAATTTTTCATGCAAGAAAGCCGAGGAAAACTAAGCTACACATGTGTTTATCCTTGAAATATATCTTTTCTAGAAAATTTATTTTCCATTAAAAATGTTTTTGACCAACCAAATGGAGACTCAGGTAGTTGGTCGTATGAGTTGTTTGCTATAATTATTTACTTGAGTAACTTAAAATTTGGAAAAAAAACATGTTTTTGGAGACGGAGAAGAATATGGTACTTTTTTTCATCAACTTAATTATTTTGAGAACCAATTTGAAGTAATATTTCAATTTAAATACTCTCAAACTCATTTAAATTTTAGTTAAGTACTTCAGACTCTATATATATATAGGAAGTCTTGTTCAAAGTTACGTCAAGTCTTCTTTAGAGTTATAGGAAGTCTTGTTTAGAGTTACAACAACTCTTGTTTAGAGTTATAGGAAGTATTGTTTAGAGTTACAACAACTCTTCTTTAGAGTTATAGGAGTTCTTGTTTAGAGTTACTACAAATCTTGTTTAGAGTTATCATATAGGAAGTCTTCTTTAGAGTTAGGACAAGTCTTGTTCAAAGTTATGGCAGACAAGTCTTATCTATAGTAATATGAAGTGGTGACTGGTGATATCAAAAAAGTAGCCGCATCTTCCTTCGTTTTCTTTCTCATTGCCGGTGAAAACGCTTCAGCTTCCATAGGCGCCACTTCCCAACATATAATATAATCCACCGCATGCCTTCCCATCCAGCAAGATGCAAATATGTTATAATCTATAAATAGATGCTATCTGAAAATTTCAGTAGAAGCACAAAAACTATGGGGCATGGCCAAGCAGTCTCCCGCTGGACACAGAAGAAGAATAAGAGGTCACTTTTTATATTATATTGAGGAGTATCAGGAGAGAGAGGGATGTGTGAGAGAGAGGGGCGGAAGGAGATAAAGGGAGGTGAGATGAGAGTGAGTGAGGGAATGCACGTGAATACGTGTTCAATTAGAGAAGGGGAGCCATTGAATTTTTTTAATCTAAGGGCCTAGATTTTTTCTCACTTCTCATATAATTTGTCTTTCTCACTTGAACTCATTCCTATATATATATATATATATATATATATATATATATATATATATATATTCAGGAAAATTTATTAAACCCAGGGATTGTAGACATTTCCTCATTTTCATCCCGTAGCATTTGCACTCAATTCTTAATATTTGTTCGAAGAAAATGCTTAGCTAGTTCCATGCGTATAGCTAAAAAATCCTTTCTTTTTCCAACTTTTTAGTCTTCCCATTCATTTCCTACGAATGTAAAGTGGTGGATCTTGCTTCACTGTAATTGTAATATTTATAGGGCAAACTTAACTTTTATTTGGTGGCGTCCAAAGAAAAAGAAAAGGGACAAAGGAAGTAGAATTATTTCATAAGTCTTTTCTTTTATTATTAAAATCTTTGATTACATATAAGTTATAAAAATGACCTCTTAGTTCTCAATTCCATAATTTATGTCTTTTCCTTTCCACTATATTTTGTGGTTCACTCCTTTTCGATCCCTTACGCAGTTCATCCTCTAAATTTGATTATCTTTGAATTAGTCCTAAATATATATAGTTGCAAGATATTGAAACAAACAAAACTTAAATTTATGGTTATGTAGTGTATTTAACTCCATGTGTAGATTGATTGATTGAGTTTGTTCTTGGATTACATTTGATTGTTTCACAAGTTTTATTACTATAGGGGTTTTTTAATTTGAGTTATACAAGTGTATGTTGTCACTTGTGACAAGGAGCGAAGCCATACTTGGTTGTGATTTGTGAAGGGGGGGCCGTTTAACAAAGAATTCGATCTAAACATGGTTGTGGAGGGGGGGTCAGTTTACCAATAAAACAACTTTTATTTTCATTTTCTTAATCTTCTTAGCCTATTATAATCCGTACAACTAGGCCTTCAGCAGGGGCCATTACCATCTTAGGCATCTACTATGCTCGCCCCTGCTTGTGACGTTTCATGGTGATTGTGGTGATGGTGTTGATACATGAAGATAACGAAATTAACGTTGATTACAAAAAAAGGAACAAATAATTAAAGAGTTTAGGTTGAAAGGTAAAAAGTTGAGAACATATATAATGAAAATCATACTTCAATTTAATTTCTAGTAATCTAGGGTAATTTGACTAATTTCTAGTAATCTAGGTCACGGTAACTTACTAATTACTCCTCTATCAACTCCAACAGTACAGTACTAAAGATAATGGGAAAGGAAATATTAGAAGGAATTTTATGATGTGTGAAATGTCAACGTCGGAAGATATCTAAGATGTGGATTTCTCTATTTCCATGAAGTGGTTGCTGACAGGTTGCTGTCTGGCCACATGTGTGCGCACGAACCGTATATCTTCTCAGGTTATGGCCTTATGGGGTTTACTTTTTTTATTTTCATAATTTTATTTCTCGACGTCTTTTGAGTTTTTTTTTTAAGGTAAGATAAAATGGATTCGTTTGAGGGGGATACGGGAAAATTCTCAAATAAGTCCCATGAGGTTTGATCCCTAGACCATAGGGATATGAGGTGGGGAGCGATACCACTACTCTACCACCTCAACCTCACGTCTTTTGGGTTAATACTTCTTCCGTTTCGTTTTAAATGCAACAATTGGACTTTTCCACTATTCACACTTATCACTTTGACTAAAATTTGTGATTTGGACATAATGAAAAACATAGTCAAGTGAGATCTTGTTAGATTCGTCTAGTGACCCACTTTCATAATATGTAATTTTTATAATTTTTACATATATGTAATTATAGATATTTATGGTCGAGTAATGTCTCGTTGTGCGTAAAAGTGATATTGTTGCATTTAAAACGAAATGGAGGAAGTATTTTGTTCGGTCTTTCATAATTTCAACAAATTGACTTTTGCACTATTAATTTATACTATATACTTCAATTTGGTCATCTTTAGTAATTTATACATGAAGGTTGAATATTATCTTATGGAATCTTATTAGATTCGTCTCGATATGTATTCTAAAGATAAGAACTTTTTACAATTTTTACTTGAATATTATTAGAAATATCAATAGTCATAATATTTCATTGGTAAGCGTCAAAGTCAAGTTGTTGCAACTAATAAGAGTTAACTACCCATTAAGGACCTAAACTATACCTCTTTTTTCCAATGAGGACCTAAACTACAATCTTATTCCACCAAAGAATTATAATCTAACACTGTTAACTACTGCTAAAGTAGCAATTAAATAGATACAATAATTCCTCTAAAAAATATAGATACAATAACTCATTAAAGAAAAAGAAAATTTATCAGTAACAAAGTGACAGTTATCCGTTAAAGAGGAAAAAAACTAAGTGACAATTATCTCCAAATAAGCAAAAAATTACGATAAAGTCTGAAATTGAAATCATGTTCTTCCTCGTAATTGATTGCAGCATCTTCTTCCCCAAAATACATAAATCCTGCAGTCTTTTTCCGCCAAAGATGCAACCAAATTATTTATATGGATAAAGTCAATTGAATTAGGTAAATCATCAAATATTGAAACTTTATCACCCACATACTCCAATTTTTAAAGCTTACTCCAATAGCCTCCACGATGTGGTTCTCGACCATTTTCTGTAAAAAGATTTACGATAAAGAATATAATTTATTATTTTAGCATTTTATTAATTTCATCCAAACCCTAAATTTTAGGAAAATCCGTATTCCCTAAAATGTTACTGTAAATTATTGTGAAAATATGAAGAGGCATGAATTTTCCAACTCACTAGACAACAAAAAGAAAAGGAATTCAATCATATCTTAACAATCCAATGCTTCAATTATATTGTTTGTTGATGAAAAGAACAAAACCCAAAGCTTTGATTTAGGGATAAATTGCTACCATTGTGGTAAAAGTGATGAATTACTTCTGGTTTTTTTGTTGCCTATGGAGATTATCTCCCCTCTAGAAATGGTAGTAGATGAGGGAGGAAGATGTGAATGGCGACATACCTCTCTACCTACCCGCCTACAGTAATATGATATTTTTTGTTGTGTTTTTAATTTTTCATTATTATTTTATGCTTTATAAGTACTAAGGCTGTCGTGAATTAGACGACGTTAGGTTATAGTCCCTTAGTGGAGCAAATGTAAAGTTTAGGTCCTTAACAGAAAAAAGAGGTATAGTTCAGGTCCTCAATAGGTAGTTAACTCGAATTAATAATAAGCAGAGAAAGTATCACATTATTCACTAGGCTTTTATGGTAAGGCATTACACAAATTTAATGAATTTTGTATGTTAGCAACCTTTCTATCACAAAATATTTAATTTTTGCTAATTGTATAATAAAATAAAATGGCTATATAGAGTAATTGTTGAAAACTATCAATTTTTTTTTTGTAATATGAGTCTATGGAGCATTTTTGTAATTCATATCGAGTGGGGATCACCAATGGCTCTATTTCACATGCGTTCCAAAACAAAGAACGGTGCCACGTGGTGCTCTCCCTAAGGGCATTTTACTCCATGTAATCCACATACGATAAAAAAAATTAGAAATTGAATAGTATAGGGTTTGATCCCGTGACTTCAAGTTTATATATTGAAGTCTTAATCACCAGACTAAGTGATATTTAGTGTTACAATCTTAAAGTATAATATTAATAAATGAAAATTTTCTTTACCCGAGGCATAGCTCGGGCCTAATAACTAGTTCTCGTAATAAAAACATGGTCATCTATCTGGAGAAACTAGTTTTGCATCTCGTGCAGGTGCAGTAACAACAGTATATAACTATAATAACTACAGTAATTTATGTCAAAATTTTCTCCTATTAATTTTTAAGTTAAAAGTTCAACCAAAAAAAGTGTTTTGCTTTGGTTAATATTACGTGAAAATTATCATGGGTTAATTTAGTAATATTTGAGATTATAAATCTATTTTGAGACAACATGTAAAGCATTATAATATTTTTATAATTAAAATTAGGAAAAACAAGGGCTAAAAAACAATCCTTATCAACAATAGTTGGTTATTTTCATAATAATCTCAATTATAAATTACTTCCTCCGTTTCCTAAAAATCCTCCAATTTTCACTTTTTACGCATGCCAATGAAAAATTTTCATCACTAATATCTCTAGTTATGTATTTGTAAAAATTATAAAAAGTAATTAAATATTTATAAAATACTTCCTTCGTTCTTTTTCTATTGCAACAATTAGCACTTTGGGTTGTTTCGCATCTATTGCAACAATTTCATTTTTGGTAAAAGAAAGTAGAGGTAATCAACTCCGGCCCGGCCCGGCCCGATTTTGGGCAGGGTTTGGGCATTTTTTTTGGTATAAGATTTTTTAGGACGGGCTTTGGGCAAGCAAAAAATGACTTGCCAGTCTAATTTTTGGCTCGGCCCGATTTTGGCCCGAAAAGCCCGCTCAACCCGGCACGAAATAGCGGGATTTGGGCACAAATTTTATCCCGGCCCGACCAATGGGCAATTTTTTTAGTCACGGCCCGACCCATGATTTTCTTTAAAAGAAAGCAACTTAATTTGACAATATTGCCCTTACTTTATCTTACTAAACAATCATAATTACTCACTTTGCCTCATAAAAGTTACATTTACTTTATTAAGCATTTCTTTCTCTCCTACTTTAGTTAATTAAATTGATACTTGCTTTATGCTAGACTAACCAACTTTTTTACTTCCTTAAAAACCGAGCCCAAACCCATTGTTGCAATAGAAAAAGAACAGAGGAAGTACATATTAAGATAAATATAACAAAACATATGTCTATATTTTTCCTTACGTATAAATCACATACGATGGTCAAAATAAAATTTATGCATAGTGAAAAATATCAAAAGTGCGAGGATTTTTAGGAAATGGATGAAGCATTTTACAATAACCTCAATCTTGGAGAGCCCCAATTCAAAATTACTTGGTGGCTAAAAACTAAGGCTATGTGCTGTTCAACTTATTTAGCTTATTTCAGAAAAAATAAGTTCATATAAGATAGGTTCATATAAGATAAGATAAAATAAGATATAATAACTTCAGATACGATAAGATAAAACAAGATAAGATAAATTCAGATCAAAATCATATCAGATAAGATAAGATCATATCAGATAAGATAAAATAAGTTGAATAAAATAGATTAACTATGTTAGGCGGCATAATAAGCTAGAATATAAGTTTAAATAAGATAAGTTCAGATAAAATAAGATAAGTTTAAATACAATAAGATAAGATAAGATAAATGAAAATAAAATAAACTAATTTCAGATAAGTCAAAATAAGTTGAATTCAATATAGCCTAATTTATGAAATTAAATAATGATGAGTTAATATCTGATTGAGTGGGCAAGGGAAGAGTTGATATTAACAAACAAAAAAATCATAATTTATAAGACAAAAATCTAGTCGACTAGGCATTTATTTTATATTCAATATTAACGCTTTATTCATAACAAAATGATGGAAGAGTGTGTTTAATACCAATATAGACCTAGTTGATTAACAAATGTAGTCATTTTCCTTTAATAAAAAATATTAGTCTTTTGCCCCACAATATGTGTACTACTTTACATTATTGATTGATCATAATGGTAATAACCACCAAGCAATAAAAAAGTTAAGTCTATGCTTTATTTATTTTAATTTTTTTGGTTTGGGGGGGGGTTTCAATGCTTAATTATTCACCAACAAATTTGACCTTAATTTTTGTGTACACTTTTTCAATTAAAAGATGAAATCTAATGACGCGCATGAACAGTTGGCAACAGCATTTTGGATTACTTCGGCGGTGCATGGAATTGGGTTGACCTTTTCATATATTTTTGATTCATCTTGTGTAGACTATAGTTCATTGTATTTGTAGCCGCGTACTTTTCACAGGTACGCATAAATCATAATTGCATAATTATCGTGCAAGACCTACATCTACATCGTAGATCATGCATATTAGTTTATATAAAGACAACGTAATTAATAAATTAAGAACAAAACTCAACTTTGATGTTGTCGTGACTTCATGTCGTGTCCTGTTGATCAGGTGACGTGCTTCAATAAGATCATGTGCATTGCGTTTAAGTAAAATCCTATTAGTATTATTTCATCTATTTATTACGTACAAATTGTGCATTGAGAGAATATAATTAAGATGTCGGTACGTCCTTCTCACGACATGGAAGCTCCAATGCACGTGAATTGGTGATTCATGGTAAATGGAATTTGGATGATATCATAATATTCTTTTCGCATTTAAAAAGCTTATACTTAATGATGAATTTTTATTGACGTAAGAAACAATGCTAGCTAGACGCCTAGACATACCTCGACAACACGGAGATGGATTGAAGGCAAATCATCGCAGATTTGCATTTGGTCTCACAGTAAATCAAAGGATGAAAGGAATGTGTGTTTGATCATCGTTTCAAGAGCCTCATAACAAACCTTGAATATGGATAAGTTGATTGGAAGAAAAAGTATGAACTTATCTTCCAAAATGTTATTTACACTTTTTTTTTTCATTCGTCTTAAAATACTCTTTACACTTCTATTTATGGATTAATTATTATTTTAATATTTCTATCTTTTAATAATTGACCCACACTCTCTTTCCTCCAAATAAAAATATAACTCTATTACCTACTAACTTTAACCATTGGCTCACACTCTTACTCCACCAAATATAAAAATACTACTCCTATCACCTACTAACTCCTACCACATCTGCTATTTCAATAAAATAACAATTAATAACCAAACAACTTATCATCTTAAACTACATGTCTTGACAAGTGTTAAGAGTATTCTAAGACAAAGGAGTATATGATTTTTGGTATACTAAGTAGATTAATGCATTTGAGGATTACTAAATTTAAGATTGAGATTTTAAAAATCTATAGGAAATTAAGATTTGAGCTTAGCTTATATTTCAAATTTAGTTTAGAGGTGAAATGAAAGTCATTTATGGTTCTATTTAACAAAAAATTTCACCAATTATATGAGCCCTACGCATGTAACCTACAATTTTCATCATACACTCGGGTGTACCATGAACATGGTACACCCGGATTTATGATGAATGCACTCGCATGTAACCTTAATTTTAAGGGTATAGGATACCTATATTGAGAGAGCGAGGAGTGGGAGAACAATGATTCCCCACTCCGGATTCCAGGCACTTTACCCAGGTCAAATCCTCAATTAGCCATAGGCTGATATTTTGGGTCGGGAATTAAGGAGCGTTGTTTAATTTGGGCCTTGGGCTTCTTTGAATTAGGAAACCAGCAACAATCCATGTACCAACAACCAAAAAGGAAGACCTACAAGTTATCTCACTCATTAGTCATCATTAAAAAAGTTCCATAATTATCTCGCTGTACCAATTTCCAATTATCCAAAAATCAAACCAATCAATTTAGATTTTAGAACTTGATAAGCGATAATTTTTTTTTTGTTTGACATCAAAGCAGCGTACAGAAAAAAGTTACGTATTCAAAGCTACACATCATGAAGCCGGCTCCATTGAGCTATGTCATGGGCCTGTTGAACTTGAGCGCGTGCAACTTTCAAGATCTGGCACCAGTGTAAAGTTGTACCCAGCTGTTTAATTTCACTCACCGTCCAATGGATGCAGATGTCCCAAATGTGTCGAGTTCTCAGTGCTTGGACCAGTTGAGCCAAGTCCGTTTGGAGTTGTAGTTGACGATAGCCTTTTGAGTGAGCCCATGTGAGAGCACGATGGACTGCCCTGGCCTCAGTCTGAAGAGCGGAACTTGCACCTTCTCGGATTCCTTCTCCAACCACTTCCGTAGGGTCCGTGGTCTTGTTGACCCAAGCGTAACCCCCCTGCTGTGTAGTATTGTACCAGGAGCCATATGTAACAAGGATGATTTGGGGAGTCCCATGTAAGTGGCTTCCGAGGTTGGCTAGTAAGAAGCCTGGTGGGGTACTTGGGTCCGTCTGAGCCACCTGGTATTGAGGCGGGGGTGCAGTGAAAAGTTGGTGTTGTCGAAGTCCGTCCTGGATATAATTGGAGGTGATTCCTGTTATGGCAGGTTGGTTGCGGAAAACAGCATTGTACCTGGCACACCAGATCCCCCATAATGTTGCACAAAATCCTGGGAATCGATGAGCCATTGTTGGATGGGCTCACCTAGGTGGAAGTGGATGACAGGGGCTAGGGGACTGGTTGTCCAACATTGGATGGCATGGGGGCAAAGCTTGAGACAATGATTGAGATCTTCAGAAGCCTGCTGGCAAAGTGGGCAGAGGTCATCCTGTCCCTTACCTCGGTTGAAGAGGTTTGCTTTGACGGCCAAGCTATAAGCAATAAATCTAAGACATACTATACGTAATAGGAAAATCATTTTCTTTCCATTTTAAATCACTTGTAAGTTGTAACTAGGGATGACAATCCAGTCCGGATTCGACCCTAGTCCGCTCCGACCCGAACGAAAAAATCCGAGCCGACTCTGACAAAAAATAATATGAATCTGACTCTGTTTAAAAAGTTCGACTCCGAGTCGGAGGAGGGTCGAAGTCGGATCTCATAAAATAATCCGACGTCTGAATCCGATCTGAGTTTAAGTCAATTAATCCTTTTTTCTTATTTATGTTAATGTATTATTTATGTATAAACTGACTTCGACTTTCAGCCAATTGTATTATATAATATTTTTCCATTGAAGAAATGATTGTTAAAAATAATAGTAATATTTATATTATTTGTACTATATAAGATTTCCATATGATTATTAGAAAAATTATAATGATTATCTTGTTGTATTATAGAAGACTTTTCTATTATAAAAAGTTCGGAAAAATAAGCCGGATCGGGTTCGGAGTCGGATGTTTGGATTTTAAGTCGAATCGGATTCAGAGTCGGATGTTCGGATATTAAGTCGGATCGGAGTCAGATTTTCGGAGTCGGATGTCGGAGTCGGACTCGGATTTAAAATCCGACTTCTTGTAGGGTCGGAGTCGGATTATGCATAATCCGGTTCAAGTCCAACCCGTTGCCATCCCTACTTGTGACGTATACCCTCTGTTTCTTTTTTAATCTGAATTTACTCACTTCACTTTGAGGGCAGAATCAAGGAGGAAGTCCAAAAGTGTGAGAGATAAACTAAAAAGAAGGAGAGAGAAATTATAAGGTAGGTTATTATATTAAAAAGTGGATTACATGGGTTAGAAAAAGAGAAAATAATGGGACATCTAACCAAAAATAGAAAAAGTAACAGTATTTAGATTAAAAAGAAACGACTCAGAAGGGAAATCGTGTACATCTAAAAAGATTGGAGTTATATGTAACGAGTTTCGTGAATAAGTGAAAGAAAAACTCTAGTTGGCAAAATTTTGGATTAATAAGTATGATTTTGGATTAACAATTTGGAATTTGGGTTAATAGCTATGGTTTCCTGTTTAATTATTACTTATTAGTTATGATTTTGGATTGATAGTTACGGCTCGTTTGATAAGAGGCCATAAATGGTGGGAATGGTAATGCATTATAGTGTAAATTTGTACTAGAAATCCAATGTCATTACTTATGGTAATGCTACTTCATCCCAAGATATCAGTTTTGTTCCTAAAATCTCATTACTATCCATTACCACTTGGGAAGGTGGTATTGGGTGGTAATGGAAATTTATAAAGGGAAACCCATGTTTTGTGATAAAGTTTCATTCCCATGGTCATTGACATGAGAACCTCTTTACAAATTTACACTAAGTTTCATTACCATTACCACTATTTATGACCACTAACCAAACGGGGCGTTAGGGTATTTGAGTCAATAGCTATAATTTTTAGGTCAACATTTGTGGTTTTGGATTAATATATTGTTATGTTAATATAAATTTGTTATTAGTTAAGCCATTTGGGTAAACAATTATGATTTTTAGGTAAATATTTAAAGGCTTTTTCATTATCGTTTTCTGTTTCCAGTTTTTTTTTGGAAACCAAGGACAAAATATATGAAAACTAGAAAAAGTAGTTTTCAATTTTCAAAATTGACATGTATGACTAATTTTAAGTTTATTATACCTCTTATATCATATGACTTTTATAATCATAAAACAAAAAACTGGAAACTTACAGTGATGCCGAACGAAACCTAAGTTTTTTGGATAATATTTTTGGTTTTCAAGTTTTTAGTTAAGGTTCTCAGGTTACTATTTATTATTCTGGATTAATTTATCTGCTACGATTTTTAGGTCAATAGTTAAGGATTTTGGATAGTAGTTATGGTTTTCCAGTTATTACTTTAGGTTTTAGGTTAGTAACTAGTTGTTGACCCGGGCAATGCCCCGAGGTTAATCTTTATTTTGCATTACATTTTAGTTATTCAAGATGGTTAATGTCGTTCTTTTTTTTTGCTTTTTTCTTTAAATAATGTAATCGATTAATGAGAGTTTGTTGTTTAGGGGTGTTCATAACCAGTTATCTAGTGATTCGGGTACCAAATATGCAGGTACTAGAATATGTAGGTACCCGCATTTGCAGGTAGCTAAGAAAAGCAACCCATGACTCTACCCTGAACAATCGGGTGCTAGCAAAAGTGCCATAGCTTTGTTTTATGAAAAAAAAAAATCATTAGAAGAGCTACAAAAGAAGCTACTACTATGAGTGTCAAATGCCGATCCATGTTGATTATAGTATTTTAGGGTACTACCATGAGTGCCAACTGTCAATTGCATACCAACTCTAATCCTCATTTCTCAAAAGGATCTACTATCAATCAACCATAACGTAAGTATTCTGACTTGCAGATTGCATCACAACTAATTTTTCCATTAACATGTTGATTCATCATATCCTTTTTTATAAAATGTTGAATTGTTGATTCATCTAAAATCCAACTTCTCCTATAAAATGTTCTTATTATTTATCTTTTCTTTTCCCTTTGAAAGTCACAAGCACAACAATGTGGTACCAGGTAGCTAATAAGCTAACTTAATACATTTTCACAATTCTTTATTGTAAGAAGAGATTAATGTAACTGTGAAAAAAGAAAGAGAAAAACAATATTTAATGATGTGTTTATCCGAGATACACGTTTAACTTAAAAGCAAGCCCATTAACCGACTCGATTTTTTGCATCTTTTTTTTTTGGGTCGGTTACCCGACCCATAAAAATAAAATTTCATTTTTATTACCTTTTTCGGGTAGACATGTCAACATGACGGGTCAAACATATCGGGTCTCCTGAACACCCCTGGTGTTTTGTATGCTTGTCCAACAAGTAAGCTATAGCTTTAGCCTTCTTGTCTAGTAAGTAAACTAGTATCCCTTAGATGTTCTTCACTTGGAGACTTGTGCAACAATGTCTGAATCTGCTTGGTCCGAGCCTGAGCTTCATTCACGAACCTGCAAAAAGGGGCCCACCCTGGAGGTTTGGGTGGTGGTTCCCTCTCTGAAACTTAAGTCAGATATCAGGAGTTGTGTGGAAAAAGTAGAGATAGAGAGAGAAAGTGAGAGAGTATTTCTTCAAAGTAAGTTTACACTGTTTGCATTGAATGATCTTTCTCCTAATTTCAGGGGTATATATAGTGATGGTAGTATGACAACTATCCTTAAAAATTGCCCTAGAATAGTGGCATCTTACTGGCTAAGCAATCAGATCATGACACATGGCAAGCCAGGATTTATGAGAGTTTATCAACCAATCACTTGCAGCCACCTTCAAGGAGATGGGCTCATACTAACTTTTGGGCCAGAAAGGTAAGCCTTTTCTCCCAACTGGATACAACCCAAGGGTTAAATCCTTCTTATCTTTATTTATTATGAGAGGACACGTGTACGAGCCTGATGAGCCCAAGTATCTCTAAAGGAGCCGTAGATTTTTAGGCTACAACATTTGCCCCTAAAAGGGTTTTCACTGCTGGCCTATCTGATGGTTAAGACCCTTTTACCCGAGGTAGTTTATTCAAATTCTGAAAAAGGAGGCAATGCCACGCCCTTTTCTGGGTTTTACAGGTCATAATCGACCGTTTTAAACTTTAATGACCGGCTCAACGGGTTTCTTACCCTCCTATATATATCCTTGGTGTGACCTCATTAAATCATTTCACACCTTGAGAGAATTTTTCTAGAGAGAGAAGCTCTGCAATTTTTTTCTAGAGAGAGAGAGATAGAGAGAAATCGTCCAATCTCAGTCTTCTTCACCGAATCGTCCAAGCGTTTCATCAGGTATCTTTTCTTTGTTCTTTTTACTTTCCTTTTTTCTTTATTTTTTCTTAGAAAATCAATAAAATAGAATCTTCTTCTTCGTCAATTACTCCTAGCCGACCAAGAGCTTGTCTTGACCCTAGAACTGAGAATACTTCTTCTTCGGCACATTCTAGAGTTGGGCCTCTTCTGGCCGAGTATATTTTTTTTATGGTTTTGACCGAGAAAGTCAGACGACCCAGTCTTTACCTGTGCAAGGTAATCTGGCGCGTGTCAAGCAAACGGCCCGTCTAAGACGAAAGGTAATACTACCAACAAATAGTTCAGACATGGAGGAATCTACTGGACGAGTTCCAGATGAGGCGATGGAGGCCCAAAATGCTGAGCCTTTGGGCGAGCCCCCTTCCCCTGACCGCAGTTTTGAAGACTCTCAAATAAACCCTGAGGCCAGTCCTTCTGGCAGGGACGTCAATATGGAGGACGCCGGTGAGGACAATAACGAGAGTGAATCCGGTGCTGCCGATGAGTCGGACAAACCCTCCACTACCTCGTCTGAGATTAGGAGACGCTTAGGTCCCCTTTTTGACCCCGCATTCATTTTGGTCAATCGTAAATGGTTAGAGAAGATAGGACCTGACCCTAGTTATTTGTCCAATTACATGCCCATGTTGGGCTTCTCTTTCATCATCCCAAATAAGGAGGCCACCATTTTGAGTGCTCCTAAGAACCACTTCGCCATTTACAAGCTAGACTTGGACGCGGGATTAAGGTTCCCCTCCCCGATTTTATAGAACAAGTGCTTCGGTATTACAACATCGGCCATAACTAGCTGGCTCCTAATGCCTGGCACAACGTTATGACTTTCATAGCCGTCTGCGAGTTGCGCGGCCTGGCTCTTTCTCTCCAAGCCTTCACCCACATTCATTATGCGGCTAAGGTTCCCGGGGCCGTGGACGGAACGTGGCTTAGTATCTGCAACCGTCCTGGCTTTCTAACTGCTTTGGGCAAGCCGTCGAAGATGCATGAATGGAAAGCATACTTCATCTTCCTACGAGCGGCCAACGACTATGCTACCGAGGGCTACCGTTTTTATAATCGAGCCGTAACGAATACTGGACGAAAGCAGTACTGGCTGGAGTTGGAGGACCATTATGACGAAGGGGTAGTGGAGTACTTTAGAATAAAGGAGTATTCCAAGCCGGGTCAACCGTCTTTTAAAGGGCCGACAAACTGGATAAAAGAAATGTTTTATAATGATGACTTCTTGGTTGCCGCCGGCTTGCGGTTGGCCGAAACCTCCAAGTAAAATGCCTCGTCCCTAAACCATATCACACTAATTCCTTTACTTCTTGTTGCGAATCCAGCCAAAGCTCGTCTCAAACATTCTTGGTCGGGAGATATCAGTATGTCTAAGTTTACTAGATAACTTATGAAAGGAGTACGCCAAGAGCAGTGCTGAGAAGAGGGCTGAAACACTGGTATTTTTTTTTTTATGAGGATCATTCTGACTCGTCAAGGATTGATTTTCGATCCTTGGACGAGAATCACTCGAAGAAGGAAGGCGTCCATGCGTGGACGACAACCTTCCTTGGGTTATTCTCGCCTGAGATGTTGAATGGCCCTGGACGAGGACCATTTGGTTCGTCCAGGTTGTTTTCCAATCCTTGGACGAGAATCACCCAAAGAAGGAAGGCGTCCATGCTTGGACGACCTCCTTTCTTGGGCCATTCTCGTCTAAGATGTTGAATGGCCCTGGACGAGGACGATTTGGTTCGTCTAGGTTGTTTTCCAATCCTTGGACGAGAATCACCCAAAGAAGGAAGGCGTCCTTGCTTGGACGGCCACCTTTCTTGGGCCATTGTCGTCTGAGATGTTGAATAGCCCTGGACGAGGACCATTTGGTTCGTCCAGGTTATTTTCCAATTCCTTGGACGAGAACCTTCCAGAGAAGGAAGGCGTCCATGTTTGGACGACCACTTTTCTTGGGCCATTCTTGTCTGAGTGACTTCAAGTGGCCTTAGGCGAGTATCATTAGTGGTTCGTCCTAATAGATTTACAGTCCTTGGACCAAAATCACCCGAAGAAGGAGGGCGTCCAGGTTTGGACGTCCACCTTTCTTGGGCCATTCTCGTCTGGGATGACTCTGAAATTTTGGACGGCTTCCTGCTTTGCACAATTCTCGTCTGGTCATAATAAAAACTTTGGACGAGGGTCCCTTGCGAAGATTGCCGTCCAAACATGGACGTCTTCCTTCTTCGGGTGATTCTCGTCTGAAGCTCAATAGTTTAATTATATACATTGTTCTTTGGACGATCCAAATAATAACTTACTTATTTCTGCAGAAAAATGCCCCTACCAACAAGCCCCCGCCTGGGAAGTCTTCTCCTTCCAAGAAGAGGCCTACAGCGGCCATGGACCAGCCTCCAGCAAAAAATTCTAAGGGATTTACAAGGAAGAAGACAGAGAAGACTACTTCGGCTGGTAAAGGAGTTGGAGAGAAAACTATGCTTCCCCCAAAGGACAAGGTCCTGAAGGAGGAGCCTTCCGCTGCTGCCCCTGCCGTGGGGGAGAAGAGTTCTGATCCTGCTGGCCAGTTGGAGGTATTGCCTGCTGATTCTGCTGAAATCAGACCAGAGTTGGCCTTGGCTTTGGTTATTCCGGAGCCGGAGACGGCTACTGACAACTACCCGAAGCCCGGCGCTCGATGGCAAAGCCGGTTTCCACGAGATGCCGCTGCGTTAGGACGACCTCCTTATCGTCGGGTGAGTCGTATTATCCAAATAGAGTTAGGACGGTGCGGGTCGGCGGACGGTTTATGAGTCCGTCCAATAGACAAGCCATAGTCTTTCCCATCAAGAGAACTGACTCCCCCCCCTCTTTCAGATAAGGGCAAAGGACCAGCTTTACCCACAACTACTCCCACAATAGAATCGGACGAGGAGTCTTCTGCCGCTTTTGCCAAAATGTCAAAAGTTGAGCGAGATCGGCTCAAGCAGGAGTTGTTCAAATGTTACCCTGAATCCTACATAAAAGGGTTGAGGGGGGCATCAGCTGGGCATGTGGGCTACATGTCACAACTTGCTGCTGAGGTATAATCTGTTGCTGCTTTTGTTTTATACTTGTACCAAATTTTTCCTTTTATAACTCGTCTAATGATTTGCTTTGTTTTCGTTGATCCAGCTTCTGGCTCGCAGTATATTGACAGAGGAGTGGGCGAGGGAGCTTAAGAAAGAAAATAAGGAACTCGTCCACCTTGCTACGACGGTCGGCGACAAGGCCATCCATGACATTGAGATGGCTAATACTCTCCACCGCCAATCACTGGAGGCCTTGGAGAAGAGATCAGCAATCCTGGAATCCGAAAACAAGAACTATCTTGTTACTATCAACCAGCTGTATAAGGAACAAGACCAACTGAAATTGGTCTTAGACACCGTCCCAGCTGAGTTCGTTGAAGGGCGAAAGGGATACTGCTCTTCTGGCCGCGGTCTAACTGAGGAGGGAGAATATCATCCTAAGGGCGAAGAATGCCCGTCTGCAAAAGGAAGCGGCCCAATCCTTTGATGACGCCAAAGAAGCCTTGAATCAGGTTATTACGACGTTCAAAGACTGGGCCGTCAAGGCTTTTGAGATGTTGGCCGAGCCTAGTGAGGTTCCCAGCTTTGTCCGGCGTTTGGAATATCAAGAGAGTGTTCACCGTGCATTGATGCCCGCTGAAGAACCTCCTGAATTTACTGAGTCAGATGAAGAAGATGCGAACGAGGATGAAACTCCTGAGGACAACCAAAAAACTCCTGCTGAATGAGATGCCTAGCTTTAGGTTTATTTTTCTAAGTTTCTTGGCTTGTTTGCCGTCGTAACTTTGTCTCCTCTAGCTTTAAGCTGTAAGTTATTGCCAAGTATATAATGAAAAGACTTTTTGCCAATTGCTAGTCCTTTCTTTTATTGCACTTCAATTTTTATCAAGTATAAAATGAGAATCGTCCTGATTGACAATCTACACACATTTTTAAGGAAAGGGTATTATCCTTGCCTTTGGACGATCGTGAATCTTTCGAAGATATAGCCAAGTACAAAATGAGACTCGTCCTGGATTTTTGGATTGTCTGCAAAATTTAGTTAAGGAAAGATTGTCATCCTTGTCCTTGGACGATCGTGAATCTTTCCAAAATGTAGCTAAGTACAAAATGAGACTCGTCCTGGATTTTTGGACGGTCTACAAACTCGGACGAGTCTTGCCCCAAGAAAGAAAGCGGCCAGTACATTGAGGTTTATGGACGAGCCACGCTTTAGCCATTTTTCTCAAGTTAGCAACACTCGTCTTGAAGTAGCGAACCATTACAAGGGCATCTATTGCCTATTTCGTCCTGGTCTTTGGACGACCTTTGACTTCCCTCAATCGAGGCCAAGTGTAACTATAGCTCGTCCTACAGACTTTTCTTGTCCCCCCACTTCTTGGGCTTAGCTCATCCATATATTATGGACGAGCCATGGTCCAAGAAGGAGAGCAGCCAACATTGGCCAAGCCTGTTGAAAATTCTAAGGATGAGCTTTAGATATATGGGCAAACCATGCATTGGCCGGCTTCCTTGAGGGAGAAACACTCGTCATGAAGTAGTGATCCCTTACTAGGGTATTTACTACTTAGCTGACCGTGTATTTGAAAGTAAGTATCCTTTACTAAGGGCTTATTTCAGGTCAACTTTCTCTTATAGACTTTGACGTTTCTCTTACTAGAGAGTTTTGTCAATTTGTTGACCATTTATGTGTTTTAACCTTTAGGTTGTTACACTTTGGCCGGTCTCTTCGAAGGAGTGATGTATGTCAGAGAACAAAGCATTTTGCACATTTTATTGCCCTTTGTAATTTTGTCCAAGTTATAGTCACTTTTAGACTACTAGACTTAACTGATAGAATGCCCCACAGTGAATAACTTGGTAAAAAATAAACAAAGATAAGAAGGAAGTAGGAATTGTATTATATGATTTTTGCTTGACTAAATGCCAAGATACATGTATACAATTCTTTTTCTCATGCTTGTGCTATGGCACTTTGGACTGATTACAAACTACTGGCCAGTTTCTTGGCGCTTAACTGAGTCACACGTGGTACTTCTTCAAAGTGTTTGAGTCCCAAGTACGCTGAATTGGTCGTCCATCCATATATTGGAGACGAAAGGTTCCGCTTCGAACCTCTTGTACAATCAGATAGGGTCCTTCCCAATTTGGCGTTAGCTTCCCCAACTCTTTAGCTCGCCCAACTGCTTCCATTTTCCTTAGAACCAGGTCCCCTACCTTGAGTGGTCGTCTAGCGACTCTCTTGTTAAAGTCCCGAGCCATACACAACTTGTACAATTGCATTCTTAACAAAGCATTGCCCCTGACTTCTGGTACTTGATCCAAAGCCGTGCGCAATGCAGCCCAGTTGGCATCTTCCCTATACAACATGACTCCCCTATAGAGTTTTTGACAGTGGTTCTGAGGGACCATAACACTAGCTGTAGTTCTTCAACCCATTGTCCTTTAGCATTATCCAACTTTCTTTTGATCCCATTGGATAGAATCTTGTTGAAGGACTCTACTTGCCCATTGGCTTGTGGGTGGGTGACTGCAGCGAAGTGGGCTTTGATTTCCATTTCTGCCAACCAATCTTTCAGCTTGGGCGTTTCAAATTATGGATCATTATCAAAGACGATGGACCGCGGCATACCAAAACGAGTTATAATGCTCTTCCAAATAAAGCCTTTAACGTCATTCGTTGTTATACCCCGCATGGCTTCAGCTTCTATCCATTTAGTGAAGTAGTCCACAGCTACGATTACAAACTTCTTTTGCCCAGCGGCACAGGGAAAGGTCCTAGGATATTCATGCCCCATTTGGCAAAAGGCAGAGGGAACAAGAAAGGAGTTTAGTAGTTGGACGGCTTCTGATGCAGATTTCCATGCTTCTGACAACTGTCGCACTTCTTTGCATAGACGAGAGCATCTTCCTTTAAAGTAGGCCAGTAATACCCCATCCTTAAAGCCTTTTCTCCCAAAGCTCTTCCCCCAATATGAGATGCACAAGCTCCTTCATGGAGTTCCTTCAGAACCTCTAGACTTTCTTCCCTAGTGATGCACTTGAGGAGAGGACGATTGAATGATTTCTTGTAAAGGGTCTCATCCCACAGTTCAAACCATTTGTCTCGAGCCTTCACATACTTGGCTTCTACAGGGTCTGAAGGCAGCCGTCCTGTCTTCTTGTATTCTATTATAGGGTCCATCCAAACTGCCCCTCGGCTAAGAAACATGATTTGTTCTTGATTAATACTCTTTTTGGGTTTAACTTCCCAAATCACTGTTCTTGGCGCATCACCTTCAGCCGAGCTGGCCAATTTTGAGAGAGCGTCTGCTTGATGATTTTCTGACCTTGTACTTGGTCGAGAACAAATCGTTTCAAAGGCTCAATGTCATCTTTGATCAGACGCATATATTTCCCATCGATGCTTCTTTACATTCAAAGTCTCCATTGACTTGACTGACGACCAAGAGAGAGTCCGATTTGGCCTCAATTTCCAGAGCTCCTGCCGCTTTACACATTTTGATTCCAGCTAGAAGTCCTTCATATTCAGCTTCGTTATTGGACGCTTGGAATTGGAATCTTAGCGCATATTCAAACTTGCCTCCTTCTGGAGATTGACAAATGATTCCTGCCCCACATCCATTGACAGTGACGATCTATCAACCATGAGCGTCCAATGCTTCTTCCTCCCTTCAGCTGGATCAAGTATTGGTTCTATAATTGGCCGAGTAAGCTCAACTATAAAATCTGCCAAGGCTTGCCCCTTAATGGCTTTCCTTGTTTCAAATGATATATCGAACATGTTAAGCTCAATAGCCCATTTTAACATGCGTTCGGCGGCTTCCGTCTTTTGCAAAACTTGCTTCAAGGGTTGATCAGTGTAGACGAGTATACTGTGAGCCAAGAAATAGGGCCTTAACTTTCTGCTGGCCATGACGAGGGCCAATCCAAACTTCTCGACTGGAGTATACCTATTTTCCGCATCCTTGAGCACATGACTCACAAAGTATATTGGAACTTGCACGGACTCTCTTTCAGCCAGCAGAACAACACTCACAACCTAAGTGAACACAACCAAGTATACAGACAGTTTCTCCCCCTCGGCTGGACTGACCAACCTAGGCAGCCGACGAAGGTGATCTTTGACTTGCTGAAGCGCTTGCTCAGCTTCTGCTGTCCACACAAACTTGGCCTTCTTCTTGATAGTAGCGAAAAAATGATGGCACTTGTCGCCCGACTTAGACAAGAATCGTCCAAGGGCAGCTAAGCAACCCGTCAATCGTTGAACTTCCTTTATCTTTGACGGGGATTTCATGTCTAGAATAGCTTGGATCTTTTCGGGGTTGGCTTCTATTCCCCTATGATCTACTAAGAAGCCTAAGAACTTCCCAGACAAGACTCCAAAGACACATTTGCTGGGGTTCAATTTTAGCTTGTATTTTCTGAGAGTTCCAAAAGTTTCTCTCAAATCACCAACATGGCCTTCCTCTTGCCGACTCTTGACTATCATATCATTAATATATGCTTCCATGTTTCTTCCCAACTGTGGCTGAAAGACAGTATTGATCAATCTTTGAAAGGTGGTCGGCGCATTACGGAGGCCGAATGGCATCCTCAGCCAGCCATACAACCCTTTCTCGATAATGAAGGGCGTTTTGTCCTGGTCTTCTGACCACATGAGGATTTGATGAAAACCTGAATAAGCGTCCATGAAGCTTAACAAAGCATGGCCGGCTGTGGAGTCCACTAGTCGATCCAACTTAGGCAAAGGGAAACTGTCCTTGGGATAAGCCTTGTTGAGATCAGTGTAGTCCACACACATCCTCCAAGTGCCATTTGGCTTTGGCACCATGACCACATTTGCTATCCATTCTGGATAATAAGTTTCTCTAATGAATTTTGATTCCAACAACTTCCGAACTTCCTGGCCGACCGCCTGATTCCTGGCCGGTCCTAAATGTCTTTTCTTCTGACGAACATGCTTTAAGTTCGGATCAACATTTAGCCGGTGGACGACTATCTCTGGATCAATTCCAGACATTTCTTCAACACAATAAGCAAACACGTCTTGAAATTCTTTCAGCAAGCTGATTAAAAGGCCCCTCAAATCAGGAGATAGCGAAGAACCAATCTTCAAAGTTCTTTCGGGACGAGCCTCATCCAAACAGACATCTTCTGGGACTTCCACCGGCTCTGGACGTTCTAGTGCCAGTCCCTTAATGACCATCACTTCTTCAGACGAGGGAGGTTCTTCCTTGACGGGCTCATACTTTCTTTTCTTGCTGGGGAGATGCTCAGACGTTTTCCTTGAGGGAGCAATCGGCGTCTGAGGACTCTCAATTACCATTCTAGGCTCCTTTACATTTTCGGACGCCTTCCTTTCTCCAGCAACCTTCGTCTTATCTTCATTATCTGCTTTCCATGACAATGGCTTGAGGGTTGTTAGGTAACATTCCCTAGCCGCCTGCTGATCTCCATACAAGGAGCCAATTATGCCACCATCACACTCAAACTTCATAAGCATCAAGTGAGTTACTATTACAGCTTTAACATGATTCAGAGTTGGCCGTCCAAGTATGACATTGTAGGCTGTCAAATCTCGGACCACCAAGAACTTGATAAACAGAGTCCCTGAGGCATCCTTCTCTCCCACTCGAACAGGCAAAGTAACGGTTCCTATAGGATGAATGATTCCTGCCCCAAACCCTATGATGGGATAATGGACAGGAACTAAGTTTTTTGCATCAAACTTCAATCTGGACAAGCAATCTGCACTAATAATGTTTGTCGAGCTTCCGGTGTCAATCAAAATTCTTCTTACTCTCAAGTTTGCTATCTTCATTTCTACAACCAAAGGGTCATCATGGGGAGTTCTCAGCTTCCCCCGATCTTGTTCACTAACCACCACTTTTGGGAAGGGCTCAACCTTTGTCTGATCAGCTAGTAAGACTTGGCCGAGCTCCCTGAGGTAGTTCTTGTGCCCTCTATTGGTTGGTCCTCCAGCAGCAAATCCTCCTGAAATTACGAGTACAACATCCTCGTCCGTGCTTTCACTCTCCTTCTTATTGGTCTGTCGATCATCCTTCCTCTGAAACTTCCTTCCCCTTGAGGCAAATAGGAGTTCATCTTTCCTTTCCGAGCTAGATCCTCTAAAGCCCTCTTAAGGTGCTTACATTCATTAGTCTCGTGACCGCTGTCCTTGTGAAAGTGACAGTATTTGTTCTTGTCCGTATTTCTGTAAGGAGTCTTCATCTCAGCTGGAGCCTTCAGCTCATATTGGTCCTTTATCTCCATGAGAATGGAGTATTGGTCCTTGCTGAATTCGATGGGGTTGGATGAAGCAGGCTCAAATTTTTTCCTCTTGCTTCTTCTGGACGAAGTAGTGGTGGAGGTTATGGCCCAAGTCTCAGCCTTTTTGGGGTTGCTCTTCTTTGGTTGAGCGACCTCTTTAGGCTTCTTGGACATAGGATGCTTTACCTCAGCACATACTTCTGTGGCATGTATAAAAGCTTAGGCTTCCTTTAAAGCTTCTGCAAGTGTAGTGATTTTCTTCTTCACAAGGTCAAACTTAAAACTTCCTGGCCTCAAACCCCTGATGAACCACTAGTGGAAAAAACGCAATATGTCACAACAAAACCGCTGCGGTCCTTAAGAGAACCGCAACGGTAAATCGTCGAAAATTTGGGTGGGAAAAGTGGCCTACCAAACCGCTGCGGTTTTCATAAAACCGCAACTGATTACCGCATGCGTTTTTTTTTTTTTTCGCGTCAAATTCCCTCTCATCACTGTTAACTCCCTCCTTCATCCTTCCTTTCAAAAAAACGACTCCCTCAGTCCCTCCAATTCACGCAAGGGTTCCACCTTCCCCCGACCCCACTGCCACCACTAGGTTCCACCACCATTGCCACCACTGGGTTCCACCTTCCCCCGACCCCGACGACCACCAGCTGCTGTGTCCTCCTCTCCAATGCGGTGGGTTTCAACCACAAACCCCACCTGCGTCCTCCTCCGTGGCTGCACCACCACCGCCGCAACTCCACCGTTCCTAAACACCTACATTCCTTCTCTACCTCTTCTTAGGTACCTACATTCCTTCTCTACCTCTACCTCCACCATTCCTTCTCATATTTGAAGCTTCAAGTTTATAATTAATTGTTCTTTTATGAATAATTGTTAATTAAATTAGGTTGTATAATAGTTAAAGGGTGTAAATTTGATTGATTTGAGCTAATTATTTTATTTAAAGTAGTTAGTTTGATTTTTAGGTTAAAAAAACTAGGGCTTTGTTGTGGTTGCTATTTTTGTGGTTGTTGTTGGTAGTAGCTATTGTTGTTGTTGTTGTTGATGATGTTGTTGTTGTTGTTGTTGTTGTGGTGGTGGTGGTTGTAGTACTTACTAACTAGTTAGGTTTGAACTTTAAACGTTGTTGTTGATTATTGGTTTAGATATTTAGTTTAGTTTAGCTAATTAGTTTAGTTTAGTTTTGTTTGAATTGCTAATTTATACTAATGTTAACTTTTAAACTTTGTTGTTGATTATTGAAGCCAGCTAGGGACGGAGTGTTGAACTCGATTTCCCTATTCACAACCTTGATATTGGTGTGTTATCACTCATATTTAACTTTCTTTCATAGTAAATTGGTTTATATATATATATATATATATATATATATATATATATATATATATATATATATGTGTGTGTGTGTGTGTGCAAATGTGTATATATTTATCGTTGAATTGAGATTAGATGTAAAATGTTTTGTTGTTTTTAAAAACCTATGTTTGCATCATCATATCTTATGCCTAGATACCCGTTCGAGACTTACTCATTAGGAGTAAGTCTTGAATAGTCCTCGGTTTGGGACTGTTCTTAGATGTTTAATCTCACTTAGGTGGTGAATGTATGTCTTTAGTTCGATTCTAGAGGAAAATCATGGCTCGTCGTTTCCCTACTTTTGTTCTCTGGGTACATATGTAGATATAAATAACTATATATCTACATCGTGTACTTGGATAACTGTAGGGAAATGTCTGCATTTTCCGTAGATTCGAACCGAAGGCAATACATTCACTAGTGAGATTAGACATCTAAGGATGGGTTAGGTTGGAGTGATAAGGACCCTTGGAAAGCATGCCTAATTTCATTAAATATATATCGTGTATAAACTCTAATAATGTAGTGAAATTCGTCATTGACATTGGGTACTTGTTGCTTGTGTTTAATTAGAGCTAGGTTTGGTTGAAATGAATCGTGCATGGATGTATGGTAGTCGTGACACGTGTGAATTCGTGGATGGGGTCTTTGAATTTTGTGATCTTGCATTAAGTCATCGAGTACAAAAGGGAACCGAGGGGTTTTATTGTCCTTGTGTTTATTGTGGTAATGTGAGCATCGTTAGTAGCATTGAGTCGCTTAGGGAGCATATCTTTCGTCGCAGGTTTAGACAAGACTACTATGTATGGGTTTGACACGGTGAGGAGGGTATGTATGATGGTCGAAATGCCATTGTTAACGACGTGCATGAAGAATGTGAGTTTGATGTCATTGAGAATGACAACATCGAGGATGAATATGAGGATATTCAAGTAGAAGATGATGATGATGAAGGGGATCATATCGAGGAGATGATGGCGGGGGTAGATCATTCCGGCAAACGGCCTCGTATTTTTGAGTGCATGGACGAGGCATCTCGAAAACCGTTGTATCCCGGTTGTACGAGGTATACCAAGCTGATGGCCGTGATAACACTCTTTAATATCAAGTCGAAAGCCGGTATAAGTGACTCTTGTTTCACTTCCTTGTTGCAAGCATTTGGTGATATGTTGCCGGACGACCATGAACTACCCAAGCCGAATTACTATGCTAAGAAACTGATGTGTCCCTTCGGTTTAGAGTAGCAAAGGATACATGCTTGTCCAAACGATTGTGTGCTATATCGAAATGAATATGAAAATATGGATGAGTGTCCTCGATGTGGGAAGTCGCGTTACAGGCGCGCAGGGGTTGGTGATAAGAAAGGTCCTGCAGCAAAGGTGATGTGGTATCTTCCGATTATACCACGATTCAAGCGCATGTTTTCAATCAAAAAAGATGCTAAGAACTTAAGATGGCATGCAGAACGAAGGAAAAAGGACGGTTTTCTCAAACATCCGGCTGATTCTCCTGAGTGGAAAGATATCAACCATTGTCATAAGACCTTTGGTGCCGAGGACAAAAATTTAAGGCTTGGCCTATGCACGGATGGAATGAACCCATTTGGCAGTTTTAGCTCTCAACATAGTACGTGGCCGGTTCTTCTAGTTATATACAACTTGCCTCCTTGGTTGTGTATGAAACGCAAATACATCATGTTGTCGATTCTTATTTCAGGGCCGAAACAGCCTGGAAACGACATAGATGTCTACCTCCAGCCACTTGTTGATGATTTGAGAAAAATGTGGGATGAAGGAGTTTTTGTGTATGACGCACATGCTGATGAGGTATTCACATTGCGTGCCATGCTTTTATTCACTCTTAATGACTATCCTGCTTATGGGAACTTATCCGGGTACAAGAACAAAGGGAAGAAAGCATGCCCGATTTGCCTGGACGACACAGCATCTAAATACATTACTACTTGTCACAAAGATGTTTATATGCGCACCCAAAGGTTCCTTCGCGCGACCATCCTTATCGTAATAAGAAGAAGGCATTCGATGGAACAGTTGAGGAAGGGGTTGCTCGTAGACCATTGGCTGGTATTGAGGTTTATGATCAAGTCAAGGGTATTGAAACGATATTCGGCAAAGGAGCGAGTGTTGGTGATAAGGGACTTTGGAAAAAGGAGTATATTCTGTGGAAACTTCCATATTGGAGAAATCTAGAGGTTAGACATTGTCTCGACGTCATGCACATAGAGAAAAATGTATGTGACGCCATTCTGGGGACACTTATGAATATTCCACATAAGACAAAGGATAGCAAAGGGGTGCGACTGTATCGGGAAAGTGAGGGGCTTCGACCAGAACTATGGGCTCAAAAGAGGGGCACTAAGAAAAGAAAGAAAAAAGAGAAAGTGTCTGGAAAAGGAAAAGGAGAGGGAAAAGAAAAGGAACAGAAAGAAGGGTCGCCTGCAGGAATTGAAAGAAAAGGAAAGAAAACGGTGAAGGATGATGATAGGAACTATTTACCTCTGGCTTGCTACACTCTATCTAGACCTGAGAAGCGTCTTTTTTGCGAGTGTTTGTACAACATTAAGGTTCCATCAGGGTACTCATCGAACATGAAAATATTTGTTACCTTAGACGGTGAGTTGAAATTATCGAGCATGAAGTCTCATGATTGTCATGTAATGATGCAAGTATTCTTACCGATTGCAATTCAAGGGATATTGCCGAAACATGTGAGACATACCATAACAGAGCTGTGTTCTTTTTTCAATACTATATGTAGCAAAACGTTACAACCCTCGAAGCTTGATGCTCTGCAGGCTAGCGTGATACAGACTTTGTGCAAGTTTGAGATGTACTTCCCACCTGCTTTCTTCGACATTATGGTCCATTTGGTTGTACATCTAGTTCGAGAAATTAAGCTATGTGGTCCGGTGTTTTTGAGGTGGTGCTCTCCCTTTGAGAGACATATGGGCTCTTTGAAAGATAAAGTAAGGAATCCAGCGCAACCAGAAGGAAGTATAATTCAGAGGATTGTGAGTGAAGAGGTTGGTAATTTTGTGGTTGAGTTCTTAACTAATATTGATCTTATTGGACTTCCTACATCTCGACACGAGGGCAGACTCGCTGGTAAAGGTACACTTGGCTCCAAAATGATAGTACCTCCTATTGAAAGGCGCATACAAGCACACTTATTTGTATTGCAGCATATGGTACAGGTGCATCCGTACTTGGATGAGCATTTGGAGGAGTTGCGTGACTATAATCCAGGTAAAGGGACTAGAGCATTGATGCAGTTGCATAATAAGATGTTTATTGATTGGTTCCATAACCGAATAATGCGTGAAGTAGATTCCAATGTTTCTGAAACTCTGAAGTGGCTAGCAATTGGTCCTCGAGAAGCTGTGCACTCCTATGAGGGTTATGATGTTAACGGATATACATATTGGACAGATCGTCAAGATCAAAAGTCGAGATCTCTCCAGAATAGTGGTGTTTCAGTAGAGACATCATCTACACAGTATGCAAGTGCCAAAGGCAAGTCTCCAATTGATGCTAGATTGTTATACTATGGACGAGTTCAAGATATATGGGTCTGGTTTCACGGTCTGCATATTTCGATGCAAGTGGGTTGAGTATAACCGGCGTTACATAAGAAAAGATGACCCTTGTGGATTTACTCTTGTAGACTTGGGTCGGTTGCGTGATAGTGAAGAGCCATTCGTGCTTGCATCACAAGTTAAGCAAGTATTCTACGTAACTGACCCTTCTGATAACAAGTGGTCAATTGTTGTTCCGGGAAAAAGAAGTATACTCGGAGTTGGTGATGTTGAGGATGAGGAGGAGTATGATGCATTTGAAGACACCCCGCCTTTCACCATTCCCAACTCCGATGTCACTGATGCGGAGTTAGCGACAAGTTACATGCGTGCAGATCACGGGGAAGGGATAATGGTTGATACTTCAAATGAAAGTGGCAAAAGTAAACAATAGGCTCGACTTCTTTGGTTCCAATTCCGGCTTTTGGCTTTGCAATGTCATTTTACTTCATTTTTCACTTTTAGCCGCATGTAGTGTCATGTATAGTTCTTATTACTGTATATATATGTATTTCAATCAACTAAACTCGCTTCACATGTATTAAAACCCATTTTGGGTAAGTGAATGTCATTTCGGGCCAATTTCGGCTTTTCAACCTCAATTAACTTAATTTCTCGCTTTTAGCCGCATGTTTGGTCATGTATAGTTCTTATTAGTATATATATATGTATTTCAATCAACTAAATTTGCTTCACATGTATTGAAACCCATTTTGGATAAGTGAATGTCATTTCGGGGTAATTTCGGCTTTTCAACCTCAATTAACTTAATTTCTCGCTTTTAGCCGCATGTTAGGTCATGTATAGTTCTTATTAGTATATATATATATGTATTACAATCAACTAAACTCGCTTCACATGTATTGAAACCCATTTTGGGTAAGTGAATGTCATTTCGGGGCAATTTTGGCTTTTCAACCTCAATTAACTTAATTTCTCGCTTTTAGCCGCATGTTAGGTCATGTATAGTTCTTATTAGTATATATATATGTATTACAATCAACTAAACTCGCTTCACATGTATTGAAACCCATTTTGGGTAAGTGAATGTCATTTCGGCCAATTTCGGCTTTTCAACCTCAACTAACTTAATTTCTCGCTTTTAGCCGCATGTTAGGTCATGTATAGTTCTTAGTTTATATATATATATGTATTACAATTAACTAAACTCGCTTCACATGTATTGAAACCCATTTTGGGTAAGTGAATGTCATTTCGGGCCAATTTCGGCTTTTCAACCTCAATTAACTTAATTTCTCGCTTTTAGCCGCATGTTAGGTCATGTATAGTTCTTATTAGTATATATATATGTATATATATGTATTACAATTAACTAAACTCGCTTCACATGTATTGAAACCCATTTTGGGTAAGTGAATGTCATTTCGGGCCAATTTCGGCTTTTCAACCTCAATTAACTTAATTTCTCGCTTTTAGCCGCATGTTAGGTCATGTATAGTTCTTATTATTATATATATATGTATTAAAATTAACAAAACTCGCTTCACATGTATTGAAACCCATTTTGGGTAAGTGAATGTCATTTCGGGACTATTTCGGCTTTTCAACCTCAATTAACTTAATTTCTCGCTTTTAGCCGCATGTTAGGTCATGTATAGTTCTTATTAGTATATATATATATATGTATTACAATTAACTAAACTCGCTTCACATGTATTGAAACCCATTTTGGGTAAGTGAATGTCATTTCAGGCCTATTAGAGTCACTTAAAGTCGGGTCACATGATTTGAAAACCGAATTGGGTAGATGAATGTCGTTTAGGGTGTAATTATGGATTGTTTTGGGGGGAGGGGACTGTGCAAGGAGTCTTGTGCAAGGGGGTGGGGCAGTGAAGGGGGCGAGTCGGGGGGGGTCAGGGGCGCTTCGGGGGGAGTGTGCGGTTTAGGTGGGGGGGAGTGTGCGGGGGGTGCGGTGGGGGCGATTAATGGGGGGAGTGAAGGGGGGATGTGCGGGGGAACAAAGAAGGGGGCTGTGCGGGGGCAAGTGTAGGGGGAGTGTGCGGTTCGGGGAGTGTGGGAGGCGGGGCGAGCGGGAGGAGGGTGGCGGTGCGGGAGGGGCGTGAAGGGGGCAGTGCGGTGAGGGTTGGGCTATACAAGGGGGGCAAGTGAAGGGGGCCGTGAAGGGGGCGATGAAGGGGGCATGCGGGGGAGTGTGCGGTTCGGGGGAGTGTGCGGGGGGTTGTGCGGGGGGCAACAATGGGGGAGTGAAGGGGGGATGCGGGGGCGATGAAGGGGGCCGTGAAGGGGCATGGGGGGCGGTGCGGGAGAGGGCGGTGAAGGGGGGCATGCGGGGGGGCGAAGGAAGGGGGCCGGTGAAGGGGGGTCATGCGGGGGCAAGTGAAGGGGGGAGTGTGCGGTTCGGCGGGGGAATTGCAGCGAGGGGGGGGCTGCGAGCGGGCGGTGCGGGAGGGGCATGAAGGGGGCAGGCAGGGGGCCGGTGAAGGGGGCGTGCGGGGGGCGCGTGAAGGGGGAGTGTGCGGTTCGGCGGGGGGGAATTGCGGCGAGGGTGGGAGGCTGTGGCGGGGGTTTCTAATCATATGTTTGTTTTAATCTTACGCGTTTCTAATATCGTTTTTTAAAATTTCAGGAGTTTCAAACATGGTCCGAGATGATGTGATTGTGGAGGAAGAAACCGATGATGATTATGATAAGTCATTGGATGATGATGATGAGTATGATGCGGAGAAGGAGAACGATAAAGGTGACCCGGAAGACATAGCGCATGATGAGGAGAAGCGCTTGCGAGAAAGGGAACTTCACTTGGCTGAAATAAATGAGGAGCTAGCCGATAAGGCTCCCCCCATTGACAACAATGCTAGGGAAGATTATCCTTGTATTTCATCAGTCATTGTGCCACACAAAAATGCGTGGAAAGAGGTTCTTAGTACCAAAACTCCAAGTAAAGTTGCAACAAAGAAGCGGAAAGGAAGGGGTGCGACCAAGGGATTGAATTATGACACCCCTATGACCCTCGAGTATGATGATATGGGTCAACCTTGTGGTTAATGGCATAAAAAGTATGGGCAACATTTAGGGTTATGTGTGCGCAAACTGAGCATTTTGGTGGGGAGGAAAGATGTGCCCGATGCAATGAAGAAATCATTATGGGAAGACACTTGTGTAAGTTTATTTTTTAATTGAATTACTTTGATTTCCGGCATTTAGGGGCATGTTAGGTCATATATAGTTCCAATAGGTACATATATAACTATAAGAGTCAATTAAACTCCACTTATATGCTTTGAAACACATTTTGGGTAAATGAAGGCCATTTCGGGCCGATTTTGGCCTTTACACTCCAATTCACTTAGTTTTTTGCATTTAGCCGCATGTTAGGTCATATATAGTCCCAATAGGTACATATATAACTATAAGAGTCAATTAAACTCTACTTATATGCTTTGAAACACATTTTGGATAAATGAAGGCTATTTCGGGCCGATTTTGGCCTTTACACTCCAATTCACTTAGTTTTTTGCATTTAGCCGCATGTTAGGTCATATATAACTATAAGAGTCAATTAAACTCCACTTATATGCTTTGAAACACATTTTGGGTAAATGAAGGCCATTTCAGGCCGATTTTGGCATTTACACTCCAATTCACTTAGTTTTTTGCATTTAGCCGCATTTTAGGTCATATATAGTCCCAATAGGTATATATATAACTATAAGAGTCAATTAAACTCTACTTATATGCTTTGAAACACATTTTGGGTAAATGAAGGCCATTTCCGGCCGATTTTGGCCTTCACACTCCAATTCACTTAGTTTTTTGCATTTAGCCGCATGTTAGGTCATATATAGTTCCAATAGGTACATATATAACAATAAGAGTCAATTAAACTCCACTTATATGCTTTGAAACACATTTTGGGTAAATGAAGGCCATTTCGGGCCGATTTTGGCCTTTACACTCCAATTCACTTAGTTTTTTGCATTTAGCCACATGTTAGGTCATATATATTCCCAATAGGTACATATATAACTATAAGAGTCAATTAAACTCCACTTCTATGCTTTGAAACACATTTTGGGTAACTTTTTGTTTGTTTCTTGTTTTTATAGAATACGTTCCATATTACTCATGATGAGGAAAAAAAGGCGGCGTTTCTATCCGCGGTGGCCGAAAGATTTAGAGCTTTCAAAAGCAAACTAGTGAGTGGGTGGATCACGAAACGGAGAAAGAGGACTATAAAGAGGAGGAAAATTCAAAAATCAGAGCAAAATGAGGGTGAGACGGACAAGGAGGCCGAAAAAGAAACGAAATGGAAGGGGAGAGCGAGGAAGATACATTTCAACCGGATTCTGTGCCTCATCGAGATTTGGGGACATATAAAACCAGAAGATTGGGAGGCATTTGTTGCCCAAAATACTACGCCGGAGATGGTGGTAAGTATTGCACTTTAAACTATATATATTCGACTTTGCATGTTCACTTTCAATACAATTACATGTGTTTTCTAATTGCCCATGTGAATTTATAGGCTAAGCGTGAGAAATATTCACTTAGTGCAAGACAGAGGAAGCACTACCATCATATGGGTTCCCATACTTATGCGAGCGCGAGAAAGTTGTGGATTGACGAGAAATTTTATCCTTCTACCGATACAACCACAACGCCGTCTTCTAGCTCTAAGACCGCGCCGTCTGTCAAAGTTGATCGTGTCGGCGGATTGGTGGTGCTCCTTGCATAGGCGTGATATCAACAATCAAATGACCATTTCGAATCCGGGAACCTTGAAGATAGCCAATGCCGTTGTAAGTACATGCACAACCAATCCCCCACCCCCATGCACACTCCCCCACCCCCGCACACTCCCCCCCACATTGCCCACACCCCTAACAATCCCCCACCCCCGCACACTCCCCCCACGCCCGCACACTCCCCCACACCGCACACACCCCTAACAATCCCCCCCCACCGCACACATTGCCCCCCCGCACACTTCCACCCCACTGCACACTACCCCGCACACGCCCCCCACCCCCGCACACTCCCCACACCGCCCCCTACCCCGCACACTCCCACCCCACTGCACATTCCCATGGACACTTTGCCCCCACTCCTGCACACGCCCCCACCCTCGCACACTCCCCCGCACACCGACCCCCACCCCCGCACACTCCCACCCCACTACACACTCCCCACACTCCCCGCACACCGCCCCCACTCCCGCACACCGCCCCCCCCCCACACTGCCCCCACTCCCCGCCGGCCCCCACCTCGCACACATCCCCCTGCTCCCCGCTCCCCGCTGCCCCACCCCCCTACCCCTGCTGCCCCGCACACCGCCCCCTACACACTGCCCCCCCCCACACTCCCCCCCCACCGCCGCCCCGCACAAAGGCGGCCCCACCCTTGCCGCTTATGATGTTTAATTTTTTTTTAACTTACCGTTGTTAATTTCTCTATAGATGGGGCTCAAGCAAAAAGAGGTTAGCGGCGAGTTCACTCCCCAAGGCAACAAAGATGCCCTTTATGAGACTTTGGGAAAGGACCATAGTGGACGTTTGAGGGGTTTAGGTGGTATTCGTATAGGTGTGACAAAATCGTATTCTAAAGATTACTCCGTGGGTACAAAATCACACTCTCAACCACATGATATGGAAGCTATGACACAAGCTATTCGGGAGAAGCTTACAGAGGAAATTAAGGAGAAAGTGACGGAGAAACTCACGGAGAGTTTCAACGCGGTCCTCTCACAGTTTGGTTTACCGGCTATACATCAACCTAAACTGGATCGTCTTTTGGAGGACAAAGCTAGCCATCCTAACACACAAAAATCCCCACCATCTATACTTGAGTTAGAGGTAACTATTATCCTTATAATTTTTAAAACTAAGTAACATGTTATATTCTGTAATTGCATGTTCATAACCTCAATTTCATTTACTTTTTGAAGGAAGAAACGCCTTGCCAGCTTTTACTAGATGTAAAAGATGAGGGTTTGATTGTGGTGGCTATAGGAAATACACAACCACGAAGTGAACGAGCAATAGTCCATCATGAGCCTGTGGACAATGAGCACTTGGCGGTTAGTGTAGTCACCATTAGTCCTGGTTACGAAGACTTTGCTCTTCCGCTGCCTAAACCGTCAATTGATATAAATGTCTTGACCGACGCTCGTGGTGGTTATGTGTTGTGGCCATCGGCATGGGTGAGGTTTTCAGACGAGGTAAATTAAAGCAACTTAAATCCATATTCATAATGATTTGTTTCATACTGTAACAGCCCGCTCTTCCGAGCTGCAAGCAAATCACACTTAGCATTCACAAATCTCAGTTTACATTTACTAAACCTTAAATTACATCATCTTGCCGCGGAAACATAACCTTTCATACCATCTTGGACTTAAGGGTCATGAGCCCACAACAGCAAACCAATATATAAATACAATTACATGAAATGATCAAACCGAATACCTGAAATAATACAATAAGACACTAGCAGCATTTTCTCCTTTATTTAAACTATATAATAATCATCATAACTCAAACGAAATTCGTCTTTCAAACTCTTATGATCCTTTAACCGTACTTGAACCAACTTCCACATTTCCTGCAAAAATCACTAACATGAACTCTGCCCCCACCAGGACAGGTTCCAAGAACAAAATCAGTAAAACTGAGTACACATTGTCCAACCAGAAATTCTTTTGGTGGCTTAAAACGTATTTATAGCTTTAAGTCTATCTTACAAAATATTAGAAATCTGGCCATAGAGAAATCATAATGAACGAACAATATAGCAATTACTTATAAACAATTTTCCATGTTACTTGTTCTAAATAATAATAAGAATAACAGTATCTCACAAAATAGGTAGTATATACTTTCAATTTGGAGGAACCAGGAAAATTTCGTAGATCTAATCTCCCAAAATTGACTATTATTCTTATACATTCTAAGATATAATAACATATCCTGCTTCTGTATTTCAAATATAAAATTCTTCAATCCAAATATGTACCACAAAATTAACTTCTTTAATAATTCCTATGAAGTCTCTTGGTAAATCATTCTTGTGTTCAGCGCATGAATTCCATAAACTTGGAAGAGTAAATCATTACTTCGAAAATCAAGCTTGAAATAGCTTTCCACGAAACCATTTGCATATTCAAATACATATTCTATTTTCCTTCAGAAATCTGTACTGGGGAAGAGAACACGAATAGAGTTGCCTTCCAGGCGAGTTCTCTAAACTTTTACAATAATACTTTAGCATCAAAATATTTACTCGGGGAAGGAACACGAATGGAGGCAAACCCGGCTCTCCAAACTTTTGAGGGACGTCTCCCCACCTTTCTTATATTCTGCTTGCAAGACTTTTAGGTCATGACCCCACATAACGGAGCAATACCCGCTCCAGAGCAATACCCGCTCTAACACATAAATGAGCAATACCCGCTCTACAAATGTTGTTCGTCACTGCTTTAGCAGCTTCTTCCCCTCACAAAACGGAATCAAAATACATAATTCCATAATTTCATATTTCTGGAAACTTCAGATTCATAAGTCTCAAATTCTCATAACAGAATTGCTTTCGGGTATTTAACATACCCAAATAGATTGCTTGCATAATGTAATCGAGTTTCTAGTAACTTGGTATAAATCAACCTTTTATAAAATTCATTGGCTAAATCCCTTTTAAATACGGACTTTAAGAAAATATATTTCAAGCTTATTATAATTGAAGCTGAAAACGTAGCTTACTACTCAGAAAGTCAAAACAGAACTTAATCTTACCTAACAACCTATAAAGCTTATAACCTGAGCAATCCCCCATATTTATACTTATGTTGATCATATTAAGTATAATGCTCTTGTCATATCCCAAGTAGAATTTCTATTTTTCTTTTAAATACTCTCCCGGATTGTAGTACTACTAGTGATTTCTACTTTACTAGTATACATAGATTTCAAATTCGTATCACATAAAACCTCATGATACACATCATCTTTTAATCCATACCTAAAAACCTATGACTTCTAGAATTCGGATTTATATTTATAATTAGAGCTTCTTCCTTCGAACGACTTAATGATTAATCCCATATCTTAATGATTCAACACTTCACACTTGAGCTTCTGATCTCCTTATAACTCAAATACTATGGTCTCTGCAAAACAAATTTCATTACCTCGTATTCGATATCACATAACTGTTATTTGCGTCCTCCACTTTATTCTTTTCTTGTCTCGACTATTTGTTTGATCTTTGTAATCCCAACAATATAATTTTAATTATGTCCAAATTACCCATATATCCATTATTACGAACTCATATCTCTAGTTCCCAATACTCAATTGCATAAGATCTATATGTACTCCTTTTAGTTATATTAAGATGGAAATTTTCAACTCTTTTGGTGTAGACAATACAATGTTAATTTACTATCTGATACTTCTTGATATCATGACATAGGTCTTGAACTCTTATATCCCAAACACGATGTCCACATTCTCTAGTTTACTTCCCAATACTTGACTTCTATCACCCCTGATAACCATTATCTTAGTCATGTTACCTTTAATACTCACAAGTTCTCGTGACCAATTTCATTAATCCACTAAGGCACATTTAAATCTCAGAATTTACAATAATCCCCTACTCAACTCTCATTACTTATCCTCGATCAACTAATTATTATCACACAACTATCTTTGGCATAGGTTTCCATTATTATAAAACCCCAAATCCACCAAGTCTTGTATCAAGACAACTCTCAATAACATAATATGACTTTTGATATAAAACAAACCATCTTACTTAGTTCATTTTGTAACTCAAATCATAGTTTCCGAAACTCGTGTCAGAACATACTCTAAAAACCCACATCACAACTAGAACTTTCATATCTTATAGCCTTCCAATTCATGTTGTTCAAAGTTGATAAACAAATATGTCATACTCACTTTCAGAAATTCACTTACTAGCCTCGAATTAGAACCCACATTACCATTACGTTATACTTAGATTCTCAATGACTTCATATAAATCATACTCCTTGTAGGATTTATATTCTCAATTTCTCATAACTATATCTATACGAATTCAATTAAACATAATCAAGTTCCACAAACCTACCAATTGTTTCCAAATAAAACCCATCATCATCTGCGAACATACTAAATTACTCCTTCGAGTTTATCATCATTATCAGTATAGATATAAACACATTGAGAAACTCTAAATAGTATAATTTACTCTTTTTAGAATTTAGCTACGACTTGCTATACTACCCTATTTCTAATAATCTACTCCCATAAAGTTCATAATTACATTCCCAAAATCTCTATAAAGCTCTTTAGTTAATTCAGAGATCGTTTAACAAAACATTATTCTTGGGATCTCATTAACTGATAGTAAACTATCGGAGTGGAACTCTATAAACACTTGAAACCACATACAATTGTGTCTCATTGGAAACTTAACCATATTCTTTGAAATTCAGCTGACCATCTATCGTATTGTTACACAAAGTTGCTCAATTCACAAACAACAATTATAATAGCATCCGAAAATATACATCGAGACGACTTTCTTAAACATTCATAATCAGACATCTTAATACATTATAACCTAAAACTTAAGTCGCTGAATAACTTATACTATTAAGTCTCAAAGACTAAAATATACTTGAATTCGAAGACAAGATTGACTGAAACTTACAAAAAACATATCTCAATTCAAAATTAGAAATTCAATGCTAAACTTAATATACTCAATACTTGGCGTTAAATCATATTCTCCGAAAAATCAGAAAACATAGTATTCAAGAATCACACTTTCAAACAATCTGAACTTTATAATTATAATCCATAACATGTTCAAGATAGAACTATAACTCCTTTAAGAAAAATCATGAAGTTCACACAACTTTTAGTCGCACAAGTAAGTTTAGTTATAAGATGGAGGGGCAATGTGTACCTTATACCCGTCTTGAAATACCGCTTAATCCACATTCCATCACTAAGTATCCATAATGTCGTTCCTCTAACGAGACTTGAATTCCACCAATATTCACCTCATAATAATAGCATAATTGTTAATCATTGTCAAACTTATATCATTCAACTACTATTCTTTTACATAATACTAGTTCACTTTAAATCTCATATGCCTATTTCCAATTCCATCATTAACACTAAACTTCTCAACAAAAGAACCTATAATCTAATTAATCCCCTTTCTTCATATTCTAAAAACTGATTTTTATAAACTAACTTAACAAAAGGTTTAAACTTGGATTGCAAAGCTTTAAAATACATTTCAATGTACTAAACAAGGAGTAAAGATTCAATTTTTTTTTTTTATCTTTAGAAATTGATTTTGCTAATCAATACACAAGATTTAGAGCTCAAATACCAGTAAAAGTCTAGATAATTAAATCCATATAGAATCATATTTCAATTGATGAAATAGGAGTAAGAATTAACTCCAAAATTGTACCTTCCCAAAGAAATGGCAGAGCATAACAAGAACGACAACATCAACAGAATTTCGGCGACTGAGATTTAATGGGCGGCAACAAATCCGACGAAGCTGCAGCAACACCAACCAAACTCGAAGAAGAGAGAGGAAATGGTTGTGCCAACAGTGGCTGCAGCGCCGGTAAAACCACCACCAATAGCGCCAACGCACAACAACAACGCCATGCACAGCAGCAATAAGGCAGAACAAGAGAGAAAGAACGGTGGCAGCTCGATTGACACCAATCAGCTCACGGTGGCAGCAGAATTTCGGCCATACGGCGCCGGTAGAATGAATCGGGACAACGGCACCGAGAGAACGAAGGGTAAGAAAGAGTGGGCGTGAGCCCGGTGGCGACAACGCTCGTGACCCACATCAACGGCAGCGACAAACACCAGCCGCGGTGGTAGGAGAGCAAGTAAAGAAGGGAGGAAGAGGATCGTGTGAGGAAGAAAGAAGAATGGGGTTTTTAATTTTGGTTAATAGGCATGTAAATTTGACAACAAATTGTGGTTGTGGCTCTTCCTCCTAATGCCACGAAAGAGAGGAAAGATAAATGGTCTTCAATTTTTTTTTTTAAGTCAAAAATCTGATTTTAACTCATCAAAATCCTAAAACATTTTACCACAATGCTAGTAAGACCCATAATAATATCCACTTAAAATCCATGTGTTCTCAAATGAATAGTCTAATTTAGCTAATAAGATAATTAAACTCTATTTAAACATGCTTAGAATTATGGGCTGTTACACATACCTACCTACTAACTAAGTTGAATGTTTTTACCGTTGAATTATTAGGTTTTGGAGAGAATAAACAAGCCCAAGGAAAGCAAGGCGGACTCACCTCCTCTAGAGAAGGCGAAGAAGGGTTCAGAGAAGAAGGGTTCAGAGAAGAAGGGTTCAAGCGGGCTAAAGAAGGCCATTTTGGGTAAAGGAATGCAAGATTCAAGTCACCAAGAAAAACCAACTACATATACTTGGATCGAGAAACCAAAGATCGAGTGTCTCACTAAGGCATGCATATGGCTACATGCAAATGCGCGTGATATGTCGGATGATGCACCTCTCGAGGTGAATTTGGGTACCACGCAATTCAACTACTTTGAGGATACATCGACATGGGTGTCTAAGGGTGATTTGAAAGAGTTCCTTTGCGGAGAGATGCTGAATGTTTCCTTGATTCAAGTCTTCATGAGGTCAAACATTTGTACTTTTGAAGTAAATAAAAATGCTTTGCAATATACAATAATATATTTATGTTACGAAGTTGGTTGTGCTTTAAAGATTACTCCAAGATGATCGTTGTGGACGCAAGAGCATACAAGAGCAATTTGGGTGGTTATGTCCAAATTTCACCCGAGCCGACAATTGTTTGCAAAACACAAATGAGGTGAAGGAGTATATTTGGCTATGTATCAAAACATCTCTACGTGCACAACATAAGTTCATACTTGCCCCTTGTTTTGAAGAGTATAGTTCTTAACCTTGTATCTATTTTTACCACTTTAATTATCATTATATATACAATAGAAGTACTCACATGATTGCTTCCTAACTTTTTTGGCATTTTAGTCTCCATGGGTCGCTCGTTGTGATTTGTCCTTCAAACAACACAGTATATCATTTTGATTCTATAGCTCAAGATCCACCACGACACTTATTCCTCAAATCATGCATAAATAGGTATATTTGTTATTTAAAATGCTAATAAGCATTACACTTTTTACTAATTTCATTCTTTGGCCACTTCTCACATGAAATTAACTTAACTACAGTTCTTTGAATAAATTTAAGAGCATGGGAAAAATACCCGAATGGAAAGCAATGAAGGTAATACATATTAGTTAAGCTACGTACTTCTTTCTTTTAGCAAAAAACAACCATGTATGTTAATTACATGATTTTTTTATGTAATTCTATGATTAGTGTGCTCAGCAACCAGGGGGAACCGAGTGTGGCTACTATGTGTTGAGGTTCATGTTCGATATAGCCTCAAGTTGCAAGGAAGTCGGGGATATTGAGAAGGTATATATATATATATATATATATATATATATATATATATATATATATATATACATATAAAACTAATATACGTAGCTTAATGTAAAGTCGATTTTGGCCTCTTAAGCTCAATTCACATAGTTTTCGGCATTTAGGGGCATGTTAGGTCATATATAGTTCCAATAGGTACATATATAACTATAAGAGTCAATTAAAGTTCACTCATATGCTTTGAAACCCATTTTGGGTAAATGAAGGCCGTTTCGGGCCGATTTTGGCCTTCGAAGCTCATTTCACTTAGTTTCCCGCATTTAGCCACATGTTAGGTCATATATAGTTCCAATAGGTACATATATAACTATAAGAGTCAATTAAAGATCACTCATATGCTTTGAAACCCATTTTGGGTAAATGAATGACGTTTCGTGCCGATTTTGGCCTTTGATGCTCATTTCACTTAGTTTCCCGCATTTAGCCACATGTTAGGTCATATATAGTTCCAATAGGTACATATATAACTATAAGAGTCAATTAAAGTTCACTCATATGCTTTGAAACCCATTTTGGGTAAATGAAGGCCGTTTCGGGCCGATTTTGGCTTTCGAAGCTCATTTCACTTTGTTTCCGGCATTTAGCCACATGTTAGGTCATATATAGTTCCAATAGGTACATATATAACTATAAGAGTCAATTAAAGTTCACTCATATGCTTTGAAACCCATTTTGGGTAAATGGTCGTTTTGGGCCGATTTTGGCCTTCGAAGCTCATTTCACTTAGTTTCCCACATTTAGCCACATGTTAGGTCATATATAGTTCCAATAGGTACATATATAACTATAAGAGTCAATTAAAGTTCACTCATATGCTTTGAAACCCATTTTGGGTAAATGAAGGCCGTTTCGGGCGATTTTGGCCTTCGAAGCTCATTTCACTTAGTTTCCCGCATTTAGCCACATGTTAGGTCATATATAGTTCCAATAGGTACATATATAACTATAAGAGTCAATTAAAGTTCACTCATATGCTTTGAAACCCATTTTGGGTAAATGAAGGCCGTTTCGGGCGATTTTGGTTTGGCCTTCGAAGCTCATTTCACTTAGTTTCCCGCATTTAGCCACATGTTAGGTCATATATAGTTCCAATAGGTACATATAACTATAAGAGTCAATTAAAGTTCACTCATATGCTTTGAAACCCATTTTGGGTAAATGAAGGCCATTTCGGGCGATTTTGGAATTGAAGCTCATTTCACTTAGTTTAGGCATTTAGCCACATGTTAAGTCATATATAGTTCCAATAGGTACATATATAACTATAAGAGTCAATTATCTAAGGTCTTACTCAAACTAAAACTGATATTATGTGTGTTTCCTTATGTTTAAGGTATTCAACCAAAGGGAGAGTTCTTTCACCACAACCGAGATAAACGAGGTTCGGGATTTGCTTGCACACTACCTTACCGAAGTTTGCATGTGAAGATGATGCCGCGACTTTGAGTTTATTTGTTCTTATTGTTCTACTTGCTAGTTATTTAGGTACAATAATATAATTGATGTTTATTTTGGATTTTAGTACTTAGTACAACTTCATTTGTAGTACATTCTCCAAATTTTATATTTATGTATATATTAATTTGACTTGTATACGACGCACTTGTGGGATTTGTGTCAACTATAGCAGGTTAGATATAATAAAATATATATATATATATATATATATATATATATATATATATATATATATATATATATATATATATATATATATATATATATATATATAACATGAACTCGATGCGGTTTTACTAAGAGAACCGCATCAGTTAATGTTCCAATGCATACAAAGAGGTTGGCGGCAAAGAACAAACCACTGCGGTTTCTGAGCTACACCCTTTAGGGTAGCCGGAAAATTCTTACACCAAGTAGCATCATCTACTCTTTGGACGTACATCTGATGTTTGTAAGCGGATATGTGATCATCTGGATCGGTTGTTCCATCAAAAGGTTCTATTGTTGGGAGTTTTACCTTTGGGAAGGGGAACGCCTCCATGATCCTGGCCGAGAATGGAGTAGGCCAATTGATCCGGAGGGCTCCCAGCTGTTCCTCAATGGGTATGAACTCCTTGCGATATTCTCTTAACACTGGATTAGATAAAGTGTTTGCCGGTACTGGACGCCTATAAACCATTGGTTGAACCACCGTTTTCTCTTGTCTTGGACGAACAAGCGAAGGACCCAGACTTCTTCCTTCTGTTCTGGATGGTATCCTTAAAGGGGGTCTCTTAAGTACGGGGTAGAGCCAGTGGCCGACTGTTGCAATGTCGTAGCCCTCTTTGCCTCTAAGTAATCCCTGGCATTTATTTCCATTCGGTGTCCATTCGGACGAGCTTGATCTTGGGACCTAACCACCAGATTCCAGTCCATCTTCCTTCGCTGCTCACTGCCTTCTGGCTGCTCTCCCTTGGCCGTCCTCCTAGAGGGTTCCTGACGAACCGGTCGACTAGGACCTGGACGATTCTCTTGGGAACGTCCCCTAGGAGGAGCTGGATTGTTAGCGGCTGGCTCCGGATTATGATGGAAAACAGCATGTTGTTCTTAATCTGTTCCTGGACGACTGTTGCCATCTTAGTCTGAAAGTCAATCAGGACGTTCTCTAGATGGGCAGCGATCCAATCGGACGTTCAAGATTCTCCCGAACGACGAAGTTGCTTGGCTTGGTCCAAGGACATTGATGATGGACGGAGGTCTATCCCTTCCTCGAGGCGGTCTCTCATGTTCTACTGTGTCTTCGACATTGACCTGGAAACTTCGGTTCCTAGCCACATTGGACGATTGACAGTCAGTCATCGTTGCATCTCCCCACAGACGGCGCCAAACGTTTTGTATGGTTGTCCAACTAGTAAGCTATAGGTTTAGCCTTCTTGTCTAGCAAGTAAACTAGTATCCCTTAGATGTTCTTCACTTGTAGACTTGTGCAACAATGTCTGAATCTGCTTGGTCCGAGCCTGAGCTTCGTTCCCGAACCTGGAAAAAGGGGCCCACCCTGGAGGTTTGGGTGGTGGTTCCCCCTCCGAAGCTTAAGTCAGATATCAGGAGTTGTAAGGAAAAAGTAGAGATAGAGATAGAAAGTGAGAGAGTATTTCTTAAGAGTAAGTTTACAGTGTTTGCATTGAATGATCTTTCTCCTGATTTTTGGGGTATTTATAGTGATGGTAGTATGACAACTATCCTTAAAAATTGCCCTATAATAGTGGGCATCTGATTGGCTAAGCAATCAGATCATGACACCTGGCAAGCCATGATTTGTGAGAGTTTATCAACCAATCACTTGCAGCCACCTTCAAGGAGCTGGGCGCTGACTAACTTTTGTGCCAGAAAGGTAAGCCTTTTCTCCCAACTGGATACAACCCAAGGGTTAAATCCTTCTTATCTTTATTTATTATGAGAGGACACGTATACGACCCTGATGAGCCCAAGTATCTCTAAAGGAACCGTAGATTTTTAGGCTACAACACCTGGTATTGGTACAATTTGGTTCTTAAAGCATAAGCAATGTAGTTTATAGCTATAAATTATGAAATATTAGGCTACAAACTTTCCAGATATGTCAAACGTATACTTTTTTTTTTAAAATTTAAATATTATATTGCCTATAAATAATTTTTCCCCCACAAAGACAAATATGATATTGTAGATTAGCTGGTTAATATATTTGCATTTCGAATAGGAGGTCATTTGTTTAGCCTTAAACACTATATTTTTATAATTTAAATTGTGTCATTTGATTAGGGAGGGGAGTACATGTGATAGCATAGCAAATCATATTTACTTTGCATCATTTATTTGGGGAGGGAGGGAGTACATGTGACATCATTGGTATGCAATACCTAAATGGGGAAGGGAAGATTAGCAGTTGTACTTCTTACTTCTATGAGAATGCTGGGTTTGATTAGTCATTCGAGTGTGTATTTGATGGTTGGTATGGATCTTTTGATGGGTATGGAGCAAGCAAATGAAGGATGGACTATTAGCAGTACTAGTGTGCACTTTTGCTCCAACAATGTTGACGGGCCACATAGGCTACCATGTATTATGGGCCGTAACTTTTGAGATAATTGGACATTTGGATGTAATGGTGGGTCTCCTCAATAACTGTGGGGTATATTGTAAGATGTAAGTTATCATATCTTTAAATGCTTTTCTTAGATGTATGATATACTATTTTTTCTCCCCGTAAAAACCAAAAAGAGATTGTAGATTAGTTGGTTAGTGTATTCATATTTCAAATGAGAGGTTGCGTGTTCGAGTCTAGACACATACAGTTTTGTTAATTACTTTGTATTATCTGGTTCGGAGTGGGAGGTACATGTGGCAGCATGGCATTTGTTTGCTTTAGGTTATATATATATATATATATATATATATATATATATATATATATATATATATATATATATATATATATATATATATATATATATATATATATATATATATATATAGATTACTATTTTGGATTAATAGTTATGATTTTCAATCATTATTATTTATTTTTGGGTATATAGTTATGGTATTATAGTTAATATTATCGCTTTAGGTCGATAGTTGTGATTATTTGCTTAATACTTCCTCTGTTTTATTGATATCTCTAATTTCTTTTAAGTAAGAAATTGTAAAAAATTGTTATTTTGAAACTATATGTCGAGATGAGTCTAAAAAGAAATGACTATATCTTTCCTTACATTGAATTCGCAAAACACGGTCAAATAAGAGTGGGTGAATAGTGTAAAAGTCAAAATGCTTCAAGATTTTGAAACAAAGGAGGTGTTTATTATATTCTGGTTAATAGTCACAATATGTGATATTTGAAAATTATAGGTCATTAGTTATGAACTTATGATTTTTGGGTTTAAAATAATGAAGTGTTTGATGAAGTCATCGTTCGACAGTTTCGCACACGTCAAACAATTTGACACAAAGATTTGCTGAAACAAAAGATGATGCATGGGAGTGTAAAAATTTGAATTAAGCTTCAGAAAGTTATAAAAATGAGCTTTGCTGAGCTCTATAAAGTTCAAATGAGATAAATATAAGTTCAAATAAGTCATAATCATTTAAATAGAGTACATCTAAAATAAGAATAATAATTTAAGCAACAAAAAAAATAAGAATAATAATTTAAGCAATAAAAAAAAATTCTTAGGACTCGTTCGACATCAGTGATAATTTTCAATTTTTAATTTTAGTATTTTCAAAATCATATGATATAGAGTTCTATCATGAATTTAAAATTAGTCATACTTAAATAATTATGTTTATCTCCACATTTATGTTTTTTATTTCCCAAAAGACAAGAAACTGAAAATGAATAAATATAATGAGCAATACCTAGTGATGACAATAGCGTTGTAAATTACTTCTTTCGTTTTTTAATACTTGAAACTTACTCATTTTAGAAAGTTCTCTATTACTTGAACATTGATATTTTTAGCAATAGATTCTTTCTTTCTTTCTCCTAGTACACATGGTTCTTTTTTTTTTTTATGTCTCTTTATCCCTCTTATCTAGCTCTTCAGCTTGGTTCTTTTGCACATTTCGACATTGCGGATATTTCTTAGAATAGTTATTTTGTAGACGCAGTTAATTTATCGCTTAAGTTTTGTATTGCTATGAGCTTTCTAGCTCTATCAAGTGTGTGATTTTATCTAAAAGCATCATACATACTATCTTTATTTTTTTTGACATGATAAATATTATCTTCTTGGTTCTTTTAAAAAAGAACATTATTTTTACTTTAAACTGTTGGAAACAAGGCTTGAAAAGCCTTTGTCTTCTTTTCTTTAAATGTCTCACATTGCTTGTGGAAGGGAATACTTCCTTGTTTTTATATTCCCTTCTTCCTTATTCTCATTGAGTTGGTACTTGAGATGCTTTTGTGGTTGGATATCATGCTATGGTTTGGGCTTGCTATCACACACACGCGCGCGCGCCGCCCGCCCGGACCGGGCCAGGGCCATGGGCTTTGGGGAATAGGGGAATAAACTTAACTTAACTATCTTTTTGTACCCAGGCTGGTTGGTTGCATGTGTGTGATATGTTGTGGGAAGACTGTAACGTTTTGACCGTTACAGTATTTATGGCAATCCCTTGATATCCTCCCCGGATTGAATGCCTTCCGTTTTTTGTCTGATCTCCTCTTATAAGATCAGTTCTGTTCTTCGCTTGGATATACACGAAAATATTCTTTTTCTTCTCTTCCTTCCTTCTTCCCCGGGTATGTGCTAATCTCCATAGCCTACTCGTTAGTGGTGACAGCTTTAGGTTGCTGTGTTAACCTTGGGGAGCTTTCCGGCCAGATCGATTACCACCGTTGTCGGGCCGTAATTGCTTTCAAGTCAGTGGTCTCCTACCACGGCACAACCTTGAAATCTGTTTTCTCCCTTGCCATTGCGATTGTCAGTTTCTAACAATTTGAAAGCAATTACTTTATTTGCAATGGCTGACGGTTCCAATAAATCCATGGCTCATCTTTCTAAACTTGAGTCCCTTGACGGGAACAACTACAAACGCTGGGCTCAGAAACTGCTAATGTTCTTTGAACAGTTGGACATCGACTACGTTCTTTTCAAGGCCTCGTCCCGCTGCCGTTATTTCTTCAGGTGATTCATCCCTCTTCTCCTTCTCGCTTCGTTATTAAGAAGAATGAGGACGAAATTCTAAAATATGAGAAAGATAATAAAACTGCTCGTTTTCACCTCCTTAATCTTATGACAAACAATCTGTTTGATTTATTCATGGTTCATAAATCATCTAAACCGATTTGGGAGGCCCTTGAAAAGAAATATGGGGCGATGATGCTTGGGGAAACAAAAGTATGTTGTCGGAAAGTGGGCGGCTTTCCGGATGGTTGATGACAAACCTGTCATGGACCAAGTTCATGTCTACGAAAATTTGTGTGCTGATGTCTTAAATGAAGACATGAAGATTTGTGAAGTTTTTCAAGCTAATGTATTGCTGGAAAAATTTCCCCCTTCCTGGAGAGAGTTCCGTAATAATCTGAAACATAGGAAAGAGTTTCTGTCTCTTCAGGAACTCATTAGTCATATGAGGATTGAAGAGGCAAACCGAATCAAGGACAATCAGGACTCTGTTGTTGTTAATGTTACCAAAGCTAACCTGGTGGAATCTGCTGCTGCTTCATCAGGATCCGATAAGTTTAAAGGTAAAGGTAAGAAGGTCAACAACAAAGGTAAGAAGCAAGGGAAATTCAACAAACCTGATGGTAAGATTCAAAAGAGATCTGTTCTTTGCTATGTATGTGGCAAGCCTGATCATAAGGCTTACCAATGTCCTCAACGCCAAGGTTACGTTTCAAAAGCAAGCTACTCGAGGCTAACCTTGCTTGAATCGATGACATTATTGCTGCTGTGGTTGTTGAAGCAAATCTGATCGAGAATAGTTCTGATTGGATTTTGGATACCGGGGCCTCGAGGCATTTCTGTGCAAACAAGGAGCTTCTCCATGACTTCCAGGATGCTACTGAAGGTGAGTGTGTCTACATGGGCAACGCGGCAACTGCTGGAGTGCTTGGACAAGGAAAGGTCACTCTAAAACTTACCTCTGGAAAAACCCTCTCCCTTTCAAATGTTTTGTATGTTCCTACTATGCGTCGCAACCTAGTGTCTGGTGCCTTGTTAAACAAAGCTGGTTTGAAAATTGTTTTTGAGGCTGACAAGGTTGTAATGACTCGTGGTGGGGAGTTTGTGGGGAAAGGGTATTTAAGTGGGGGTTTATTTATTTTGAATGTTGCTTCTTCTGTTGTTCCCGCTATTAATAAAACTATTTCCCGGTTCTCGCTTATATTGCTGAGTCTTTAAATTTATGGCATGGTAGATTAGGGCATGTGAATGTTGCTTCTATTAAGAGACTAAGGACCTTAGATTTAATTCCTAATCTGTCCTCAACAGAGTTTTCTAAGTGTCCAATATGTGTTGAAGCAAAATTTACTAAGAAACCTTGCAAAACCGTGACTCAAAGGACCACACAACTTCTAGAATTGGTTCATACGGACTTAGGCGATTTTCGAACACTAGAAGTAGAGGAGGGAAATTTTGGTACATTTCTTTTGTTGATGATTATTCGAGGTACACTAAGTTATACCTTCTTAAAGCCAAAAGTGAGGCAGGGGAAGCTTTTATAAAGTATAAGGCCGAAGTAGAAAACCAACTTGATAGGAAAATCAAGAGGGTTAGGTCTGATAGGGGTAGAGAGTATGAGAACTTCTCTTTGAATGACCACTGTGAGAAATTGGGGATCATTCATGAACTTAGTGCACCCTATGTACCTCAACAAAATGGTATAGCCGAACGGAAAAACAGGTCTTTGAAAAATATGATGAATGCTATGATTGTAAGTTCCGGGTTGCCTCGATGAAATGTGGGGGAAGCAGTCCTTTCACCTGCCATGTTCTTAACCGAGTACCTCACAAAAAGTTAGATAAGACTCCTTATGAACTGTGGAAGGGGTATCCTCCAAACTTGAGCTTTCTTAGAGTGTGGGGTTGTCTAGCTAAAGTTGGGCTGCCCGATTATAAGAAGTCAAACATTGGACCCAAAACTTTTGATACCGTGTTTATTGGGCTATGCTCATGCTGCTTATAGGTTCATGACTTTGAGCGATAGGTCTATTTGTGAATACGAGAGATGCCGAGTTTTTAGAACATGTTTTCCCTTTGAAAAAGGGTATTTCGCATCTGTGCCTTCTTGTTCTTCTCCTACTGTTGATTTATCTACTTGTTCTACGCATGATGTTGTTTTGTCTACTGGTAATATTCCCGCCGATTTGACTTTAAGTAGTACTTCGGTTGACATGCATGCTAGTAGTTCTTCCGTTGTAGATGAGCCTAGGAGAAGTAAAAGACCTAGAGTAGCAAAAGACTTTGGTTCCCGATTTTGTCACCGCTTTTCTATCCGAAAGTTCTTGTGTTGACTTGTTGAGCGATGAACTAGTTTATGCTTTCATGATAGAAGAGGATCCAAAGACTTTTGAAGAGGCAATGAGATCCGTGGATGCTAGTTTTTGGAAAGAGGCCATTAAGAGCGAGTTAGATTCTATAGTATCTAACTCTACTTGGGAGTTATCCGACTTACCTAAGGGGTCAAAGACCATAGATAGTAAATGGATCTTTAAAAAAGAAGTTGAGACCCGATGGGACTATAGAGAGGTTTAAAGCTAGACTTGTCATTAGAGGCTTTACTCGGAGGAAAGGACTAGATTACTTTGACACTTATTCTCCCGTGACTAAGATAGCCACCATTAGGACCCTGCTAGCTCTTGCTGCTATTCATGACTTAGTTATACATCGGATGGATGTTAAGACTGCTTTCCCGAATGGTGACTTAGAGGAGGAGATTTACATGTCTCAACCCGAGGGTTTCGTGGTGCAAGGTCAAGAAGGTAAAGTGTGTAAGTTGAGGAAGTCCTTATATGGTCTCAAACAAGCTCCGAAACAATGGTATGAAAAATTTGACAAGATCTTGTTGTGTCAAATGGCTTCATTGTCAACAACTCGACTCCCGTGTATATTCTAAATTGATAGGATCGATTGTGTTATTATATGTCTTTATGTGGATGACATGTTGATTTTTGGTAGCAACTTAAAGGTTGTTAATGATGTTAAACTTTTCTTGTCATCAAAATTTGAGATGAAGGATTTGGGGAGAAGGCGATGTGATTTTAGGAGTAAGACTTAAAAAATTCTCCGATCGCATTTCCCTTAGTCGGTCTCATTATGTGGAAAAGGTGCTTAAAAAGTTTAATTCCTTTGATGTTGTTCCAAGTGAGTACTCCTTATGATCCTAGTATTCATTTGACCAAGAACTTAGGTGAAAGTGTCTCTCAAAGTGAATATGCGAAAGTCATAGGTAGTTTGATGTACCTCATGAACTCGTACTCGACCCGACATAGCTTATGCAAAGTGAGTAGACTCGGTCGATATACTCATAACCCTAGTAATGAACACTGGAATGCTCTCCGTCTTCTCGAGATACCTTAAAGGAACTGTTGATTTTTGTTTGCATTATTCTAAATTTCCTGCTTGTTCTTGAAGGATTTTGGGATGCAAATGGGGTTTCGGTAATGATGAGATCGGTTCAACTAGTGGTTATGTGTTTACCCTTGGTGGTGGTGCTATATCATGGAAGTCTTCGGCGCGACTTATATAGCACGTTCCACTATGGAGTTCGAATTCATTGCCCTCGAGTTGGCGGGGCAAGAAGGCCGAGTGGTTGAGAAATCCGTTGTCCGATGTTCCCTATGGGGAGGACAGGGGTGCACCCCGTCTCTCTTCATTGTGATTCTCAAGCAGCCATTGGTGTTGCTAAGAACAAAGGTCTACAATGGTAAGAGGAGACACATACGGATCGACATGGAGTCGTTAAACAACTCCTCGAAAAATGGGGTGATTTCTTTGGACTATGTGAGGTCCGAAAGAAATCTTGCCGATCCCTTTACCAAGGGGTTACCTAGGAGAGTTGTCCTAGAGTTGTCGAGGGGGATGGGGCTAAAGCCCATTAGTTGAGATTTTAAGGTGGATACCCTTTTGTGGTCAAACGAAGCCATAGAATCTTAACTTGCACTACATTTCTCATCCCTATGGCACATGGTAGTGCTTCTTAAATCCATAGCCTATTGGTGGTGCTATTGAGACGCACTTGATGGATTTATATTGCGAGGTTGAGCTTTGCTCTTAATGGTTCCATATCCCTTCGGGGTGGTGTTATTGAGAAACACTTGATGGACTACCTACGTAAGTGTGGAGGTTAAGCCGCCTTCTATGAAAGACTGGGCTGTCTTTCTAGAGCACTTATGAGACCCAAGGAATGCGCATGGCTATAAAGCGCTTATGATGTATCGCGGAGACTGCACGATCTTAAGGTAGGTATGTGTTGTGGGGGTCTCAACGGAACTCTGGTGAGTTCAAGAGAAATTCACTCACTAGAAAGTAAGTTGTTGCCTCATTTCACTATATTGATGCTTAAGCGCTTATGTAAATTGAATTTAACTTTTGCTACCTAATTCAAAACATTATAATTTTTTTACCATTGGAGAGTGCTTGAAATATGCTTCAAAATAGGATCTATTTACAATATAGTGTTACAACTCATGAAAATATATTAAATTAGATGCATTGTAGGACATTCTTTAGTCTTTCTTATAGATAAATATAATAATGGCTATAAGTATTAGGTATAGTGTATTATATGTGATTATAACATTTGATTATAGGTCCAATTTACAGGATTAAACATATTATCTTTCAAAACCTCAACCTTACTCAACTAAACTAAAACAATATAGTATTGCAACAAAATTTATTAACTAAAATCTATAGCGATAAAGTTACATATTAGAGTTTTGGATTATGTAAAAATTAGAGTTTGATTTAGATAAAACATCCTTAGAATATTATAAAGAGCTCCACCTAAGCATGCCATGTCATTCTTATCAATTTTTAAGAAAATATTCTTTCTGTCATGCATCAATTAAATTATTACCCTCTACTTTCTTAAAGTATCATTCGGGTATTATTCATGTTAAAACTGTATTAGCTATTGTTAGTCATACCTGTTATTGGGATACCATTTAATAATAGACTTAGCTACAATATTCAATTGAATATTAAAAATTATAAAATTTATATATCACAATAACAAATCTAGAAATTACAGTATAATGACAAATACTTTCTCCGTTTTTTTTCTACTTCAACAATTAGTTTGGACATGGTTTTTAAGGAAATAAAAAATGGGTAGTTTAGCATAGAGGTACCTCTTTAGTTAACTAGAGTAGGGGACAAATAAATCCTTATTAAAGTAAACGCAACTTTATAAGGCAATTCGGGTAATTAATGATGGTTTTATTAACATAAAGTAAAGGTAATATTGTCAACTGTAGTTTCTCAAAACTGTAATGGTTCCAAAAGATGAAACTACCTAAAGTGGTAATTGTTGTAATAGAAAAAGAACGGAGGAAGTATGTAAATATAATGATATTGAAAAATCTCATTTTACAACACCACAAAATCAACAATAATTTTTACAAAAAAATTTGCAATAAAATAAAATAAACAACAACCCGTACGCACGGGCTTCAAACCTAGTGATTTCTAAAAGAGGTCGATTCTATGAAGAGATAAAGTCAAATAATCCTTTAGAAGAAAAGTAAATTATTTTATGCATTTAAGAGGATAATTCTCTTTTCACATTAATGAGGTGAAGGCTCGCTGGACTATCTAGGGGAGGAGGTAAACTAGTTCTCAAGATGAAAATCGAACGCTATTTCCCTAGTGGGAGATCCTTTTCTCAAACTCCAATAATTTCCAATCCAGTCATATATATTGGTTCATAATTGATTTATATCTTGTACTCTTTTATGTAATCACATAGGTTAATAGTGACCATGCAATTACGATCATGATCTAATTGCATGCGAACACAGTGTCGTCCTACATGCAAGTTTTTGTTTGGCTTTTAAGTTTCTGATTTGATGGGTCAAAACTCCACCGCTGTACATATAAAATGATATATTATTGTATCATTTTCATGCATTCCAACAATATGCTTCATCTGTGGGGTTTCTTCTCTTTTGACTCTTGATCGTTTTTCTAAACACACACAAAAAATATTCTAAAAGGAGGTTCCATATTCCTGGTTCAAAAGTAATGGAAAATGACGTATAGCAAAAGGAGTGATGTGAGTTCTTTAATTTCTTTGCTTATTTGTTGTTTTCTTATATTTTTCTTCCCACATGGACGATTGTTATAGAATTGGGTTGAAGCTATTGACCAAGAGAAAAGATAGATTGAAGTAGAAACTATAGCAAGTTAGCAACCACAACTGTATATAATTACTCACTTCGTTTCCTATTCGTATTTTACGTATTATTTAATATTTAGTATCTCATTTTACATATTAGTTAATAATTTATTTAATAAATTAGTAAAAAGTAGATATTACTAATCATATATTTTTGAAGCATATCTAACATGAGCTCAAAATATAATTTTGTTCTTATATACAAATTACTAAATATTGTCAAATATATGCTATCCACTTTGATTACATGAATAGTAAATGAAAAATATTGTGGAATTGAGGGAGTAATTTATAAGATGAAATAGACGATAAGGAGTTGAGACATATTTTTTTTTGCGTTATTTTTTGTTTCATCTTGTTTCTCACTATCTCTTATTAGCCTCCACATAATCCACATTCGTCAATAAAATTAAATTGCCAACTTTTGAAAAAGTGATTTGCTAATAGTGAATGAGGTATACTATGGTACACTTAATGGGACATTTTATCTCTATCATCTGTTCAACTTATTTCAACTTATTTAAAAAAAATAAGTTCAGATAAGATAACATAAGATAAGATAAGATAAAATAAGTTCAGCTAAAACGGACTAACTATGTTAGGCAACCAATAAATTAGAATATAAATTAAAATAAGATAAGAGAAGTTAAGATAAGTCAAATAAATTAAATCAAACGGAACCTTAGCTTTTCAATATTTTTGCATGGCATATTAATTTTTCAGCTCTTTTATATGCTAACTTTTTTGTTTGTTTTTAGAATTTTGATATTTTATCTATTTAATTTTTGGTCTGACTATCATCATACTGTATGATATAAAATTTGCTTCATTATAATAGTAACTGTGTCACATGTCATAATTTTTACTCTGCAATGGAGCGATTCTAACTTTACACTAAACTTGTTGATATGGATTACTATTATTGAAAAGATAGGATAAGTATTTAACAATCATGAACTGAACTTCTATTCATCGCCCTGAAATTACTTAAAATCGCTCCAACTACCATGTAAATGTACCAATAAATTGTTGGTGGTGATCGTTGGTGGTGATGGCGAAGATGAGAGAGAATATGAATTAAAGGAGGAGTTAAGTTGGAGTAAAAATCAAAAAAATAAATATCGTAAGGGTATAATGGTATTTTTAGAGGAGAGTTGGGGCGATTTTAAGTAATTTGGGGGCGACGTTTAACAATTCCCATAACGAACGGTTCTTTTTCTCTCAATTTTTTTCCTAGTGACTCAAATTCCGGGTCCAAATTAAAGAAGACATTAAACATATCTCAGCAGTCATAATCACTATTATTGGTGAGTCATGTTGAATGTCAAAACTCAAAACCTTCCTTCACTGTGGTGAAGTGTACGTGAGAACTGAGAAGATGTCTTCAATTTGGGACAAAGCCTCTAAAACTAATGACAAATATCATTCAATTGTATTTGGAGTGATACTCAAGATCGAGAATCAAATCTCATGACTCTCTATAGTCTATACATCCTAATAAAAAGTCGTAAGCACCAAGTAATCTCTAGTTTTCCATTGATTATTCAATGTGGGATCTAAAAAGCATAAACTTAAATTTCATTTGAATTTAAGAGAATATTTTAAGCCACACTTTTCAAATTTGTTATTCAAAACTCCATGCCCCTAAAACACATGTCAATATGTTTACTTCTCGAATCTCAATTATAAATGACATAGTATTTAACAAACAAGTAAAATATCGCTATACTTTTTTTAGAAGTTGGAAAACAACATAACAAAATAAAAATAAAAATCAGTTGATAGCTTTGTTTTTGTTTCTTTTTTTTTTTTTCCAAAAATGGATTTTTTTTTTTAAAAAAAAACTTAAAAAAGAAAGCACACAAAACACAAAAATTCATAGTTTTCCTCACCATATTAATGCTATGAAACTAAAACATGTGAATCTAATTAACCATAGGAATTTCTCCACTCTACATTAAAAGATGGATCAAAAAATGTGTAAGCAAAAGAAAAAGAAATATGATTAAAAGAATAAGAGGATAACTTTATTTCCAAAAAGAATCAAAATCAATAAATATGTCAAATTCCCTTCTCTCCTAAATTTTTTTTTGCAAGTAGTAGTGGCAGCTACCAATTCGACCGTTGAAACACAACCCACATTTTTACCGCCAAAAAATTTCAGCTGTCAAAACGCGTCGTTCTCCCCCCAACTAACTCTTCTCAAGTTCTCACCATATAATAAACAATATTTCTATTTTGGGAAAAAAATTATGTAAAAAATCAAATCCCTTTAACCTGATCTAATCCTCTGCAACGCGTACCCACCATAAACTCATATAGTCGTCACATATCTAGTATTTTGTTGTTGTTGTGGACCCCACACGTGCATCGGACGGTGGTAATAACACCACCGTCGTAACCTCCCCACCGTCGGATACTTCCACTCTCTCTCCTCCTCTTCCTCATCATCATCATCATCATCCTCCGCCACGTCATCTTCTTGATTTTCTTCGCCTTTTTTTTCTCTCTCCTCTGTATTTTCTTCTTCTTCTTTTTCATCATGATTATCGTGATGATCATGATGATGATGATGATTTACATCTTTGACAAGATGCAATCTGAGCCGTCCATTATCACGAGAAGCGTAAAGAATTTCTGGGTGTTCAGTCATAACCCCAACAATTTGTAATCTTCCATCTTTTCTCATTGATTTCAGTGTAAAATTCCTCCTTCCATTCTCACTCAAACTCGTTAATGGCGGCGGAAATTTCTTCTCCTCCCATAAATTCGACACCCTTTTCTCTCTCCTCCGCAAGAAAAAACTCGACGAAGAAGAAGACGATGATGATAATTCTCCATTATTACTACGAGAATTGCAACTTTCAAAGCTAGAAATCATCTCGTCGGAACTTTCGAAGCCAAGACTTTCTGTGCACGACATAAGATCAATAATATGACCGGAATTAATGGAATCTCCGGCGGAAACCGCCGGAGAAGTGGTGAGGGGGTCAAGGAGTTTGACGGGTTTAAGTGGATTAAAGGTGAGATTGAGAAAATAGGGTGGAGTTGAAGGTGGTGAAGGAACACCAAGTGTTTGATGAAATGGTTGAGAGAAGTGGTCTTCCTCCAACAGAGGAGGAAGGCCTATGAATGAGTTCACACTATTCCTGCAAACGCTCATTGTCCCTTATATTTTTTGTGTTTTGTGTTTCTCTCTCTTACTTTCTCTCTCTAATCTTCACTTTTTATTTTTTTTTTGCCCTTTTTCCAAAATGTGAATTTCGCTTTATTTATCTATTTGTGTTGTGATAATATATAATGTTATTGATTAGGTTATGGGTGAGCTCAAATTGGCTATCTTCTAGCTGGAGTAGAAGTTTATCCAAAAACTAAGAAAAAGGAGAAAAAAAAAAAAGAAAATTTTTGTTAGAGAAGATAAAGGGGAAAAAGTTTCTAAATTTTGTGTGTTTTAATTTGATGGGAATATATTTTGCTTGGTTGTGTAATTTTGGGGAGCAATAGAAGTATTTATGATGCGTGTAAATTGTGTTTAATAAAGATAAAATTAGGAGCGATGTATTCGATTTTGTAGTAGACAGGTCAAATACAGCTTCAAGAAAGGGTCGCCAGCAAATTAAATGGAGTAAAAATTTATGCCCATTGGTTAAGTAAGTTTAATTTGACTAGATTTCGGATAAGATTAAACACTTATGCTATTTTGAGGGTTTTGTTAGTTTTTAAAACTCTACGTTCATAGTTGTTATTTATTTTTTATAAAAAAAAAATATGATTTAGCAGGTCGAAAAATATAATTTGAATACAAGTTTTAAATGAGTGCGATGTGTACGTAAGACATTTGGTAAAAATGTAAAATTGTTCTAATCCCCTTCAATTCAATTTTGAAGGTAAGAAAAAAATGCAAATGTAAGGCCTTTCAAGCATATTCATCTTAAGGAAAAATCAACAATTTTCTCGATAAAAAATATAGATTGTGTAAACTAATATTAATCATCGTTTTTATTATTTTATGCATAAGTGAATATCTTTCATATTTGGTGTATATCCTTCCTGGTTTACTCTGATTCTGTCAGCTTCGAATTGTATACTTTACCATATCAGTAAAGGAATGAATTGGAATCTCTTGTAAAATGGAGAGCTTATTTTTTATCTTCAAGCAAGCGAAAATTGAAAATAGTGAAAATTAAAAACGTAATAAATTAGGTAAAAGAATGTTAATTTTCGTGTAATATTATGTATATTAGTGTATATCTTTCATATTTGGTGTATATCCTTTTTGATAGCTTCTTAGTTTACTACGATTTTATATGATTCGGTTATATATTTTACCATATCAATCAATTGAAAAAATCGGGAACCTCTCCTACTTAACACCGTATAAAGAGTACTAGATACTTATGCACGCGATGCGTGCGACAATATATTAGTACTAGCTTTCTAAGCACGCGATGCGTGCGACGACAATTTTTTCATTGTGATATTTCGTAATGTCGAGTAGCTATTTTTACATGCACGCAATACATGCAGCGACAACTCAAATTGACAGTTTTTTTCAATAAAAGCTATGTTTTGTTCAACTTATTAGAAGTTATTTTCAGCAAAAATAAGTTCAGATAGGTTCTTGATCTGACCTTATTATCCTTTATGTAATTGACTTATACAAATTGAAATTATATAAACCCATTAAAATGATCATTTCTTTACATGACTATAATGTTGTGGAAGTATATTGCTAATTTTTTTATTTTGGCAACTTTTCTTTTGATGGAAGATTTTGATATTCTTAAATGATTCGTTATCTTATTTTTTTGTAAACTTTTCTAGTCTTTACTTTTTGTTTTTTTAACCTAAAATTTTAAGTTATTCTAATTGTAGTTTTTAGAAATGTCAAATATTTTGATTGATTGATTACCCATTATTATTTTAAAATTTAAACAAAATTGATGTAATTAAAAATAAGGGTAATATAGTCATTTAATAGGGGGGCACCATGCCTTCCCCCTTCACTTATATAATAGAGATAATACTGATATTCGAAATCGTTAAAAACGTTAATATTAATGCCAATAATAAACATATACTTCGTACTTACAATTTATTTTTACAAAACACATGATTGAAAATGAAGATAGAAGAAGTTGGTCTATGCTTACTTCTTCTCATCAGGTTTAACTATTTCACTTGAATAACATCTTGACTATAACAGTTATGAAACTGAAAAATAAAAAGATGAGTTATATACTTTTTTTTTTTCTCGGTAATTTTATAAATTTTTAATTTATGTACTTTGTAATGGTTATTTTTTTTTACAAGACTTTGTAATGGTTATTGAATATTGAGTTAAAAAAAACTTTGTATTTTTGGCTTTACAATTGTTGGAAAATTTCATTGTTATGTTGTTTCCTCATCGTAAGTAATCTTTTAATGAAAATGTTCAACTTTTTTATGTTAGTTCTCTCTTTCTACAACATTCCTTGTTATGCATAATTGTAAATCAGGAAATGAATGAGAAATTTTAATATTTTTTTATGTTTTAAATTAGGGGTATATAAGTCTTTTCATAGAGGATACCATAGCTCCCCCTTGGCTTATATAATAGAGATTATTTTTATCTTCAAGTAAGCAAAAAATAACAATGATAAAGAAGATGTAATAAATTAGTTAAAAGAATTTTTCTAACCTCCACAAGGCATAGGTTAAGAATTTCAAGATTTTATTAATAAAATATATAAAACAATAATATTTTATTTGGTGATAATAAATAAGGATAGATACTTAAGATACATATAATAATGTAAGTTTTTTCTTAGTTTGGTTGGAATGCGAAACAGAAACTTTTTGTACAATGATATCTTATACTCCATATGATTTTTGATGCTCTTAAGGCATAGGTTAGAAAAATCCTAGTTAAAATGATGGTAGCTAGAGTTATATGCACGCAATGCGTGCGAAAATATGTAAACATTAAATTAATAAGCGAAAATATGTAAAAAATAAATTAATTGCTAATTATATCTAATAAATTAGAGATGTTTAAATTTTTAATCAGTTTATCCTACTAAATCAAGGATTATTCATTTTTTTTTTTCAAAAAATTAGTTGAGAGAGAAATAATTGTTGTAAATTTTCACTATTTTTTGTTGTTGTGTCTTTTTTATCTTATAATTTTTTTAATTAATTAGGTAATTACATCCTTTTTTTCTTTTTCTTTTTCGTGTCACACATGTTCCATATATAATACTAGCTAGATTTATATGTACGCGATGCATGCTTGTAGAAAATTAAATTAATTGCTAATTGCATTTAATAAATCAGGGACTTTAAATTTTTTAATCTGTTTTTCCCACTAAATCAAGGATTTTTAAATTTTTTCAAAAATTTAGTTGAGATGTGTTGTAAATTTTCACTTTTTTTTTTCTTTTTGTTGTGCCTTTTTTATTTTTTAATTAATTAGGAAGGTACATCCTTTTTTTCCTTTTTCTATTTTGTCGTGTCCCACCCCTGTTGCCATATATAATAGAGATTTTTCTATTTTGTCGTGTCCTACCCCTGTTGCCATATATACTAGATATTTTTCTATTTTTTCGTGTCCTATCCCTGTTGCATATATTCTGTGCATTAGTTCGTATCTTTTATATTTGGTGTATATCCTTTTTTATAGCTTCCTAGTTTACTACTCCCTCTGTTTCATTTTAAGTTACTCACTTCATTTTGGGGGAGAACCAAGGAGAAAGTGCAAAAGTATGAGACAGAAATTGAAAAGGTGGAGAGAGAAATTGAAAAGTGAGAGAGAGAAATTAAAAAGTGGGTTAAAATCTCTATTATATAAGTGAAGAGAGGAGCAATGGTGTCCTCTTATACAATTACATATTTAACCTTAAACATCATTAATATTACTTTCTCAATCACCCATAACATAAACAACAATCATGCCAAAAAAGAAAAGATTCCATCATATTACATTCATTGACCGAATAATTTTGAAACAAAAAAATTATATGCATAAACGTGCCAAAAGACATCAATCAAATTAATTGACAGCAGAATCAACTCAAATTTGACCAAAAAAAAAACTATATGAAAAAACTTGCCCAAAAAAACAATGAAATTAATTCACTCAAAATCAACTCAAATTTGAACGAAAAGTTGTGTAGTATTTTGGTTTGACTTTGTAATTAATATCTCTATTATATAAGGTGAGGGAGAGCTAAGGTGTCCCCCTAGAAAATTACTTTACTACCCTCATCAATAAATCAACTACTTTGTCGAAAAAAGAGAAAGAAAAAAATCAAACTCAAATATATATAGGATAAAAAAAATTAACAAAAATGTTGAACATGATTATATAATAACTGAGCCACCATAAATGAAACCAAGTGTCTACAAGTATTAACACATTCATACCGACAAAGTAAATATGAAAATTATGTTAGTCAAATATCTTATCAATTAATACACAATCAAGTATTATGTATTACATTCGAACTACAAAATTCAATCAATTAACAAAGTGAAATAGTGTCTTTAAGAGATATTATATATGTAAATACAAACATGGCATATTATGTAAATGCAGATTTGACAAAACTTTTGGTAAACAAATATTCAAATCAAAGAAATATAGTGTTAAATTTTTAATGACAATTGACTTGAAATCAAAGTGTCCACTTTTTTCACAATCTAAGACGTAGTGTACTTAATTCAAAAATCAACTAAAAATATTATAAATAAGAAATCATATATGAATTCAATAAAATTTATTTTTTGTTCATCAAATTCAACTTTAAAAAGTAAAAAAAAAAAAATAAGAATAGTGAGAGACTGAAGTGACAGAGACTACACCAATCAAATTTTGCAATAATAAAATACTTCGTATCTCTAATGTTCGAATTTTATTCTTATCTATGCCAAAATAAATCGAGTTTTTGTCTCGAAAAAAATCCAAGCACGCATCGCGTGCATAAATTACTAGTATTAAAAAGTGGATGACATGAGTGAAAAAAGAGGAGAAAGTAGATGTGACATGTTACCAAAAATAAAAAAGCAACAGTGTTTAGATTAAAAAGAAACGGACCAAAAAGGAAAGTGTGTAGATTAAAAAGAAACGGAGAGTATAATTTTGCATGCTTTATTTATATACTTTACCATATTAATGAACGGAACGAATGAGCAAACTCTTCTAATTCACATGGTAACAAGAGATTCAAGCAAAGAATTTACCCCTTGCCTGTGTCTGATATTTCGTGTCTTTCTCAAAAATAAAATAAAATTCTAGGCCTTATTGCTCTAGACCTTATTATATGTTCAAGAAACTATTATTCACCATTTTTGGAGATAGTAAGATCCAATTTCAATTAGGGCTAGTAAAAGTTGACCCAACTTACTGAACATAACATGAAAACTCCAGGTTTGGGTTGAGATTTTCGACTGGAAATAAAAAAATGGGTTGATCCAACCCAACCTGAAAGTATAATGGGCTAGGTTCAGGTTGACTTTTTGAACCTGAAAACAACCCGAACAACCTGATTTAAAGTCGGGTCAGATTCAGATCGGGTCAACCTGAAATTAACCTGACTTCTATAATTTCTATAACCCATTTTCTGGATTTCTAGCTTGTATTGGGCCAAGCCCATTTCTTGAATCTTCTAAATTTCTAAACATATAAAAAATCTTTTAAATTTAATTAATTTGGCATTTAAGTTCATGATTGACTCAGCGTGTTGAATTATTGCAATGATTAAATTTAATTTCAAGTCATTTTGGGTTGGTTTCGGGTCAACCCGAAACCGGAAAGACCAGGTCCCAGTTATGATTTTTGACCTAAAATTAAAATCAGGTCGTGTTTGGGTTAGGGGTAAGTGACCCGAAATAGAAATTAGGTCAACCTGAAATTGACCTAATTTCTATCATTATGAGAATAATAGCTTTAATTAACTATGCCATTATTATCAATTTTATTGAATAAAACTAAAAACAAATAACTAGTGCATAGGTTAGAAAAACCGAATTAACATTAGTAACAATCTGAAATAAATTAGTTAAAATAATGATCATTATCGTGTAATATTCTACGGATTAGTTCATAACTTTCATATTTGGTGTATATCCTTCTTTTTTTTTTTTTTGACAACGAGAAATCGTAAATTAATTAAAAGTGGAAGTACAGCCTAATGCTAATACAACCAATGCTAAAACAAATAACCGAAATTAAAGGAGCTTTAGGAGCTCGTACAATCCACAGAAAACAAAAACAACCAAAACCGATAAAGAGTCGCATGTGACGGAGGGCATCGCTGGTCAATGTTGGTGATGAGGGGGTCAAAACGTTGATGGCTGATGACAGTGGTAAGAGAAGCGAGTGTCGTTCACGATTCGGACAACGAACAACCGACGACGAGCATTGCATCTCGCCGCATGAGCAATCCCAACAAACTGCTATTGGTTGGGATTCTGGGTTCATGATCTTGTGAAGAGTCACGTTCCTTTGTGACTTAGTACTCTCGATCGAGAGTATTTCAGGTTTCTCCATTGAAAAGGAGAAACACTTTTGAGTGGGCGTGCTGAAAACCACCGGATGAAATCGGTGTGCCGCCTTCAGATTTGAATTTGTCAAGCCAAGGATCATAAAGATCAATGCTATAAGGAGAGCTAAATAAAGTGAGCTCTCGAACACACAAACCGGAAAACAGAAATCCCAACCATGAAAAACGTGCATCGCCTCGACCACGCACACAATCCGCTTGATTCACCTATACCCACATCATAGATTCCAAAAAAAAACCACAAAATCTACTATTATGAAACCCCATGCCTTATCCAACCAAGTGACTCCTAAACTTCTAAGAAGCACCACACATAAAAGAAAGCAGATAAACCTACTGAACAAACCGATAAACATAAAAAAGGGGAGGGGGGGGGGGGGGGGGGGAGGGGGGGGGCCAAGGGAGGGGGGAAGGGGAAAGGGGGGCCCAACCTTAAAGGAAGGGGAGGGGGAGGGGGGGGGGCCATATGAAAAAAAAGGGGAAGGGGGGGGAACCACCAAAAAAAAAAAGAGAAAGAAGAAAAGGGGGGGGGGGGGAAGGGGGGGGGGGGGGGGGGAAGAAAGGGGGGGGAGGGGTCAGGAAAAAGGGGGGGGGGGGGGGGGTTTGACAATAAAAAGTGGGGGGGGGGGGGGGGGAGAAAAAGTAGAAAGGGGAAATCCGCAAAAAAAAAAAAAAAAAAAAAAAAAAAAAAAACCCTGGGGAAGAGAGGGGGGAAGAGAGGCGAGCAAAAAAAAAAAAAGAAAACAAACAACCAAAAAGGAAAAAGCAAAAAAAAAAACAAAAAGGGGAAAAGGGAGTTGGGGGCTCCCCTCCCCCCTTACGAGGCCGTTCGGAACCCCTAAAGATTTGAGGTGTCTCTTAGTTTTCCCTAGGGAGAGAGAGATTTTTGATTTTTTTTATCCTTTTTTTTGGATTTTAAATATTCATATTTGGACTAATGTTGGACCACGTTATGGACCCGTTGGAACCTGTTAATAATGGACCGAGTTGGACCCAAGTTGGACCTCGTTCTGGACGCTCTTTCAAAAAAAAAAGAATCTCGGCCTTATTTTTATGTTCAAAAAAAAATTTTTCACCGTAAGATCCAGGTTCAATGCGCTCCCGGATTTTTCTCTTATTTTTGGAATTTTTCCGGTATTGGACTACGGACCAAATTTGACCTTTTAAACTATTTACCCGAAATCTCTACTTTAACCACGGGCCGGGACTTATACGTGACCGAATCTCTGGTCCGGTCCGGTCTCGGTCCAAAATCCGGTCCGGTCCGGGTCCAAATTCCGCGTGGCAATCGACCAGCACTATGGAATAAGTTCACTACTTGGACTTATTAGTTATGCTAGCCTTAAATTGCTTATGAATGAATTAGTTAAGTGCTGAAGTATATTAGTTAAGTGCTGAAATATATTAGTTATATCATAAAAACCAGATTATAATGCATCTTATTTGTTTTTTTTTTTGATAATTTAGTTCATTTCATTAAAACTCATAAGAGAGTTGAAGGCATACATCGACATGCCAAGACTACAACTTCTTGACCAAAAAGACAACTACAAAAAATGCCAAAACCAAAACGCTCCAAAACACAACAAGAACCCCTCAACAATATCACCACTAAAACGAGCTAGAAAAAAACACAACTACCACATCAAAGAACCAAAAAACACCCAAACTCACTAACTGAAAAAAAAAAAGCAAACTAAGACAACATCAAACAAAACAACAATAGAACTCATGAACTCTTTGAGACGATTTTGAAGCAATGACACCATATTAACCATTGGGATAACCCTCACTACACCGTCTCTTTGAAACTTGAAACCCATTTTTCTTCTCCATATTACGATTGAAACCAAGATGATTAAGCAATTGACATTGATTTTTCTTCGTTGGCCTTCGAAAATTAGAACTAGGCACATCATTGCTCATAATTGAATTAGGCGACAAAACTGAACCCTCACTAACAACCCCAACTGAATCTGATTTTGTGCCAATCCTTTTAGCACAAGTAGATTCCTCATCTCCATCAACACAAATTGAACTTCCTTTGATAGACATCTCATTTGCAGATGAAAGAGAACTTGCATTGTCACTCAAACCAAAACTTTCCAATAACCTCTCCGGATTTGCTGAGATCTTCTCCTTGTGAACACCAGAGTTTTTTAAAGGGCCATCATAGGATATTAGGATCGATAACATGATGAACAGCTTGACTAGAGCCAATCTTCAAATTCTCCAGGATGAGCAAAGCATCCACATCCAACTTGAGCTCACTATCGTGAGAGAGAGACGAATAATCTCTTCGAAGTGTACCAAAAGAATCCAAACAAACATCCTAGCAGTCCCCATCAATAGCAGCAACCGATGTTTTTGATCCCCCTTGAACAACTTCTAAGAAAACATGGACAAAATTCCTCCAAGGATTATCACAACTTAATGCAGGGACAAAAACTGAATACCAAAAACCCTTAATCCTCACACTTAACTTCAAAAACCACCCCCATTGATTACAACTAGATTGAATTTTCCACCACAGGCAACCAAATCTTCTAGAGTATTCAAATCCAAGCAACTTTGAATAACCGCTAAGGGCATCGGAAACCCATTCAATCAAATTAACTGGAACATTAATCCACCGTTTTCTATTATTATAAAACTCACAAATTTTTAAGAAACCATTACTCAACTCAAACTGAAAAGATTTACCAATGATTTGAATTTTCATATTCAATCTTCAATCGTCTTCAAGAAAAAAAATGAAAAACACGATCTGGCAGTAGCAAAACCAGAGCAACCAAGCACTCTAAAGAAGGGAAGAAAAATTTGAGACAAAACACCTAGAGAACTACTGATTGGGGAAAACTGATTGAGAGATGTTCTTTGGGAATTAAAGAAATAGGGAATGAAAGAGACAACAATAAAAGGAAATGAAAGAGGTAAGGGAAAGCATCAAGATGAGGGGGCTCTCCCGGCGTGCGCCGCCGTAGGGGAATCTATGATAGGCTAGGTTTCCGGCAGGGGTTTTTAGAGAGCAGGAAGTTGAGTTGCTTTTTTAGATTGGTTGTACTTCACTGGACACGACGTTTCCAGAAAATCAAAGGACATAGTCCACACTTTTCATACCACAACAATGATTTACAACAATTAGCATGACTATTTGCTAATAACGATAGGCTAAGCTCTGATGAAGAAAAGAAAACTAATAATTTAATGCATCTTATTTGTTCAATCACAACAATACTACATAGGTTCATGTGCCAAAGGTGGACTAGATTTGCAAAGGGCAAAGTGTGGAAAAGAGAATTTGCAAAGGGCAAAGTGTGGAAAAGAGAAAAGGATAGAGAAATCTCTGGAGCAGTTACAAACAACGTAACAAACCAAAACTTTCCAATAACCTCTCCGGATTTGCCGAGATCTTCTCCCTTGTTAATGCCAGAGTTTTTGAAAGGGACATCATAGGAGATATTAGGATCGATAACATGATGAAAAACTTAACTAGCAATCTTCAAATTCTCGGGATAAAGATCACTTCAACGAGCTATCGGAAGGAGAAGAACGAATAATATCTTAAGTGTACAAAGAATCAAACAAACATCGGCGTCCCTTAGGACTGTTTTGATCCGAGCAACTTGTAAAAAACATGGACAAATTCCTCCAAGGATTATCACAACTTACCAAAAATACAAAAACCCTTAATCCTCACCTAACAAAACACCTTTGATTACAACTAGATTAATTTTCCACACACAACCAAAGCTTAAGTATTCAATTAATAACTTGAATAACGCTAAAGGCATGAAACCATTTAATCAAATTAACTAAACATTAATCCACGTTTATTCTTATAAACTCACAAATTTTAAAAACCATCACTACTAAACTAAAAGATTTACCAATATTTGAATATTCATATTAATCTTAATGCTTAAAAAAAAATGAAAACACGATGCACAAAACAAACCAAGCACTTAAAGAAGGGAAGAAAAATTTGAGACAAAACACCTAGAGAACTACCGATTGGGGAAAACTGATTGAGAGATGTTCTTTGGGAATTAAAGAAATAGGGAATGAAAGAGACAACAATAAAAGGAAATGAAAGAGGTAAAGGAAAGCATCAAGATGAGGTGGCTCTCCGGCGTGCGCCGCCGCAGGGGAATATATGATAGGCTAGGTTTCCCAGGGGGTTTTTAAAGAGAATGAAGTTGAGTTGCTTTTTTAGATTGGTTGTACTTCACTGGACACGACGTTTCCGAAAAATCAAAGTACATAGTCCACACTTTTCATACCACAATAATGATTTACAACAATTAGCATGACTATTTGCTAATAACGAGAGGCTAAGCTCGATGAAGAAAAGAAAACTAATAATTTAATGCATCTTATTTGTTCAATCACAACAATACTACATAGGTTCATGTGCGAAAGGTGGACTAGATTTGCAAAGAGCGAAGTGTGGAAAAGTGAAAAGGATAAAGAAATCTTCTGGAGCGATTACAAACAACGTAACAAACCAAAACTTTCCAATAACCTCTCCGGATTTGCCGAGATCTTCTCCTTGTTAACGCCAGAGTTTTTGAAAGGGACATCATAGGAGATATTAGGATCGATAACATGATGAAAAACCTAACTAGAGCCAATCTTCAAATTCTCCAAGATGAGCAAAGCATCCACTTCCACTTGAGCTCACTATCGTGAGAGAGAGACGAATAATCTCTTCGAAGTGTACCAAAAAGAATCCAAACAAACATCCAGGGCAGTCCCCATCAATAGCAAGAACCGATGTTTTTGATCCCTCTTGAGCAACTTGTAAGAAAACATGGACAAAATTCCTCCAAGGATTATCACAACTTAACGCGGGACAAAAACCGAATACAAAAAACCCTTAATCCTCACACTCAACTTCAAAAACCACCCCTTTATTACAACTAGATTGAATTTTCCACCACAGGCAACCAAATCTTCTAGAGTATTCAAATTCAATCAACTTTGAATAATCGCTAAGGGCATCGAAACCCATTCAATCAAATTAACTAGAACATTAATCCACCGTTTTCTATTCTTATAAAACTCACAAATTTTTAAGAAACCATTACTCAACTTAAACTGAAAAGATTTACCAATGATTTGAATATTCATATTCAATCTTCAATCGTCTTCAAGAAAAAAAATAAAAAACACGATCCGGTAGTAGCAAAACCAGAGCAACCAAGCACTCTAAAGAAGGGAAGAAAAAATTGAGACAAAACACCTACGTAACTACTGATTGGGGAAAACTGATTGAGAGATGTTCTTTAGGAATTAAAGAAATAGGGAATGAAAGAGACAACAATCAAAAGGAAATGAAAGAGGTAAAGGAAAGCATAAAGATGAGGGGGCTCTCCCGGCGTGCGCCGCCGCAGGGCAATATATGATAGGCTACGTTTCCGGCAGGGGTTTTTAGAGAGCAGGAAGTTGAGTTGCTTTTTTAGATTGGTTGTACTTCACTGGAAACGACGTTTCCAGAAAATCAAAGTACATAGTCCACACTTTTCATACCACAACAATGATTTACAACAATTAGCATGACTATTTGCTAATAACGAGAGGCTAAGCTCTGATGAAGAAAAGAAAACTAATAATTTAATGCATCTTGTTTGTTCAATCACAACAATACTACATAGGTTCATGTGCCAAAGGTGGACTAGATTTGCAAACGGCAAAGTGTGGAAAAGAGAAAAGGATAAAGAAATCTCTGGAGCAGTTACAAACAACGTAACAAACCAAAACTTTCCAATAACCTCTCCGGATTTGCCGAGATCTTCTCCTTGTTAATGCCAGAGTTTTTGAAAGGGACATCATAGGAGATATTAGGATTGATAACATGATGAAAAACTTAACTAGAGCCAATCTTCAAATTCTCCAGGATGAGCAAAGCATCCACTTCCAACTTGAGCTCACTATCGTGAGAGAGAGAGAGAGACGAATAATATCTTCGAAGTGTACCAAAAGAATCCAAACTAACATCCTGGCAGTCCCCATCAATAGCAGCAGCCGATGTTTTTGATCCCTCTTGAGCAACTTGTAAGAAAACATGGACAAAATTCCTCCAAGGATTATCACAACTTAACGCTGGGACAAAAACTGAATACCAAAAACCCTTAATCCTCACACTTAACTTCAAAAAGCACCCCTTTTGATTACAACTAGATTGAATTTTCCACCACAGGCAACCAAAGCTTCTAGAGTATTCAAATTTAATCAACTTTGAATAACCGCTAAGGGCATCGGAAACCCATTCAATCAAATTAACTAGAACATTAATCCACCGTTTTCTATTCTTATAAACTCACAAATTTTTAAGAAACCATTACTCAACTCAAACTGAAAAGATTTACCAATGATTTGAATATTCATATTCAATCTTCAATCGTCTTCAAGAAAAAAAATGAAAAACACGCTCTGGCAGTAGCAAAACCAGAGCAACCAAGCACTCTAAAGAAGGGAAGAAAAATTTGAGACAAAACACCTAGAGAACTACTGATTGGGGAATACTGATTGAGAGATTTTCTTTGGGAATTAAGGAAATAGGGAATGAAAGAGACAACAACAAAAGGAAATGAAAGAGGTAAAGGAAAGCATCAAGATGAGGGGGCTCTCCCGGCGTGCGCCGCCGCAAGGGAATATATGAAAGGCTAGGTTTCCGGCAGGGGTTTTTAAAGAGCATGAAGTTGAGTTGCTTTTTTAGATTGGTTGTACTTCACTGGACACGACGTTTCCAGAAAATCAAAGTACATAGTCCACACTTTTCATACCACAATAATGATTACAACAATTAGCATGACTATTTGCTAATAACGAGAGGCTAAGCTCTGATGGAGAAAAGAAAACTAATAATTTAATGCATCTTATTTGTTCAATCACAACAATACTACATATGTTCATGTGCGAAAGGTGGACTAGATTTGCAAAGAGCGAAGTGTGGAAAAGAGAAAAGGATATAGGAATCTCTGGAGCAGTTACAAACAACGTAACAAACCAAAACTTTCCAATAACCTCTCCGGATTTGCCGAGATCTTCTCCTTGTTAACACCAGAGTTTTTGAAAGGGACATGATAGGAGATATTAGGATCGATAACATGATGAAAAACTTAACTAGCGCCAATTTCAAATTCTCCAGTATGAGCAAATCATCCACTTCCAACTTGAGCTCACTATCGTGAGAGAGAGACGAATAATCTCTTCGAAGTGTACCAAAAGAATCCAAACAAACATCCATGCAGTCCCCATCAATAGCAGCAGCCGATGTTTTTGATTCCTCTTGAGTAACTTGTAAGAAAACATGGACAAAATTCCTCCAAGGATTATCACAACTTAACGCGGGGACAAAAACTGAATACCAAAAACCCTTAATCCTCACGCTTAACTTTAAAAACCACCCCCATTGATTACAACGAGATTGAATTTTTCACCACAGGCAACCAAATCTTCTAGGGTATTCAAATTCAATCAACTTTGAATAACCGCTACGGGCATCGGAAACCCATTAAATCAAATTAACTGGAACATTAATCCACTGTTTTCTATTCTTATAAAACTCACAAATTTTTAAGAAACCATTACTAACTCAAAACTGAATAGATTTACCTATGATTTGAATTTTCATATTCAATCTTCAATCGTCTTCAAGAAGAAAAAGAAAAACACGATCTGGCAGTAGCAAAACTAGAGCAAAAGCACTCTAAAGAAGGGAAGAAAAATATGAGACAAAAGACCTAGAGAACTACTGATTGGGGAAAACGGATTGAGAGATGTTCTTTGGAAATTAAAGAAAGAGGGAATGAAAGAGACAACAATAAAAGGAAATGAAAGAGGTAAAGGAAAGCATCAAGATGAGGGGGCCCTCCCGGCGTGCGCCGCCAGAGGGGAATCTATGAGAGGCTAGGTTTCCGGCAGGGGTTTTTAGAGAGCAGGAAGTTGAGTTGCTTTTTTAGATTGGTTGTACTTCACTGGATACGACGTTTCCAGAAAATCAAAGTACATAGACCACACTTTTCATACCACAACAATGATTTACAACAATTAGCATGACTATTTGCTAATAACGAGAGACTAAGCTCTGATGAAGAAAAGAAAACTAATAATTTAATGCATCTTATTTGTTCAATCACAACAATACTACATAGGTTCATGTGCCAAAGGCGGACTAGATTTGCAAAGTGCGAAGTGTGGAAAAGAGAAAAGGATAAAGAAATCTCTGGAGCAGTTACAAACAACGTAACAAACCAAAACTTTCCAATAACCTCTCCGGATTTGCCGAGATCTTCTCCTTGTTAACACCAGAGTTTTTGAAAGGGACATCATAGGATATATTAGGATCGATAACATGATGAAAAACTTAACTAGAGCCAATCTTCAAATTCTCCAGGATGAGCAAAGCATCCACTTCCAACTTGAGCTCACTATCGTGAGAGAGAGAGAGAGAGACGAATAATCTCTTCGAAGTGTACCATAAGAATCCAAACAAACATCCTGGCAGTCCCCATCAATAGCAGCAACCGATGTTTTTGATCCCTCTTGAGCAACTTGTAAGAAAACATGGACAAAATTCCACCAAGGATTATCACAACTTAACGCAGGGACAAAAACTGAATACCAAAAACCCTTAATCCTCACACTTAACTTCAAAAACCACCCCCATTGATTACAACTAGATTGAATTTTCCACCACAGGCAACCAAAGCTTCTAGAGTATTCAAATTCAATCAACTTTGAGCAACCGCTAAGGCCATCGGAAACCCATTCAATCAAATTAACTAGAACATTAATCCACCGTTTTCTATTCTTATAAAACTCACAAATTTTTAAGAAACCATTACTCAACTCAAACTGAGATTACCAATGATTTGAATTTTCATATTCAATCTTCAATTGTCTTCAAGAAGAAAATGAAAAACACGACCTGGCAGTAGCAAAACCAAAGCAACCAAGCACTCTAAAGAAGGGAAGAAAAATTTGAGTCAATACAGCTAGAGAACTACTGATTAAGGAAAACTGATTGAGAGATATTCTTTGGGAATTAAAGAAAGAGGGAATGAAAGAGACAACAACAAAAGGAAATGAAAGAGGTAAAGGAAAGCATCAAGATGAAGGGGCTCTCCCGACGTGCGCCGTCGCAGGGGAAGCTATGAGAGGCTAGGTATTCGACAGGGGTTTTTAGAGAGCAGGAGGTTGAGTGGCTTTTTTTAGATTGGTTGTACTTCACTGGACACGACGTTTCCAGAAAATCAAAGTACCTAGTCCACACTTTTTATACCACAACAATGATTTACAACAATTAGCATGACTATTTGCTAATAACGAGAGGCTAAGCTCTGATGAAGAAAAGAAAACTAATAATTTAATGCATCTTATTTGTTCAATCACAACAATACTACATAGGTTCATGTGCAAAAGGTGGACTAGATTTGCAAAGAGCGAAGTGTGGAAAAGAGAAAAGGATAGAGAAATCTCTGGAGCAGTTACAAACAACGTAACCCCATGGCGATATAAAACCGCAAGAAAGTTCTACAATCTCATTCTCGAAAGTCAAGATAATGAAGATGCAAGAAAGGTACCGTAAGAAGTCTACATGACTACGGATGTAAGTCTAACCAAATTCTTAACTACAATACCAATTATAGAAGAATAATGCTCATCAAGTACAACTACATTGGTTATTTTAGAATTGGGTCGTGCAAAAACAAAAAGGGAAGAAGTGTAAGGAAGAAAAGTAATTTTAAGAAGACTAAAAAAACAAATTCCAAGAACCAAACTGAAATTGGTACAATTACTCCAAATGCTATGTTGTTATAAGTTATTTTTTCAGGTTGTCTTTTGTATTTGACATTTTAGATTTATAAAAAAGTTATTCTTCGTTTATATTGAAAATGAAATAATGCTCAATAGATCTTAACTAATTATAGAACAACACTAACTAATGTACTGGATATGTTAACTAAAAAATAATGTAAGTCTACAGATAGATTACCAGCTCTAAACTATTGTGCTAAAATACTTGATTAATTCACCAAAAAATATTAACTAATTTGCCAAAAATATTATCGTGAGAATTTGTGAGACGTAGTCCTTTTTGAAAGACATATATCTCTTGGATTTGGGCAGGTGTCACGTTAAGACTAACGTGAGATCGTATTTTCTTAGAATTTGTGTAATAAGAAACAGAGGGAGTACTATCCATTACTTCTCTGTTACTTTATGAACTTTTTCCCTTACATTCTATTACTTTTCTCTTACTTCTTGGTACTATATGTGAGCTTTAAGGAACATTCAAATAGGGAAAGTAGGAAAAACACATAGGAACTGTGGAAGTAGTCTTTTATAAAAAAATTGCTCCCTTTGTAGGACTCTCAAGATCTCTAATGATTCATTGACGGGTATGAATAGTTTAGGGTCTGTATAATTCAACTTAATTTGATTTATTTGAACTTATCTTATTTGATCTTATCTTATATGAACAATTATCTTATCTTATCTAAACTTATCTTATCTTGTCTGTACTTAGTATAACTTGATATAAATTATTATAATTTTGATACTTTTATAAAAAATTAAAATAATACTACATATATTATTAATAAAATTATAAAATTTTATATGCTTGTTTACCTCATTTAATTCACTTGTTTATAAATTTGTATTATATTTAAGACTGAGCCAAGCATACATATAAGGTATTATATATTAATTGATGTAATTATATAAATCTGACATTCTCGATACATACATTCTTATTTTTCATCCAAACAATATCATTTCAATTTTTGATAAGTTTAGATTTATAAAACAAAGTATGAATAACATAGGTATTTTTATTTCAAGCAAACCACTGTGATAATAAATAGTAGCAACTAGTATCAATTTCCATTTACATATCATAATTTTCATCAATAAACCTTGAAAGTTTGCTTCTTTTTGCTTGAGATTTGTTGAAAGGTTAGCCAAATAAACGTACAAGGAAGCCAATGTGAATGAAAATGATGTTTCACATATAGAGTAGAGAGATTGATTTAGGAAGATAAGATAATTCTCATAACACTTTTTTTTAGGGGAATTCTCATAACACTTTAATTAAATACAATCAGAATGATAACCGAATCGTTTTTAGTATCAATTAACCCCTTCCTAATCCCAAATTAACAACCACAAAAGAAATTCCTTATTAATTAGGGCCCAAATTAGACCCTAGTTGTTAGTGGTGGTCTGGTGGAGACTAAAGAATTTCTCGAACATTACCCACCGGGTAGACAACCCACTACTAGTAGAGCATTAAAAAATAATTATTATGTTGAGTTAGATTCTATTACCACAACCCTCAACAAGTCTTTATTAATAGTGGGTAGCCTACCCGATGAGTAGACAAAGTTTTTTTCGAGTTTCTCCTGTTCCAGTTGTAGAACGTTTGGCGGTCTTGAGAAGAGTCCGCCAAAGATTGGAGTTGGCGTCCGCTGGTAAATGACCGCACAAGAAGCAAACTTGAACTACCCTCGGGGGGGATGCGAGGAAACCCCCTCCGACGCTCAAGTCAGCACGTGTCCAAATAGGATTTAGAGAGAGAAAGTAGATAGAGAGGTAAGAATTATGAGTGTGAGAGAATGTACCTGCAAAATAGTACTAGTGGGGTATTTATAGAAGTATTATTCCTCTGACAGGGTGCGTAACCCTTTTACACGTGTACGGTTATCTCACGCCTGACACAAGGGAAGATTCCTCTATTTTGTCTTGTTAGGCGACCGCTAACGTTGTCGGACCACTTTAGTGAATTGACTTGTTAGAGATGTAGGCGACGTTTACATGTTCGCATCCTTCATAGTGTTTGCGGACCTCTCCGGGATGTCCGCTAACCTATTTGGGTCATACCCATACAACTAGCCCCCCAACATCATTTGGGTTCTTGACCGCTAAGGATGTTTGTCGGAGGACGCGAGCAAGTGTTGTCGTATTCAATTTTTCGGGGAAGTTGATTCGTCGGGTGCCACGTGTCGCTTCGGGGAGTTGAAGAATTTTGAAAAGTTAATGATTACCTTTTTCGAAAATCCCGCCCATTATTTTATTAGGGTTTACCCGTGCTTGACACTTGGCAAAGATCTTGAGAGGGAATTGAGAAGTTTTTTAATCTTAGCCGTTCGTTCGACGCATATATAGAGGCAGTTGTCTTTTTTCCGATTTTTTATTACATTCTCATATTTCCTCTTCTTCTTCTCCAGTATTCTCTCTGACAAACCTCCATTTTCGAAGCTTGTCTTGTTTAAAATTGGCCCTTTTGTGCTCAAATTTCACCAAAAAATAGTTAGAAACCTTCGTCTTCACTTTCCGGCTCCAGTGCACTAAGAATTTCGCTTTTTGTCGCTGAATTTTTTCTAGGTTTATTCTGGGTGTGAAGGTTCGTGCTTTCCGGCGATTTTTCGGGCAAAGTTTGAGCTTTCCTTCGCAATTCTGCTCTTGGGTGCTTCGCTTTTTCGTTTCTGGCTGTTACCCTTTGCTTTAACTTTTTCCGGCGAGTCTTGCTTTTCCAGGTATTTCATCCGATTTCTTCTGTACTTTTCTTTAAGTTTCTTTGCGCTTCATCATATCGGACCAGTCTGATAGGCAAAATAATCCTAATGATGCCTTTATGACCGAGAGTGAGCCTTCATCCCCCTTGTCCGCAAACAAGAGTTCATCTTCTTCTAATACTAATCTAAATGAGAGAAGGACTAGGTTGTTGGCGGACATTCCGCTTATTTCAGAATCGCAAAGAGAGCATAGGTCTTAGTTCCTTAACGACCCTTCAACCCTTGAGGAGCATAACTTGACTATGAGGTAGTTCGCTGCTAGCCAGAGTGGTGATAGACAAACACTTAGAGAATTAAGGCACCAAATTCTTGCTAGGAGGACCGCTAAGCATCCTCCTCCTAATGTTGTTCCCGGCCTTAACGTAGCTCCCATTAGAGAACATGCCTAGTTGGATAGCTTGGCGGATGCTGGGGTTGATGTAGCGACCGATTTTTACGACCGTTTACAGGAGTCTGTAGCCCCCACTCACCCTTCTATTATTGATTTAGGTGACGACAACAATTCTATTGCGACCGTTACGGCCCATCAAGAGTTTGTTTACCATCGTCGGTCCGTCCCTGCCAGCCCAGTTGTTCGCATTACTGAGGACGCGATCAATACTACGGATGTGAATATTGGCACTAGCGTGCCTTTGTCGGAACATGTGGTTGGGGAGAGTTCCCATGCCGCTGAGAGGAGGGTCGACAACTCCAATGAAATGGAGGATGTTGAGGATGTTGAGGATGTTGCTGAGAAAGAGGTTGATGTCGGACCAGGTTCTGACGCCCTTTGGCTACGTGAGGACTTTAGTGCTGGTCTTCTCAGTGAGGAGATCGATGAGCTTTGGCGTCAGGATGCCATTAGTCTTGGGTATCCCAGAGTTGCAGTTCCCTGAGGGCTACCGGCTAGTAGTTCTGCCAGAAGGGGCCATTGTGAGGGAGTGTCCTCCCGGTCATATAGCCGTATACACCCATCATTTTGAGTTTGGCCTCTGCTTTCCTTTGGATTATTTTTTGGTTAAAATTCTGAACGCTTTCAACGTATGCTTGGCCCAACTCACTCCTTTGGCGGTCCGCAACCTGGTCGCTTACATTTGGACTGTTCGCTTTTTGGACTTCCCGCAAACATTAATCTTGTTCCGGCACCTTCATTGGCTGAAAAAGAATGGATCTTCTCGGCAAGCGGGATGGTGGTCGCTAACTACTGCCGATAAGAAAATGACCGTTCAGCATAAGATTACCGATCTAAAGGGTTGGCATGATGCTTTCTTTCGGTTGCAGGTGCCTGAGAATTTCCCTATACGCCGCCACTTCACTGAACCACGTCCTCATATGGAGCATTTACCCCACGTTCCGCTATCCGGGGAAGAACTAACGGCCTTCAATTATTTTGATACTGAAGATTATGTATATACTTATGAGGAAGGGAAGGAATCTAAGGTTAAGGAACCTAAGTATTGGCTCCCTTACACCAAGTATATTCTTGGGAACCAACCCTTGTCGGCCATGTTACTCTGCCACACTCATCAGACTGAAGCGGATGCGTCCGCTAACAAGAGACATGCCTTGGTAGATCCTACTACTTCTGCCCGCACCAACGAAATTATCCGGGTTGAAGACTTGGACGTGAATGCCTCTTCTGAGGTCCGTGAAGAGCGGGCTGAGGCAGCGGCCACTGGTCCTGGCAACCAAAGTGGTGCTACCTGGCTCTCGGGCTCTTTCTCCACCATCCGCCAGAAGATACAGGAGCTGATCACAACTCCGAGTTTTCTATCAAACTTATCTCCCGGTATTTTCTCTCGGTTCGGTGAGTGGATTGAGAAGAAAGAGGTGATGCTGAGTGACTCTGTGATAGCTTCTTTTGCTCGCCGGCCTATCGTCCTTGGTAAGATTTACCAGCCTGAGTGGGACGTGAGGGAAGATGAGTCGTTGTATGCTGATATCCCTGAAAACGGTGGCATTCTTGCTTACCGGATTTTGAAGGGCATGCAATTGCCCCTGGACAGGCTGGCAGGATCTTTGATTACTCCTGCTGCTAGGCTGGCTAATGACCAGCTTGTGGTACGTTTATTAACTTGGTCATTTACGCCATTCGTTTTTGCATTTTTTTTTTTACATGTGTGCCTTCTTCCTCTTTGCAGGCCAACAATGCTGCTCTGGAGTTAATTGAGCAGTATGTTGAGTACCAGAAGCTGGTGGACAGCTATAAACAGTCACTTGAGGTCTGCCAGGATCTGCTAAAGAAGGCTGAGGAGGACTTGGCAGCCAAGGCTGTGGCTCAGAAGCCTCTAGAAGATGAGCAGGTAACTCTGAGGACGCGAGCAACTCTTCTGGAGGAAACTAAAGCTAATGTCGAGACGCTGACCAAAGCTCTTGACACTGCCCAGACCAAGAAGGATATGGCTGTTTTGGATGCTGCAGCTGAAGCTGAAGCTAGGGGGCCGCTAAGGCTGTTGCAGAATTTAAGAACTCTGATGAATATGTAGCGGCCCTCCACAAGAGGTATGACGGCGGATGGGTGGCCGCCATGAGATGTGTCTGCAAGACAGTTCCTGGGTTCGACTGGAACATTGTTGAGGACGCTCATGCTGACGGCCAACATCTCACGCATGTCCAGGGGGATCCGATGTTTGCCGACGAGGATGCCATAGCTGATGCAGATCCTCGGGCTATTCCAGAACAGACGAATCCGGAAGCCCCCCCTCTTGTAGTTTTTGGCGGCCTTTTATCAGCTCTTCCTGTTCTTCCAATAGTTTATAAGTTGTAATCTTCTGAATATTTTCTTAGCACTGAATTCGGCCCATGTTAGCGTTTTGTAAACAATGATAATTTATCTTTTTGAATTGCAAGTAATTTGTTCCAACTGAAAGCCTTTTTATTGGCTGCCATCTTTTTTCTATTGTAGTTGGCCGCCAAGCCAATAGCTTTTATTTTATGAAACTGAAGTACCTTTGCGATTTTGGTTATATTTTGTTATGCTAAGGCCTTAATCTTTATTTTTTTTCATGATTGTTATATGGCCGTTAGCATAATTAACCCGTTATATGTTTGATTTGTGCTTGGTCTGTTATATGACCGCGAATGCACTTGAGCCTGTTATGTGGCTTTGATTTGTGCTAGGTCTATCATATGACCGTTAACGCAATTAGCCTATTATATGGCTTTGGTTTGTGCTTGGTCTATTATATAACCGCGAATGCACTTGAGCATGTTATATGGCTTTGATTTGTGCTAGGTATGTCATATGACTATTAACGCACTTAGGCTGTCATATGACTTTCTAACGTTTATGCCTGTTATATGGATGTTAGTATTTAATTTGTTGACCTGTTATATGGTCTGTCAATACACATGAAAATAACAAAACAATTGATGAAACGCTAGCAGAAATTTGTATTATTTATGTAATAAAAGGTGGTTCTCGGCCTATTACATCCTACAAATCAAACTTAGTATTTATTTAGGACGCTAGCATTCCAGCAATCACTAGTAGAATAATTGTTTATTGCTGCGGTTGAATTGCTGCGGTTTTACCCATACGCAGCAATAAACCAAGTCAAAAGAAAAGGAAAATTCAAAAGTCAACATATTGATGCGGTTTCGGGTGGAAACCGCAGCAATAGGTCTCAATGGAAATTTTTCAAAATTAGTGGACTTGTTTGACCAGATCTATTGCCGCGGTTCCCATGAAGAACCGCAGCAATAGATTAAAATATTATTTTTTATATAAACTTTTAATCTATTGAGGCGGTTTTTGATGAGAACCGCAGCAATATCCCTTTGGCCCATTTATATAATAAGACGCGCTAGGTTTCACCAACTGCGAATCCGGTTTCAAAGACACGCTTTTTGCCCCTGCTGCCAAGCACATTCTGAGACCAACAATAGATGCTTCATACTCAGCTTCATTGTTTGATGCTGGGAATGCAAATTTAATGGCGTACTCGTAGGTATTTCCTTCTAGGCTTGTCATAAAAATCCCAGCCCCAGATCCGCTAACAGCGGAGGAGCCGTTGACCTCCAGTAGCCAAGTTTCTTTTTCCTTCACCTCTTCCTCTTCATATGAAGCTTCCACAATGAAATCTGTCAGGGCCTGTGCCTTAATGGCGGTCCTGGGCTTGTACTGTATATCATATTCTGACAATTCCACGGCCCATTTCAGTAAAGGCCCGAGCTATCCATCTTCTGCAAAGCTTTCTCTAATGGTTGGTTCGTTAGAACTTGGATTGGATGACAATCAAAATATGGCCTGAGTTTTCTTGCAGCAGTTATCACAGCTAATGCCATCTTCTCGACCAACTGATAACGCTTCTCGAGACCGTTGAGGATGAGGCTCACAAAATATATTGACTACTACCTCTTCTCCTTCTCTACCAACAAAACGGCAGCGAGCATTTTGGGCGAGGCCGAGATATACAATTGTAGCGTATCTCCTGTCTCGGGTCTTGTGATGGTGGGTAAGCTTTCCAGATGCTCTTTGACCGCTAAGAATGCTTTGCTTTGTTCCTCACCACACTCGAACTTCTTATTTCCCCTTAGCAGCGCAAAGAAAGGCAAAGCTTTGTCTGCTGATTTTGAGATGAATCGAGTGAGGGTCGCCATTCTTCCTGTCAGCCTCTGGATATCTCTTACATTCCTTGGTTAAGGTAAATCCATGATGGCGCGAACTTTGTCAGGGTTCGCGTCAATTCCTCTTTTGCTTACCATAAAGCCCAAAAACTTCCTTGCTCTTACTCCAAAGACACATTTCTTTGGGTTGAGCTTCATCTTCTCAAAGTACTGAAAGTTTCCTCAAGGTGTTCGTGGTCCATTTTGTTTTTGACAATGGAGTCGTCAACGTAAACCTCTATGTTGCGCCCCCTCTGATCCGCGAATATCTTATCGACCAGCTTTTGATATGTTGCCCCTGCATTTCAGAGCCCAAATGGCATTGCCTTGTAATTATAGACACCACAATCCGTGATGAATGCTGCTTTTTTCCTGTAGTCTTCCAATAAGCTGATCTGGTGATAGCCTGAGAATGCATCCATGAAACTCAACAGTGCATGACCACTAGTGGAGTCCACCAACTGGTCTATTCTTAGAATAGGATAGCAATCTTTTGGGCATGCTCTATTTAAATCCGTGAAATCCACGCACATTCTCCATTGACGGTTAGCCTTTTTCACCATGACTACATTGGTCAACCACTCAGGATAATCATAGGGTTCAATGAAATCAGCCGCCAACAGTTTACCACTTCATCTTTGATAGCTTTATTTTTCTTAACTGAAAAGTTCTGCTTCTTCTGCTTGGCAGGACGAACAGCACTGTCGACGTACAGACGATGTACCATCATGGCCGGGTCTATTCCCGGCATCTCATCCGTCGAGAACGTAAAGACGTCGGCTTTTTCTCGGAGGAGAGTCACCAGGTTGACTCTGACCTTTGGGTCCATGTCAGTCCCTACAGCGACCGTCCTTATCGGATCTTCAGCTAGCATCTCTTGCTTGTCTCCCCATCAGGCTTGGGTCTTGGCGTATCATCAGGCCTAGACTCCAAATCCTCCATAGGTATTTCCATCATTTCTTCATCTACATTCTCGAACTCTGTTTCATTTGCCATAGCTTTCCTCTGGGCCCGCCTCTGCTTCAGCGTTGACGGATTCAGTTCTTCCACTGGAATTTTTCTTGCTGACTGCTTTAGGGCGGTAATATAACATGATTTTGCCATCACCTTATTCCCTCTCAATTTTGTTGTCGTTCCCAGGTTTGACACGTACAACATTGTTAGATGGTAAGTAGACACAACTCCTTGGACGTCATGAATGAATGGGCGTCCAACAATAGCGTTATAAGCTCCTGGTACATCTACTACTAAAAATTCTGCCATCACATCCATGTCGTCTTCATTTTCTCCAACCCGGACCTGCAACGCTATGAGACCTTCAGGAATCACTAACGCTCCCGTGAACCCTATCACCGGGTAGCAGACTGGCTTCAAATGCTCTCGGTCAATCATCAGCTTCTCAATGGTTGAGAAATAAAGTATGTTTGCAGAACTTCCTCCATCCACAAGAATTCTATGAATCAGACAATTTGACACCTTTAAAGTGACCACCAGGGGATCATCATGGGGGTAGGCAACATGCTTGGCGTCCTCAACAGTGAAAGACATGGCTGGCATTACTGGCTGCTTCCTCCACTGCATGCTTTCATTGAAGTTCACCTGATGTCTGAATCCTTTCAGGCTTGCTTTGGCTCCATTCACACTGCCACCATGAATAGGTCCACCACTGATGATATGAATTTCACAAATCCGCGACTGAACATTCTGGTTGGTTGGCTTTATCAAGTCTTTGTCCTTCGTCTGAGCCTTGTATTGAGTGAAGTAGCCCCTTCTTATCAAATCTTCCAAGTTATCCTTCAAATGCCTACAATCTTCAGTCAAGTGTCCGTGATCACCGTGAAAATCACACCATTTGTTTTTGTCGCGTTTTTTATGGAACATCTGCTTTGGACGTTGCCATTTGTCACTGTCCTTGTTCATCATATATATCTAAGCTCTAGAGGTCGTGAGCTGAGTGTATGCGTCAAATCTTTCTTTGCGTTCACCCTTCTCGCGGTCATTTTCTTTCTTGACCGCATTAGATTCTTGCTTTCTTTCGTCTCGGCCGCGATCACTCTCGCACCCCTTATCTTTCTTCTGCTTCTCTTACTTCCTTTTTTCAGGTTCGCAGTGCTGACTGCTCGCAGCCTAATCAAATTCTTCACCCCTGATGAAATCATTTGCTTTTCCCAGAACGGGTCCCAGAGATATGAAGGTCTTGCTAACTCTTGAACAAGGGCCCTTCTTTCAGCCCAGTCTTTAGAGCTAAAACGGCCACGTCCTGCTGGAGACGCGGAATAGAGACCGCTTTCACGTTATAACGTCCGATGAAATTCGCAGACTTTCCGTTTCACCTTGCTTGATAGAAAGCGACTCTCCAATAGTGCGCTCACGGAGCCTATTACTTACAAAATGAATACCAAATGTGGATGACACCTGGGAGAAGCTAGAGATAATATTCGGTTTCAGACTCTTGAACCAAGTCTGGGTGATCCCAGTCAAGGTAGATGGAAACACCTTGCACCAGATGGCATCCACCTGAGTGTATAAGTACATGTGACCTTTATACGCAACAACATGATCATCTGGATCGGAGCTACCGTCATACTTGCAGGACGGCATCTTGATTCTCGGCATGGGATGATTTAGGATCTTTGGAACAAAGGGAGAGAGCTTTGGCTTGATCCATAAGTGTCCGCCAGCCGAATAGTTACTAGCACCCTGGGTGCTGTACTCTCGGTGGGATTGACTTTGGTTCTCATCCTCAGAATTATTAAGCTCATCAGTCTCCAGGATAGCCTCTTCATACTCTGGATCATCTATTTGTCTTTCTATCCGTCCCTCCTGAGTAAATGTACGCATCCTCCTTATCGGCGTACTGTCAGTGTTTCTACCGGCCATAGCCAGTGATCGCTTATGTTGTTGACCGCCTCTAACATTAGGAGTAGGGGTGTTATTAGGCTGAGGAGTGCCCGCTAACATTTGAATGAATGACGCTCCAGTTTGTAGCTGTTCAGGGGAGAACTGACTCATCTGAGCCAGTGTTCACCTGAGTTACATTGTTCTCAGGAGTTTACTGCTCATTGTTGAACTGTGGGGCACCAATTGGTCCGGTAATAATAGGTTGGGAAGACCCTTGACCGATTTCGAATACTGGTGGACCGTGGCTTGCGTTGTTTGCGTCACCCATGGCCGTTATCACAAAGATCGGAAGCCCCCTCCTTCTAGCGCCAAGTTGTCCTGGTTGTAGAACGGTTGACGGTCTTGAGAAAAGTCCGCCAAAGATTGGTGTTAGCGTCCGCTGGTGAATAACTGCACAGGAAGCAAACGTGAACTACCCTCGGGGGGGATGCGAGGAAACGCCCTCCGACGCTCAAGTCAGCATGTGTCCAAATAGGATTTAGAGAGAGATAAGAATTATGAGTGTGAGAGAATGTACCTGCAGAATAGTACTAGTAGGGTATTAATAGAAGTATTATTCCTCTGACAGGGTGCGTAATCCTTTTACACGTGTACTATTATCTCACGCCTGACACAAGGGAAGATTCCTCTATTTTGTCTTGTTAGGCGATCTCTAACATTGTTGGATCACTTTAGTGAACTGACTTGTTAGAGATGTAGGCGATGTTTACATGTTCGCGTCCTTCATAGTGTTCGCGGACCTCTCCGGGATGTCCGCTAACCTACTTGGGTTATACCCATACATCTCCTATATATACTTTGACTTGCACATATGAAGTATTAGGATTCGACTCTATATGATTATATGAATATGATGATGAATAAATGATGATAGTCGACAAAGACTTTCTATCCCACCTTAATCAGACACACCAAGGAAACCTTTATAATAATCGTGTTATTCCGAGTTGAACAAAAGCTTGCTGAGGTGAGATTGCAGAATCGTCTGAGGGAAGCGTATCAGAAACACGCATAGAGAATATTCAAGAGAAGGGAAACCAAATCTTCTCCCAATTGACATCTTTGTTTGGACTTCAAAAAATAAAACCAAAAGGCCGGCAGTCAAGCATTATGTTCCTCGATTTCAGTGCATTATTGAACTCTCTACGTAAACAATGTTTCCAATAGCTGTTGAATACTCCTAGGTTCTCATCTTATCATGAAAAATTTACTGCTTTCCTTTAGCTGTTTAGCAAAGTTTTTTTAAAAATTTTTTTTCCCTCGTGAATTATATTACCATTATAAAGGTGATATTTCGAAGAAATGCAAATTTATACGACAAATATTTTTTTATGGACAAAATTATATTTCTATAAATATTGGGATTCTTTTTTTTAATTCATTTATTATATATGAATTCATTATTATCATTTTCACCATTTATTAATCGCTTACTAAGTTGTCAACTTATCATACATGTAGTTAAAGGAGCAATATACTTAATCTTTAGTGTTAGCTATTTCTAACCTTATAATGAACCACGTTGATTGAGAGCCAAAAGGAGCAGTTGATTACGGGTGGATGCTCTTCACCTTAAATACTTCCTCCGTATCAAATTAAATGCAACACTTTCTAAAAACGAATGTTTCAAATTAAATGCAACACTTTCCTTTTCTATTTTTGGTATGATTTTTACCCCTGAAATTACCAAAATGTTCTTATTAAAAAATTAAAACGCATATTATACTACCCAAATCAAATTAATTACAAACCTAATCAAAATTAATCTATCTAAATTAATCTACTCACCACCCACCACCCACCACCATATTTCTCTCATCCATCCTCCCATCACCATTTTCTCCATCCTCCATCACCATTTTCTGACCTCCACCACCACCACCATCACCAATTCAGCCCCGCCCCCACACCATATTCCCATCCCCCATCACCATTTTCTCCATCCTCCATCACCATTTCCCACCACCACCACCATCACCATTCTCGCCGACGTCCTTCATACGTCCTCCGCCACCCACCACCCACCACCATCATCACCTTCATGATACTCCACTTTCGATCTCCTCCCTCACCAGCCCAAAACCACCGACATCTTCCATCGATCTCCTTTCTCTCACTAACATCCTCCATTCGATCTCCTTTCTCCACACAACACCCTACCACCCGATCTCCTTTCCGTCTTTTCCACCTCTATCTTCCTTTGTTCCCCGCACCCCCTCCTCTATTCGATCTCTTTCTCGCCTTCAAGTTGTTGTGGAGGTGGAATGGGCTTTGATGGTGGGTGGTGGGGGCGAGGAAGGTGGTTTTTGGTTTCGAATTGGGGGCGGAAAAGTGTTTTTGATGGTGGTTGTATTTCGGTGGTGTTGGTGGTGGTGGTGGTGTTTCAATAGTGTTGGTGGTGCCTCAGTGGTGGTGGTGGTGGCGGCAGTATGTGGTGGCGGCATTAGGTGGTGGTGGTACTTGGTGGTGGTTAATTACACTAAACACTTGCTCTCACTTTTGTTAATTAATCCTTATGAAATTTTGCCTGGGAGCCATGTCAGCCAAATTGTTGCATTTAATTTGATAGGGGGAAGTATAACTGTTAGGTTGTTCAAGTCAAATCAATTATCTAATCATGATTTATCAAGTGTGCACATAAGGTAAAATCAGCGCCGATTATGTATGCATATACATAATGTAAAATCAAGGTCAATTTAGGATCAGTCAAGTGTAAGCATAAGGTAAAATCAGGATAAATTAGGTTCAATCAGATGTAAACATAACCTAAAATTAGGGTTGATAAGGATTGATCATGTGTAAACCACAAGGTAAAGTCAAGACCAATCTAGTTTCATAAGTTCAGCTCAAATAGGTTTAAATGAAGACAACCCCTCCTAAATGGCAAATTTTGCACACTTAAATATATCTCACATCAATAGGAGTCTTATAATATAATAATACTATCATGTTGGGTTAAGATCTCTTGAAATGAGAAAATAAAAACTTGTAGGAGTAGTAGTTTTTCTTTTTGTTCAAAAAGAACTATTGTTTTCTTTTTCGCTAATCTCAAAGTGGTAAGTCAGTAGGCAATATCACATCATATTGCATAAGAAATAATCCAATGAAATTCTGTTAGGTAAGATAAAATTCATTGTAAACGTTATGTATAGACTATAGTTGCCTTATATCTATATCTTCACATAATAATAAATGGGAAATCAAACGAAATAGTAGATACTGAAGCTTAAGCTTATTAAATAGCAGCCATATCTGCATATCCAATTCCTCTGCGGTTAGTAGGAAAGAGAACGAACAAGAAGCTCGACAAAGCTCCGACTCCAAGGGGCAAATTCAGAAGCAATGAATTAACCCAGTCATTATCTGCAGAATCGCCAAGAAAACACTTTAAGACATGAGCATCACCTAAGGCAAACACCAAGAACACAACCAATGACACAAATGCATGAACAAAGTCTATGAACATAATCCTGTACTTGCTCAAGTCTTTTGCATCTCCACCACTTTCCCTCTCCTCCTCCTCCCATTTCAACACGTTGAACACGTAGAGCCCCTTACGGGTGGCAATGCCATAGTAGAGCTTACCATTGGAGCCAATGAAGCTATCAGTGAAGGAGGAGAGGAAGCAGATAAGAGCAAATACCGTGATCAGCGAAATGGTGAGGTATTTGTTGACAAGATGGCATAAACCATTGTGCGAGAAGGGAGGGACGAGGGCTTGGAATGCAAGGAGCGTGCTTGTTGGTAAAAGGTTGGCAAGGTTAGCGGCACTGGCTAAGGTCTTGTGGACCGAGCCAGGGCCTCGAGGTTTGGGTGGGTCAAGCAAAGGCCCCTCTAGGGGTAGCTTATTTGATGCTGATTGTTGTGGCTTGGCTAGGTTATTCGCCATTTCAGATTGATTGATCAATTTGTGGGATGGAATTAGAATATGATTATATAGCTAGTATTTGGTTTAAATTTGGGTGGGAATTTTGGTCGTTTTGTGTGGGTAACTATTTCCATGTAAAGCACATAAAAAGGAGTTATAGCGTAAATGGACATCTTTGTGATGTGTATGCCAAACTTTAACCATATTGACATGTGAATTTATGGTGCATGTTGTAAGATCAGTTGCACTATTTACAAGCAACAGTGCAGATCAGAAGGTACTTTTAACCAAAAACCTAATACATAAAAAACAAAAAACACTATGCATTGTATGATAAGGTTGTAATTAGCTTATACTATGATATAGAAAGTCTTACCATTTTGCCCAGCGAGAAAGTCATACATGTCATAACAGAATGCCGCAATAATTAAATTACATAAACACAGTAATCCCAGCCTATATAGACATGAATCAATATATGACTTATAGTCTATTCAAGAAAAAGTAGTTCTACATTCATTCCGTATTTAACCACTTCACAGGTACTAATGTTATCTGTTGCCAAATTCCAGTGGAACGTTTTGGTGCATAAACCATTGGAATGACTTAACAAATTGAAATATACATCATGATGTCATTATTGGACAAACAAAAAACACAAGAACGGTAAGAGGTAGCGATAAATGTGAAGAGTTTGAAAAGGTTATAATTGATTCCTTTTTAGTGTAAACAAATTGATCAATGTAACTCGAGATGAAAGCTAAATAAACATGACTGAAGCCAATTTTACAAAGAGGAAGATAAATACCAATTTCAAAGACGAACAGTTCTATACTTCTATCTCCTCTATGTTAAAGGATTCATGGATGCTTGTATCTCCTCCAATGTACGCCCCTTAGTCTCAGGTACAAGCAATGCAACAAACACGACAGTTGAACCACAAATCACACAGAATATGAAGAAAGTGCCTGTTAATTATTATGAAAAAACCCATGTTATAAGTGACTGTCAGAACAGCTAAACAGTGCATCATAGCAAGTAAATGTTTCCGTACCAGGGGAGCTCCAGCTCATCAAGAAGTTGAAAGCAAATGAAATCATCCATGAACCAAGCCAATTTACTACTGTCACAAGACTACCAGCTAAACCCTTCACATTAATAGGAAAAATCTACAAAAGAAAATGTAACTTGTAGTTCATGACATGAAAGTGCCTAACTTGTAACAAAGGCTTAAATTGGGAAATAAATTGTGTGAAGGAAGCATAAGATAAACAGAGCTAGTCCCTACCTCGGACATAATAACCCATGGTACGCCACCCATGCCCAATGAGAAGGATGCGGTAAAAACCTAGATGAATTAAAACAAGCCGAGCATGAGATCAAACCAGGGTGTATAAGCAAGAATTTAGGGCTGGGCCCGTTCGTTATCACTGCCAAGTGCCAATTCCACTTTTTGGCTTTAAAAGTTGTATTATAAACTTAAATTTAGTCATACTTATATTGATAATGGTTTTATTGAAAAGGATGACTAATAGCTACTTTTATTGGTTCCTAAAATTCTGTTTTTAGTTTTCAGAACCAACCGAAAACCAAAAATTAGATATGATAACAGGGAATATGCATGTTAAACACAGGAATTAGTAGAAAAAATCTCTTGTATTTGAAATATCACAGGGGTAAGATTTTTTACAAGTGATCCCCTTAGGCAAGAGCCTCATTTGAGGTTTTAGGATAATTCATAATTATTATTTTAGTAAGGCAAAAAAAGGTAACAGGCCAAGCTTGATATCATCTAGGCCAGTTTGAATCATCCATGCAGGATTTCAATTTTCAAGATTGCGTCAACTCTTATGCATCTTACCAACACTCCAACTAGTGCCAAAAAGGGAGCTTCAGTAGTCCACATATGAAGATCCTGCAAATGAGATTTATCTCTATTAAACACATGGAAGAAGAAGGGAGGGGACGAAGTTTGGAGTTAGAGAGAAGACCTGAAGCAAGAATGACAATCCTGTCAAGAGGCAACCCAAGCAAGTCCCAGTTGCTGAAATCTAAATTTGACAAAGAAATCAGCCCTGCCTATCTACTTATGACTACACGAATGCACAAAATTCCCTTATAACACTCACCATTAGAAGAGGTCGACGTCCAGATTTATCCATTAATAGCATGCCCAAAGCAGTCATAGGAACCTGTCATTGGCAGTTTTAATGTCTTAGACACCACAAGCAGATATCTGGGGAACAATAAGTAAAAGCAGAGAACCTGCACTGTAACCATTGCTATTGTCCCCACCCTTCCTGAAAAACCTGAGCAAGTACAAAAATTATGAGAAGAGAAGATTGACTGCAAGGCTTCTCAAACAATTTCCTGCTGAGCCCTATTCTCTTCAACTTAATAAAATAAGATCCGGTGAAAACAAGTTTTAATTAGTAAAAATCATCAAAAATAAGTTTAAATCATAAATCACTATTGATCAACAACAAAATATGTTTCAATCAGTAACATTATCAATTATGTTATGATCAATAATAATCAGTAACTTCATACCAAAAATATGAACTTGAAACAATAAAGTTTTGAACAAGTAAAAATCAGATATAATGAGTAAAAGCTATTTTAGTTAGGTAGAAATCAGGAGAAGAGTACAGGGCCTTAGAGTAAGTACCAACAAACAGCATTTATATACCAGCAGATTCGAATATAGAACTTGCATAAAATGCAATCCCATTAACACCTCCAAATTGTTGGAAGACCATCAGCCCAACTCCAACCTGAATCAGATCAGTGTATGAAATCACAGTAACGTTCAAAGATAACGTTGAAAGACAGAAGCAAATGAATGACAACATTCTCTTTGCGATACTCACTATCAGTGAACGGGTGTACTCTCTTTGGAATAAGTCGAGAAGCTTTGCTTCAGATAAGTGTTGAAGAGTTTCCGTATACTCCTGAAACATGTAAGAGGCTTAATTGATTCTCTATCTTACAGAAATTATTAAGGACTTAAAAAAGAATGGAGTGCTCAAACAAGAACTGGGAAATCACCCTAATCTCAGCAGCTTCAACTGAAGTATCAGCGTTCTGTCCTCTAAGGTACTTTAAAACATCTTCACATTCTTCCCATCTTGAATTACTTGCCTGTACACAATTTCCAGTGTTAAGGGTATCCTAGTTAATTTTTGCTAGTTGAGTATTTGGCTATATGCAGCAACAAGATCATAGATTTTAAGGTGTTCTTTTGTCATGATCTTTACTAAAACGTAATTAAAGATACAAATGGTCAGAACTGTGCACCAGAAATATGAAAAAGCAAATATTGCAACTGATTAAAGAAAAAGGGAGAAGTATTATCTTACTTACAAGCCACCGTGGGGACTCTGGGATGAAGAATAAACCAAGAAATTGTAGAATACATGGAAGAGCCCCTGAAATACAGTTCAGAAATTGTAATTCTGGAACCAATACTTTGGCACCTCCTGCTTAAGCCAAAGGTTTAAGTTATAAGTACCAATAAAGGCGAGGACGCGCCAATGAATGATAGTTCCAATAAGCCACATTGTTGATACACCACAGCAAATCATCAACTGCCATTTAGGACATGTAAGCAATGGAATCCCAAAATTTTACTAACGAGGTTACAGATTCAAGAGACAGAACCTGATGTGCTGCTGTAAATCCTCCTCGAAGATTTTTAGGGGTTATTTCGGCTACATACACAGGCACCTGTTATGATATTAAGAAAGTTATAACTCTTTCATATCAACAAGCAAGTAAATGAGCTTAATGTCTATGTAATACTTGTACTTACTACATAAGAGAGAATCCCAATTCCAACACCGATTAGTAGCCTAGCTGTATCAAGTAACCATGCCACCTTAAGCAAGAATGGGAATCACGATTATATAAGATTGAAAGATGTCATCGCAGGGTGAAAGTTGAAACTTTTTATATGTGGCGCAAGTTGAAACTTCAAACAAGACTAACATTTGTAAAAGGAAGGCATACATATTAGGTACAAAAATTAATATTGAAATACACTTTCATAAGAAGCACGAATGAATATAAATAATGAATATCTGAGCATCAAAACAGAAAAAGTGATTACAAAAATAAGCACAGTTAGAAAAGATAAGAACCTAAACCTTTGCCAATACAATGGCAAGAGATCCTGCAAGGCAAAGAATTTCCGAGAATGCCATAGCCTGCAAAAAAGATCACATGCACACGAGAATAAAGAAGATAGCAATAATGACCAGTCAAATTTGCCAAAGGTCTCTGGAGAGGAGGGAAACAACTTACACCCCTTCTACCAAAACGGTCTGCTATCTTGCCACTTACAATTGCACCTACCATTGCTCCAATCGTCAATATCGATCCAAAGAATGAGTACTGTACGGCCAGATCATGCAAATGGTGTAGATATTTAGCAGAAAGAAAAATGTACAGCATTGTACAACAGAGAATATTAAGGCACACCTGAGCCAAAGTTAGGCCTAGATCAGAGATCATTCCAGATTCAGTAGGTGATGTAAAGCCCACCTGCAAAAATTCATGTCTCCTCCAGCATAAGATAGCTGATCAATGATTATCATGTGAACATATCTTTACAGGAAAGGGTTATATACTTATATATTCACATTTTTTTCCACTATATGGTGCTTAAGAGCAATAGTCAAAGTTAGCAAATTATGAAGAGCAAAGTCATGTGTCCTCCTATCATTCTGAAATCGGGAGAGTAGTACACTATGTGTCTATGTCTGTTCCCTTTTGGACTTTCTGTTTGCTATTTGCATAGTCTTTAAGTACATTTTGACTATCTATATCTTTAAGTATGTGATCATAATAATTATAAAATGTACCCATCGAAATGAATCTAAAAAGATCGCACATGACTATAGTTATTATATAATGGCAAAATTTGTCGCAACACCCCAAACTATAACTTGGGTACATGTAACACCACAAACTTTGGCTTGTAGCCAAAATATAACGAACTATTGGAGTTGGTGCAGCGCGTATCATTATGATACCGGAGGTAAGTTTTTGGCCGGCGACATATGCACGTAGCATGACAAGTATCATGCAGGTCTCATCTTCTACGGTACATGTCTTCTCTATCACCAACCAAAAACCTTACCTCCGGTATCATTAATGATAAGCGCTGCACCAAATCCAATAGTTCGTGATATTTTGGCTACTAGGCAAAGTTTGTGGTGCTACGTGCACCCAAGTCAAAGTTTGAGGTGTTGATACCAATTTTGTCTTATATAAATGACAATTTATGATAGAATTTATGGATGTTTTTATAATAGCCTTCTTGAAAAAAAAGGCTACCGTAACAAATGAATGTGAGCCATGAATTCTGCCATGTCAATTGCTCCTTATTTCAAGTATATATACATTGAATAATGCTAAAAACGGAATTATTCTTAATTTATGTTTATACTATTTTTTTTTTTGTTTAAACAAATTTATATACGAGATTTATACAATGAAATATACAGTACAAAAAAATACATTATATACGAAATATAAACCTTATAAGATATGAAATTATACTTTATAATATGCGAAAATAAACCTTATAATATATGAAATTATACTTTATTATATGCGAAAATAAAACCTTATAATATATGAAATTATACTTTATTATATGCGAAAATATACTTATAAAAACTAGGCACATATTCCTTATACTCCATTAACGTGTTCTTCAATTTTTCCAAACCTCCATTGACGGCGAGGAATAAAATTTGAATACACTTAGGGCTCCTTATATTTCTATTTAAGTTGAAGACAATTAGTGTTCGCATAATTGAATCTCTAAAATTTGTGCAACATACGATTAAATCTCCAATTTCCGGTTCCATGGATGAGTTTTAGTGCAGTTGGCAGTCTATAATGATGGTTTTCAACTTGGGAAAAGAAGATAGCTGCCAATTATTGAAAAGATTCGAGTTCGCGCATTAGATGTCGTCAATTTTGCATTTTGGACAGCACCATAACATGTTTTGGTCATATACGTAATGGTTACAGATGAAATAGCTCTTGGCTATGACCAGAATCATATTCGAACATTGCCCAACTTTGTGTTGACTATGCTTCAAAGTCTGTTTATGTTAATATAGGAATTTTTGGGATATTGGAGCATAATAACGAAAATAAGATCGATATTATCATCCCATAACTGAGTTTATGTATATGTAATGACCTAAAATGATTTTGACAATTCCCATTTAGCAGATCTATTTTGATTTCAAAGGAACAATTCAAAATCATTATTGAAATACAACATCATCGATATAATCAACTTTTATAAAAAAAAAAAATCATAATTGTTTCCTCCATAAATCTGTAAGTTAACTGCAATATCCCATTCTCCCCTACAAAATAGGAATCCGAATATATTTTACATAATGGCAAAATGTATTTTCAGTACCCTATAGCTTTTAAAGATTACTTAACTACTAAAAACGTGCACTGTAAAATATTTTGGGAAAATTTCAATTAACTTTTTTGATATCTCCTAAAATCTAGTAACAAATAAATATCCAACTATTTTTTGTGAAGGAAAGTAATAGTAAAATATCTCAATAATTGTCTTGGATCGTTCTTTTTACAATGTTTAGAAGTTGTATATGCTTGGAGTGATAATGGGTTGTGATACTGATGTTGGACACGTAAAAAGGTTTTCGCGGTCATTGCCAAAGTTTGGCTGGGGTGATCTTATTTAGGGTACGTATTGTATAGATATGACCAAAATATGTTATGGTGTTGTCCAAAAACAACACTCAATATAACTAATGTGAAAGACGGATAATTTGTAATGGCAGTTATCTTCGACCTTTCCAATTCGAAAGACACCATTATCGGCTGCAACTAAAATGCGACCTCGAATTTGGTACCGGAAATTTGATATTTATTAGTAATAACAATGCATAAAAAATCCAAATTCAATCTTATGAACCCTAATTTTCTTCAAATTAAATAAAAATATTAGGAACCCTAAATGTCTTGAAATTAAATAAACGTCCCTGTTAGTGGAGGAACACTATTTTATTTTTTTCATATTATAAACTATGCAATTTCCAGGATATTACAAAGTATTTTTTTCGTATACCAGTATTATACTGTATAAGGGCGGGTAATTATAAAGTATTAGCTTGTAAAATACGAAATACATAAAATAATAAAATCAGAAATTAAGTTAACAATATAAAAAGAAAAAATTGCCTAAAATACGTTTAAGGAAAAAAGAAAGTTTAATCTAGAATGATAACTGCCAAAATAAGCTATTGATGACATGTCAAAATTCGTGGCTATTATTTCTTTCTTACGGTAGCCTTTTATGAAGAAAGCTATTGTAAAATTTTCATAGAATTTATAGAGTTCTGACTTTGAAAATGATATATGGGAAGTTTAGCAGGGAAACGGAGGGTGTATCATCTATGTAAGAGTAAAAGTAAGGGAAGTTGGTGAAACATAAAATTGTATAATAGAAAACGTATGCAAATTACAGCAAAAATGTGGAAAGCCAAATTCTCCTACTTGAAGCAATAGTCTTGTAGTAGAAGATTATTTTCCACATACTTCTCCAATTTTACTATTCCGTGGATTTTCTTTTTTCCGAATATATTCTCTAAAATTTAGAATTATATAGTATTCTTTTATGAAATTTAGTTTTGATTGATGAAGTATGTTCAGCCAATTCACAGCATATTTTTAAACAGAAGAGCAAGTAATCTGAATTTGCTTTTCCAATTATAACAATTCCCACTAAATTACTAAAATGAAAAATTTGGCACCCCTTCCAGCATGTTTATTAAACATCAATTTAAGCATGTTTATTAAACATCAACACCCAAAGTCTTTTTGGATGTGTGTTAGAAAGCGACTAAGTGCAGTGATCTCAAGTCTTGGATACGACCTCCACAAAACTTTACAAACAAGGTTAGATGACATCCACACACCTCAGAATCTTGAGGCTGAAAATATTGAAATTGATAACTTAAGTGATGTAAGAAAATACTTACAGCAGAACCAAAAACAAAGGAACCACAAATAGCAACCAAAGTGCTGAATATAACAGCTGCAGTTGCTGGAGAGGCATTTTCTGGTGGTTTGGTTAGCAGAGGGCTGTTGTTGCTGCATATTGTTGATGTCTGCTGCTTTTCTTCCATGCTTTCTCTCTCTTACTCTGCTCTCCTTTGTTTTTGTGACAAAATATTATCGGTCTAACCACCACATGGAAGTTCAAATGGACAGTGAAGTATACAAGATGACAAAATATAAGTTTGACTTTGCAGTTTCCACTGCCGGTAGATTATTGATTTGCGGAACAAAAAGTTCCGATGCCGGGAATCGAACCCGGGTCTCCTGGGTGAAAGCCAGATATCCTAACCGCTGGACGACATCGGATTTGTTGATAACTTATGATTGCAAATATATTTATAATAATAATTTAAGATTTAGAGTGGGTTAATTCTTATGATAGTGTTCCTGACAAAAGGAAATTTACTTCATTCGTTCCTGAATCCTGACAAAAGAAAAAATTACTTCATTACTTTCTTTTTACACATTCTTTTTTAAATTTTATTTTTTCCTTTTTACATGCAGCCCTAATATGCCCCCAACCCTTGTATTGGAACTAATTCTGTACAAAGAACGTACTTCATCCGTTTTGAAATAAGTGAAACGCTTCTCTCGAAAAACTCTCACATAAAAAAAATGTTTAATTTGTAGTATTTTAGAATGGAGGAAGTATAAAATCTTGATATCATTATAAATCACTAAATTAAAGTTATTACGAAACATTAAGACAATCCCCTCAAAAAAAAAAAAACCCTAACAAAATAAAAAAAAAATAAAACACTAACACAATTTGGTTCTCAGCACATCGTAGATAGCGCAACATAGACACGATCTTAATGTTACATACACTACCTTGTTAAAGTTGTTGTAGAAGATGCAAATTTAAATATGGATCCCAAATTTGGCAAAGTATAGGAAAATGTTGGCCTCTTCTTGAATCTAGTTGTCAATGGAATCTGGGTAATAGTGATAGTGTTTCTTTTTCGAATGACAATCGGTTAGGTATCAGGAGTATATAAGCTTTGTCACGGGGCCTCTTTAGTTGAGTACTAGTCTTTGTACTGTTAAAGATATTTGGCAAAATGAGGAGTGGAATTGTGATATTATTTCTATTGAGTTACCCTTTGCATATTTGGGATAAGATAGAAGCCTAGATTGGATGCCCTCTAATGATGTTGATATGCCTTTCTCCTCATTAGCCACGAATAATGTTTTTTCCTTGAAAAAGCTTTTGCTTTGGATTTGTCTAGTAAATTAAGGAAAATGCCTACTCCCTCATGGTTATGGGAAAGCACCAACCCAAGCTGAAATTTTATCTATGGCTCCTATGGTACTGTCGAATTCCAACTCAAAGTATGCTTTTTGTAAGAAAATTGTCCCTAACCCAATTTGTAACCTTGGTGATTCATGTGAAGAAGATATTATCCACATTCTTAGAGATTGTTAGCATGCTAGAAATATTTGGGTTCAAGTATTGCAGGTTGGATTCAGCACCATGGTGGTAGATGGGCGGCGGGTTTCCCAAAAAAATACATACGCGATGGATGTTCTCATGGCTGAGATAATAATGGGAATTTATGAAGGACTATGTTTGGCAAAAAGAAATCATTTTGAGTGTATCATTGTGCTCTCAGATTGTTTGAGGGTAACGAATCTCATATCTGGAGATGTTATATACAATAACATCTACTATAATGTACTTAAAAATTGCACGGAATGCAAACAGGAGTTCAAGGAAGTCCAGCTCGCATACATGAGGCGTGAGGAAAACAAGATGATGGACCTCCTTGCAAAAGAAAGTAGAATTCTTAACAGGGCTATAAATGTTGTTAGGGATTTACCCCTTCCCCCTAATAATTGTAATGATATTATGGTTTCGGATATTTGTAGGCTGTTAAGAAAAAACCTTGTTTAAGTTTTATATTATGCCTTTTTCACCTAAAAAAATAGAACTACGATCTAGACGCGAGTTGCACATAAATGAATATTGAAGCATCACGTGAGTACAAAGATGATACAAATACGGAAAAAGCAAAGCATTAATGACACAAACACGACAAAAGATTCATATTATTTCTTCCAAATTTATTAGAAATTTTATTTTAAACGACTTATTTTCCTCTAAGTTTCAAATTTTTATAATATTATTAATAATGTTATTAGGTAAAACAATTTTCATCACCTTCTTTACAATTATAGTTTTTATAAAAATCATTTCATCCATAAAATCCAACATATTATAATGATCTGATTGAACTTTTAAAAGGTATCTCACAACTATTCATCAGTATATCCATAGATGCAAAAACATATAAAATAATTAATACTACATCAATAAGAAGAGTTCCTCAATTTCGTGTTTCAAAAGATATCACATCATCCTCATGCCATATGAATATTTTTTTATCAAAAAGTTCCGATGCCGGGAATCGAACCCGGGTCTACAGATATCCTAACCGCTGGACGACATCGGATTTGATGAACTGATTTGCACTATATTAATACTTGACGGGGTGTGCTTTTATATTTTTTTTGCATAGACAGGTATTTTTGTATAAAAGAGATATTTGTTTTGTGTATTATTTAAGAATTAATAAATTTTTTTTTTTTTTTTTTTTTTTTTTTTTTATTTTTTTTTTTTTTTTTTAATTTTTATTTAACGTGGTTTGGGGGGCCAAAAACTAGTTTGAATCAAATCAATCTCCAATGAACCTCAACAAGACAACAACGCACTGCTGATAAAAAAAGTTGCTCTATTTTTAGAAAAACAAATCCCTCAAAATCAGTCGTAATCATGTTGTGTAAATACCATTAACGAAAGCAGAGAAATTTGAGTGAGAGTAAGGGATGAAACTAATTGTTTGATGACATTTCATTCATTTACCCAACTTGGGGTGCTGGCGCTGCCCACTACATAAGGAGAGCAAGATTAGGGTGCTAATCGAGCAAGTGAAAAAACCTCATTTTTGCTAGGCAGCAAACTTCTCTACAACAAGGGAGTACAATTTACATCATTATGATCCCATGTAATTTCACTTGTAACTTATTAGTTCTTGTATTTCCTCCAATGTTCGGCCCTTTGTCTCCGGGACTAATTTTGCCACGAATAGCAGTGAGAAAACATTTACACACGTAAATACGAAAAATGTACCTGAAATCAAAACCAAGAAATAAAGCGTGTCATATAACCTATAAATCATGTCATATATCTAAACAAGTGAGGTATTTATTCACCAGAGGAGCTCCACTGCATCACGAAGTTAAATGTGTAGGTGACAATCCAGGAACTTGAGAAGCTGACAACAGTTGCTAAGCTTCCAGCTGCTCCTTTTATGTTTATAGGGAATATCTGAAAGCACATAGTTTATCTTATCAATAAATATCATAAGACAGATTTAATCAGGATGTTTGCATCAGTAATAATACAGATACCTCTGACATTATAACAAATGGCACCCCTCCCATTCCCACTGGATAAGTCGCGGCGAATATCTGAAGTAAAACATGAGAAAGATTCTGGTTACAGATGTGCAAAAATACTGTCAACTTGATGTAAAGATTGAGCTTATAACATTGGAGATAAAAACTGTCTCATGATTACGGCTAGATAATTGAGTTACTTAGCATGCTTATCATGCCTATAGGTTTAAGGCCTTTTTATCTGTTATTTCCTAGTGTAAATTCATTTGTAGATTAGAGAGTACATCTTCTCCCATCTATCTTTTCCCTGGCCTCCATTTTCATTTATTAAGGAAAAGTAATTTACAATTGTGTTTTTCTCTTGGAAACTATTTATCATGGAAAATCAATTTTCACCAAAAATGTTTTCTGTCTAACTAGCCTTAGTTTTCCATACAAGAAAAGTTAAAGAGAAAAGAGAACGAGAAAATGGAGTAGAGATGGATGGGATATAGGAGGATGAAGGTAGGTGATAGGGAATAAAACATAACATTCCTTCGTTTATAAAGGAGAATCTTCTCCATAAATATTTTCCGCCATTCACAAACCAAAGAAGGGAAAATGGCAAAATGCTTGCCTCCTAATTAAACACAAGAACACAACTATGGGGTTAAATCAAAAAATGAAGGGAAGTTTGTATGGAAAGCCTTGTACCAATATTCCAATAAGGGCGAGATAAGGACTGAAATCTGTCATCCAACCATGTGCCTGTGCATCAAACATGATATATGTGAGAAAGGGAACAGAAGGGGGCAACTAGCATACACTGAATACCCTGAAGTTAACATTGGAGAAGAAAAGGCACGATTTGTTTTTGGGCTGCGGAATAGAGGGAAATGGAAACAGACCTTCAAGAAGAAGGATGAAGCCACCAAGAAGCAAGCTGTTCCCATCCCTGCTGCAGAAAACTATGAACACAAACATTACATTGCATACTCGCAAATGATTGTATCATATTGTCTGACCTAGCCAGACCATTGTTAGTTGAACGAAAATCAGTGGAAGTAACGAAAAGTTTGTCTCTGAAAAACTTATACAGAAGTACTGAAAAGTTGAGCAAAATGCATGGTGCATGACTGTGTCAGACGAGCTGATCGATAACTCACCAGTAGAAGTGGTCGCCTTCCATACTTATCCATCAAAAACACACCAAGAGCGGTGGTTGGGAGCTGCAGAGGTTTAGGGGTTATATATAAATAAGAGAAAATACAGAATGAAACACAGAAGTCAGATATACCTGGATAAGAGCCATAGCTATAGTCCCTATAGTTCCTGAAAATCCTGCCAAGATTGAAGACTAAAATGTCAGTATTATGTGATGAACTTTAGTTTCATAATGTTTTCACTTGCAACTGTGACTGACTTACTAGCCGATTCAAAGAGTGCAGTTGCATAAAATAAAATTGCATTTGTCCCGCCAAATCCAGCTAGTGCCATGAGCCCAAGGCATACCTGGAATATATATATCTGACTGTAAACTATGTACATAAAACTACTTATATATTACTTCTATGAAGGTATGTGATATGAAGAATATAGTAGTTGCTACTTTGTAGAGCTTACAATGAGTGCATAAGCATATTTCACTCGGAACAAATTGAAGAAATTATCGTTTGAGATATTTTCAACAGCTTCCGTATACTCCTGCAAGACAGTACAAACACTATATCTTAGTTTATTACTCAAAAGTACAGGTTAGAAAAATTTTCATGCTTTACTAGCATGAAGGCTAATGGTTAGAGTTGTACTTTGATTTCAGCTGCTTCTTGAGATATATCTATGCTCTTTCCCCTAAGACGTTTCAAAGCTACTTCATAGACGTTTTCAGAACTGGTCTTCACCTGCAAGATAGAGTTTATCATCTCGAACATCAGAATTTAGTTGCATCTCTTCCTCTTGTGTACTCCCCAGCTTTTATCACATAGCATCCTCAATAAACCTTGGATTAACTTACCAACCATCTTGGAGACTCTGGAATGAAGCATAATCCTAAAAGTTGAATCATGCATGGAATAGTACCTAAAAAAATAATTATATTAAACTAGATTATTCGGTGAATCAGTAGTTTAAAAAACCTTTTACACTGCCCAAAGAGTGCGGTAGGCCCAACGAGAAGAGCCTCTACTGAAGTTCAATCAACACAAGATCAAAGTTGTTGAGGTGGGATAACATAAGCTAGTTGGATCCGCGTCAATAAGGCCCAATAAGTCTGCCTCTTTATGAACATTTTTTTTATTGGTGAACATGAAATATTAATGTGGGATAAGAAAGCAAGGTTTAAAATTAAAATGAAGATCAAAGAGCTTACCAATTAAAGCTAAGACGCGCCAGCTAGTGATAAGCCCAACAAGGAAAGCAGTTGCTATTCCACAACCTAACATTAACTGCAGAGGACGAGGATTAGGTGCATGATTGATCACCCTTGAATTTAAGAAAAAGAGCAGGCATCTGAGTAGTAAGTATCTCCATCGGAAAGTACTTTTAATGGAAAATCATTTACTGAGAATGTTCTGTCTAAACATATAAACAGAGCCTTAAATCGTTCCCCAGTATCCACTGGGTTTGAAAATGATTAGTGTTACCTGATGGAGAAGCACTGATCCCCCTCGATAATTCTTTGGTGTTATTTCTGCTATATATACAGGAACCTGTTCCACATTCACATATATAAATATTACATTATATTTCTATTTCTCTGTACACCAATATTAATTTTTCCACAAAGTTTCACTATAAAAGCTTACCACATAAGAAATGATGCCGCATGCAAAACCAAGAGTTAGTCTACCGATATCAAGAAATCCGGAACCCTACAATAGCAAGTGAACTACTTATGTCACTCAAAATATTGACCATAAAAACCAAACTTCAAGGTGTACTACTAGTATACGATGGACATAACAACAAAATATAACCTGTGTATATACTACAGAAAGCCACCCACCAATGCCGAGTATGCTTGATATCCCCATTGTCTTTATCAAGAGTTGATCAGAACAGACTACAGTTAGAAAGGAAGCTAAACAGTCTAGTGGTCAGACATCATGCAGGCAGTAAAAGACTCTTACACCACGGCGACCAATGGAATCAGCTAGTTTTCCAGATACTAGTGCACCTAACAGTCCTCCAACTGTCAGTATTGATCCGAAAAGCGAATACTGCAGCGAGTAAAACAAAGTAATTAGGCCTGATATATAGCATCAAGATTTCTGTTTTGTGAAAGAAGAAACAGATTTTATGGCAGCTGTAATAACATTCAGCAGAGAGGTGAAATATGTTTTAATTGAACCAATTCACCTCTGCAGTAGTAAGGCGCAAGTCTTTGAGGATTGCAGACTGAACAGGAGAAGAGTAGCCCGCCTAAAGCAATAGGAAAATGCTATATTAGTTGGCTACAGAAATAGGTAAATGCTAGATTTTGTGTTGTCTTTCAAGCTTCTTTTAATCAAGTGTATTTTAAGGATTTTCTTAAAGCTTCTATTTTTTGTCAAGAAAAAGGTCTACAATGAATCACAGGTAGTAATATACAAGTAATCTTAGATTGAATATTAAAGATGAAACTTGTTACAATAAAATGACTTCAATATGTATTTCTTCTATGGTTTTTGGCTAATCTTCGAAAGTGACAGATTCTTACACATATGACAACACACCCTGAGTGTACCTAGATATAGCTAAATTCAAAGTGCTTCTAGATAACTCGTGCACACAGCGCGCCATCCGTGCAAGTGTTGCACGCTAATTTAACAATCCGATAACATTAGCTATGTGATAAGACTGATATAGCCAAGAGACTTACAGCAAAACCGCAAACGAAAGAGCCAGAAACTGCTGTGAAGATGCTGTAAACGAGAACAGATGTTATATCCCTGTAGCATTTTTCAGTAGCTGTTAATACCCCTCCCTCATCTACTTTAATCAACAGTTGCTCTTTCCTATCCTCCATAACATCACCATTAAACTTCATTTTGCTACACATAATTAGTTGATTTTTGAACTAGAGGATTCAACAATAATATATAGCCATATAGGAGTAGATAGGGAAGATATCATTCATTATATACAGATGTGTAAGGTATCCTGATTGATCATACTCCTCTTTGTTCTGAATTAAATGAGAATGACCAACCACAACCAGATTTGATTTACTATGATTTGGCTAACTAAGGAAAATTGATGACTAAAATAATCTACTTTTGTGGAAGAATTTTGAGTTTTGGTGTGATATTTTTAGGTTGATTACCTCTAGATGATTCTTTATATGTTGATCTTATTTAATCAACACTTTCTATGATTTGGTGAAACATTCTAAGTTTGTCACCTCATGTTCTTTGAACGTCTAATACTAATTGGAAAATTGATAATGCAGTGCTACAACTTGTTTACAACGAGTTTATCTAATCCATGTAACTGCTAACTAGTAATTAATATGCCGCCTCCCTCTCTCAAACCCTAGTCTCCCCTACCCTTTCTTCATCAATTAGGGGCTGCCATGGATGATTTCATCCATGGTTAGCCCCTTTTCCCCTTTTATTTTCAGTTTTTAGTTCGTATTCTTGTTTTGTTTAATAAATTAGTCTCTCTTTATGAGATCTTTTCAACCCTGTTATGGGGTTTTTAGTTTCTGTTTGCGTTCAACATGACTCGATCAAGAATGATTTTCCCAAACTATATCATAATGATAGACTTCCTCATCAATAGATGCTTGATTCAGCAAATACAAGTAGGGTTGTTCAGAGTGCGGTCTGAACCGCACCAAACCGCAACCTAAACCGTTTTTTCGCGGTTTGGGTTGGTTTGCGGTTTCAAAATTGTGGTTTGGGTTATGATTTCAAGCAAACCGCGGTTTGCGGTTTGGGTTGGGTTTTAATTTTTGTAAACCGAAACCGCACCGTAAACCGCAATTTTATATAATTTTTAAAAAAAAAATTATATATTTTGATTTTTTTAAAAACACTTGACAAGGTGGCATACAAGTATACAACTGAAAAAAGAAGTTTGAGGTAAAGAACTTGGACACTTTTGATAAATTATTATTTATGTTTAATTATGAAGTCAACTTCATATTTATTTGGACTCTTTATATTTATTAGCAAATATTTTTTTACTCTTAGAATACAAAATGGTTAAACCGCAAACCAAACCGCACCAAACCGTTTTGTGCGGTTTGGTTTGGGTTGGTTTGGGAAAAAGTGCGGTGCAGTTTGGGTTGGGAAAATGTCAAACCGTATATTTGTGGTTTGGGTTGGGTTACATCCCAAACCGCACCAACCCAAACCGCGAACACCCCTAAATACAAGGGGGTTGCGCTGTATTGCTCGATCTGGTTCATTGTAGTTTCTTCGAAGACGAATTTGATTTAGCTTTGTTTAATTGTATATTATTTTTCTTTAATACCTATTGTAAATGCCGTTTGGCCTTCAAATAATGAAATTTCTCTTTTAAAAAAAAAAGACTTTTATGGTCAAATTTAAATATTTTTTACCTTTTATATATAAAATATTTTTTTTAATATCAACCAATTTCCTACAAACGTCTAATTAAAGAGTCAAAGTTTTACCTAAATCAATCAATCATCAATATATATATATAAAGGAGGAACATTTCGGGAGCATAGGGAGCTCCTCAAGATTTCGAGGCCATATAGTACGCCACGTAGGATTGCCATGTCATTAATTATTATTTTTATTTTTTACAAAAATAGAGTTCTACATAGATTTAAATACGTATAAGGAGTTTTAGATAAGCGAAAATTAGAGTTTGATTTTGAATTAACAACCCAAATAATTATATTATGTAAATTGCGTATAACTTTTGCTACGTAATTCGGAATATTATAATTTCTGTACCATTGGATAGTGCTCGAAATATACTTCGAAATAAGATCTATTTACATTATAGTTCGACAACTTATGAAATGGAGAGCGCCACGTAAAATTGCCATGTCATTAGTTTTAAATTTAAATATTATAAAAAATAGAGTTCTACATATATTTAAATACCTAAAATGAGTTTTGGATAGGGAAAATTAGAGTTTCATTTTGAATACACAACCCAAATAATTATATTATGTAAATTGCGTATAACTTTTGCTACGTAATTCGGAATATTATAATTTTTGTACCATTGGATAGTGCTCGAAATATACTTTGAAATAAGATCCATTTACAATATAGTTCGACAACTTATGAAATAGAGAGAGCGCCACGTAGGATTGCCATGTCATTAGTTTTAAATTTAAATATTATAAAAAATAGAGTTCTACATATATTTAAATACCTAAAAGGAGTTTTGGATAGGGAAAATTAGAGTTTCATTTTGAATAAACAACCTAAATTATTATATTATGTAAATTGTGTATAACTTTTGCTACCTAATTCAGAACATTATAATTCGTCTACCATTGGAGAGTGCTTGAAATATGCTTCAAAGTAAGATCCATTTACAATATAGGGTCACAAATCATGAAAATATTTAAAGAACAGAGTTTTACATAGATTTAAATGCATATAAGGAGCTTTTGATAAGCGAAAATTAGAGTTTGGTTTTGAATTAACAACCTAAATTATTATATTATATAAATTGTGTATAATAATTTTTGTACCATTGGATAGTGCTCTAAATATGCTTTGAAATAAGATCAATTTACAATATAGTTCTACAACTTATGAAATATAATAAAATAAACAACAATGTAAAATCGATAGTCTGATTTTAAATAAAAAATCTAAATTATTATACAATGTAAATTGATTATAACTTTTGCTACATAATTCGCAATAGTATAGTTTTTTTTACCGTCGGAGAGTGCTCGAGATATGCTTTGAAATAAGATCTATATACAATATTGTTTTACAACTTGTGAAAATGTATTTATTTAGATGAACAATAACATATTCACTACAAGAATCTGCCTATTTAACGACTGCACAAAATAGTCGGTAATAGCTGAAAAACGGTCGGTATTATAATTACCGACCGTTCAATGGTCGGTAGAGGTCAATTGATATATTGCTGGACGGTAATTCAGAAATACCGACCGTTTAGCGGTAGGTAAAATTACCTACCGACTTAGCAGTAGGTAAACTTGAATTTACCGACCGCTAGGCGGTAGGTAATTTTCTGACTGGAAAATTTAAAAAAAAAATTGAAACCAGCAAATGGCATTACCCATCACCGATTTCGATTTTCAAATCTTGATACTTAAATTTTAATCGAATTATCAGTGTATCTGAAGTATCCAACATCCATAAGAAAAAGATTAAGATTCAGAATCGTTCATGAGTTAACAACATTACACCAACAAACGAAAAATAGATGATA